>CM054160.1:49554004-49569004 GCA_028751875.1 Rapana venosa
CTGTCTGGATACAAACTACTTGAAATATGAACAACGTTTCTTCCCAGTATCTTAGTTGTTTAGTTTGCAACTCATTTGTGTAACAAAGGCTAGTCTCTGTTTCTGTGTTCAAACTTATTGAACTTATAATCAACATGAGATTTTACGATTATTATATAATGAAAGCAAGAAGATGGTTTTAATCAGCCCTTTCTATTTGGATGAAAACTTTCACAGTCACTCGGGACCTTGGCCAAGGTCAAAAAGCTGTGTCAGTCATTGATGCCAGCTAATTGCCAAAAACTACACTAAAATGTTGTTATGTTGTAAAATGTGTTGAGATTGCCTTCATCAATGACAAAACTCTTAACATAACCTGCACTCTCCTTGAAAAGAGATTGTTTTAAAAAATCTTCTGAAGTTGAAGTATGGCTGCCTATATGGCGAGGTACTCAAAAACAGTTATGCACACAAACTTCTGATGCAAAGGACAATTTCAATCTCACAGTGATTCTTCCCAGGTGGGATGATGAGTGAGTCAGAGTGCACATTCTGGGTGACCCCCCAGAGTGTTAAGCTTGGGAATGGACAGCAACAACAACTATAGCAACAACAACAACAACAACAACCGTAGCAACAACAACAACAGCAACAACCACAACCACAGCAACAACATTAACAACAACTCAGGAACTGATACATCGCCGTTGTTTGACGGAAGTATGACCTCAAAGTTATCTGGTCGTGGTATTTGGATTAGAACTTTCTGGAAAACTGATAGACATTTCGCTAACTGTATTTTGCAGTTGATAACCGCTTGAAATGAAAGGGAAAAAAGATATGGACAAAGGTTAGAGGTGGAGAGTATTGACAAACATTCCCATAATGCATCAAACATTATGGCCAACAGGGTGAGTCTGATGAGAGATAACTCCGTGGGTTTTTTTTTCATAGGCCAAATTACATTTCTGACTGCGCCTTTACAATCTCTCTCTCTCTCTCTCTCTCTCTCTCTCTCTCTCTCTCTCTCTCTCTCTCTCTCTCTCTCTCTCTCTCTCTCTCTCTCTCTCTCTCTCTCTCTCTCTCTCTCTCGCTGTATGTATGTGTGTGTAGTGTGTGTGTGTGTGTGTGTGTGTGTGTGTGTGTGTGTGTGTGTGTGTGTGTGTGTGTGTGTGTGTGTGTGTGTGTGTGTGTGTAATGAAGTGAAAGAAAGAACTGAGTACTTCACCTCAACATAAAACAAACCTAGAAGTACTTGTTGCTTAAATGTCAATCTAACGGATTGTGTTTATTCCACGTGTCTCTTCCTACATCTATCCGATAAAAGCTGATGGTGGTGATTTATCCACATCGTGTCACGGTCATTAAATACCACTTCTTGGCGCGGCAATCATCGTCTATCATGTGAATAGATTTCTTAACGATGTGACGGAATTCCGAAATGATTCATTCTTGTTTATTTATTTATTTTGTTAACAGCACTCTCTACCCTTTAAGACTGACAGTGCATTTAAAGAAAAAAAATGAATAAAAAGCAGAAAAAATGCACAAAAATACCAACAAATTATTCAAATAACCAAGAAAAAAAAATTACACATCAACAAGCACACAAAAGAAATCTGTAAAGAGAATAGTTTCAAATTTCAAAAATGAAAACTAAAATATTCCAAACGACAAAAGTGTTCAGATCACAGAGACTTTAGGATGGGTTTAGGGGGAGGCGTGGGGGTTGGGGCTAAAAGGTAACAGGTAAAGGTGTCCCATAACCTATGTGGTCGTCGGAGAGAGAGGCGTCAGAGACCTCAACTTCTCTAAGGGCCAGCATATTGAGGGCGGCGCCCATCTCCTCTCTCCCTCGCTGCTTTACCTTCCCTGACCCTAAAGAGGGCAGGTAGTACCCATTTACAGCTGGGTGAAAAGATCAGAGGAACTGTATTGAAATCCCGACAGAGTTATTTAATTTCTATAGCGCAATTCAACTGCAACGAGATACTGCACCCATCTCACACTTTGACTAGTTACTAGCCGATATTGTAGGTAGCACTAAGAATTTTATTGTTTGGTCCTTTCTTTCTTGAGTGTGAGGGTGTGGGGTAGTCTCTTATTCTTACCAAGGCACGGTAATCAGGTATCATACTGTCAATGTATGTTAATACACTTACATTATTAATGCTTAAGAACAGATGTGTTATTGTTATGTCTTCTATTCTGGTCAGCATTACAAAAATCTATATCAACTATATAGGTATACAAAAACGCTGACAACGTTACTAAGAGATGGTCAATCGAAAGTAACTATCATAACAGGCATAAGAGAAGTAGCAGTAGTAGTAGCAGCAGCAGCAGCAGCAGCAGCTGTAGTAGTAGTAGTAGTAGTACGTAGTAGTAGTAGTAGTAGTAGTAGTAGTAGTAGTAGTAGCAGCAGCAGCAGCAGTAGCAGCAGCAACAGCAGCAACAGCAGCAGCCGCAGCACCAGCAGTAGTAATAGTAGTAGTTGTAGTAGTAGTAGGAATAGTAGTAGTAGCAGTAGTAGTGGTAGTAGTAGTAGGATGAGGAGCAGCAGCAGCACAGCAGCAGTAGTAGTAGTAGTAGTAGTAGTAGGAGGAGGAGGAGGAGGAGGAGGAGGAGGAGGAGGAGGAGCAGTAGTTGTAGTAGTGGTAGTAGTTGTGTAGTAGTAGTAGTAGTAGTAGTAGTAGTAGTAGTAGTAGTAGTAGTAGTAGTAGTAGCAGCAGCAGCAGCAGTAGTAATAGTAGTAGGAGTAGTAGTAGTTGTAGTAGCAGTAGCAGCAGTAGCAGTAGCAGCAGCAGCAGCAGTAGTAATAGTAGTAGTAGTAGTAGTAGTAGTAGTAGTAGTAGTAGTAGTAGTAGTAGTAGTAGTAGTAGTAGTAGTAGTAGTTGTTGTAGTTGTAATAGTAGTAGTAGTAGAAGTAGTAGTAGTAGTAGTAGTAGTAGTAGTAGTAGTAGTAGTAGTAGTAGTAGTAGTAGTAGTAGTAGTAGTAGTAGTAGTAGTAGTCATCGTGGCATTAACAACAGCAGTACTCGTCGTGGTAGACATTAACTTTACATTATGAAGACATACAAACACCTACAGACGGAAATGGACAAAGGTTAAGGTTCATGTCCTTGACAAACATGCCCACAATGCATCAAGCATCATGGCGCTGTAAGACACGTTTGATGACGGATATGTTTTTGTTATTTCCTCAGCTAAATGAGATTTTTAGCGCGCTTTTTTGCAAACGTGCGTTTAATGAAGTGAAAGAAAGAATCGGTTTTACCTTTAAAAGAATCGTTAAGCATTTCACGCTCCATACACATATTAATCCGATTGGTTAGTCTTGTTCTGCTGTATCTCTCGTTTCATCTTCTGTCGAGTGGGGGTGTCCTGATAAATCCACATCGTTTCATGGTCATTAAACACCAGTTTTGGGCGTAGCAGTATTCATATATCAAGTTGATAGGTGTGAAAATGATGTGATGGAATTGCCAATTGATTCATTCACCTGCATTTTATTTCAGTTTGTGTTTTTTAAACTCTGCCATCCATAGAGGTTATATTAGTGCTGAAACTACTTTTTTTTTAAATGCTAATAACGGACATAAACATACTTAATCTGAAATCTAAAGAAATCAGATTTAGTGATAGACTTGTTTTCTCAGATTAAATCACTCAGAACAAGTTCAGCTATTCTGTAAAAAAAAAGTGACGATAATCATTCTAAGCATGGAAAGCCATCAACATTTGTTGTTATCGTTGTTGTTGTTTGCTTCTGTGTGACTCTATTTACACTACAATGCTTGGCCAGTGTCTGTAGTTTTGCATTTAAAAATGGAGTTTGCTCTATGGTTGATTAGGACAGCCCATCATCTTAAAAAAACATGTTCCCTTTCTCCATTTGTTTTCATATCAAGTAATATGTTCTTAATAAAACGAAATAAACAAACAAACAATCACAAAGTCAAAACAAACAATAACAAAACTCACAAATAAGCCGTCTACAGCCTCGAACGTAAGAATGTAAGTATCTGAACAATCCGCGTTTTCCCCTATATACGTCTTTAGTCTTACTTTATTTATTTATTCTTTTATATCGAGGATAATGGAATAAGCACTTATGTGCTTTTTTTCACATCCAGTCCCCGTCTGTATGCGGTTTTGTAAATCATCTGTTCCCACCGGCACACAATGGCCTACTCTTTCGAAAAGTGGAACAGGATTTAACGTGTGCGCAAGATGTTCTGCGTGCGTTGGCACACGGGGCCTCTGTTTATTGTCTCATCCGAAGGACTTTTGGGGAGGTCTTTAACATATGTTGGGAATAACACTGATGTAAAAGACAAGAGGACAAGGTAGATACCACCACATCTCCTGCACAAACGACCCCAGTGCCAAACATTAGATTTAAGCCTGTCATCGCTAACGTGTACTGGTCCAGGCCACAAGCTGTGTCAGTTATTGATTGATGTCAGCTAATTTGCCAAGGCCTACACTAACAATGTTTGTTAGGCCTACACTAACAATGTTTATTATGTTGTAAAATGTTGTGTTGAGATTGCCTTCAGGAATGACGAGCTTTTAACATAACAAACCTGCACTATCCTTTAAAGAAGAAAAAAAATCCTCTGAAGTCAGAGTATGGCTGCCTATATTATGGCGTGGTACTTAAAAACAGTCATACACTACGCAAACTTTTCGTTCAGTCAGTGTTGCAATTCTAATCTCAACAGTGATTCCCAGGTAGGATTCATGAGTGAGTCAAAGTGCACATTCTGGGAGACGCCCTGAGTGTTAAGGTGGGAGGGGGGGGGGGGGGGAACGCACAACAACAACAACAACAACAACAACAACTAACGCGTGGTGTTACATGACGGTGAAAGATGCGGACCGATCAAGAGAGCGACCTGCTAAAGAATCCAGCGAGAAAAAAAAAACAGACAGAAAACGAATGTATGGGTGACACTGACACACGCCCATGACATCACACATCCCATCCCTTTGCCTGCTAAAACCACTTTCCTCCTCCCGCTGACTAAACACCAGCCTGGGATTCACCCAGCACGTACACTCTCTGCCTCGCTTATCCCACAGAGAACCACTGTGAGACTGCAAATGCACACCGGATAGGAAGTTTGCGTTGTATGGCTGTTTTCAAGAACCTCGCCATATAGGTAGCCGTATTCCGATTTCATGGGATTTTTTAAAAAATCCCTTTTCATAGAGGATGCGGGTTGTTATGCTGGGAGTTTATCGCGAATGAAGAGGATTTTTAACATGACTTTTCAAAGCATGACGACATATTGAAATGAATATACATAGAAAGTCAGCTAATTGCCAAGGTAAGGAGTCTATACATATAAACTGGACGAAAAAAGGTAAAGGTGTCCCATAACCTATGTGGTCATTGGAGAGCGAGGCGTCAGGGACCTCAGCTTCTCCAGGAGCCAGCATATTGAGGGCGGCGCCCATCTCCTCTCCCTCGCTGTTTTACTTTCCCTGACCCTAAAGATGGCAGGTACCCATTTACAGCTGGGTGAACTGGGAGACTGTACTGAAGCCAAGGAGGCAAAATGTCACCCATTCAACTGGTAAAAAAAAAAAGTATGTTCTTTCGAGCCAGAAGGCCCATAGAGCCTGAGCTCATCCCGGTTTCTGTAGTGTTAAGCGAACTGATGGTTTTTCACCATCCCTGTGACAGGACGCTAGTCTGTCGCCAGATACTTCCCCAGCAGAGCTGGTACCCACTTGTACACCTGGGTGGAGTGAGGAAAATAGGAGTAAAGTGTCTTTCCCAAGGACACAACACCGAGCCGAGCGGGGATCGAACCCGCGACCTCTGGATCACGAGTTGACCGCCTAAACCACTCGACCACGGTGCCTCCAACCCGTGTCATCAACGCCGCCGCGCGAAAGCTTTTTCAGGCGGTTGGGACAACGCTACTCACAGACGTGGGTGATCCGTGGGCGGTCCTCGTTCAACTGGTAACCACCCTCGATAATACTTAATCAAACAGGGTTTGGTGAAACAAAAACAGAAAAAAGGAAATGATAGAACATGGCTGGTACACAAATGGCAGAATTTGATCACCGTATATCATATACTTTGGCACGAAAGTACATGAACACTCATGTCAATACCGCTGAGGCAGATTATGCCAAAACAACGCGTAACTTACTAGTAAACAGCCTGTTCACATTTAATTTAATTTTAATTTAATTTAATTTTATACCACGTTAAGTCACAAGATTTCTCTGCGTGAAATTCGGGCTGCTCTCCCCGGGGAGAGCGCGTCGCCACAAGATCAGCGCCACCCTTTTTTTCTCTTTTTTTTCTTTTTGGTCTGCAACTGTATTTGTTTCCCTATCAGAGTGGCTTTTTTCTAAGAATTTTGCCAGGGACAACTCTCTTGTTGCCGTGGGTTCTTTTACGTGCGCTGAAAATTTTGTGTAACACACGGGACCTCGGTTTATCGTCTCATCCGAAAGACTAGCGCCCAGGCCACCACTCATGGTCTAATGGATGGGGGAAAAATTTCGGGCCCAAAACGGGGTACGAACCACACAAACACCCGACCCGGACTTTTCGCATTCTAGACAGGCGCGTTACCTCTAGACCACCGATCCATCCATTTCTCTTTCCAAATGCATAGTCTTGTCAAAGTTATCTGGACTGACCTCTGGCATTGGTTGTGGGTTTTTTCTTTCTGTTTCTCAGCTTGATCAATATGGATCGGTGGTCTAGAGGTAACGCGCCTGTCTAGAAAGCAAAAAGTCCGGGTCGGAAGTGTGCGGTGGTTCGTATCCCGTCTGGGCCCGAAACTTTTTCCCCATCCATTAGACCATGAGTGGTGGTCTGGGCGCTAGTCTTTCGGATGAGACGATAATCCGAGGTCCCGTGTGTTACACAAAATTATGCAGCGCACGTAAAAGAACCCACGGCAACAAGAGAGTTGTCACGGGCAAAATTCTTAGAAAAAAGCCACTCTGATAGGGAAAGAAATACAGTTGCAGACCAAAAAAAAAAAAAAAAAAGGGTGGCGCTGCTCTTGTGGCGACGCGCTCTCCCCGGGGAGAGCAGCCCAAATTTCACGCAGAGAAATCTCGTGACTTAAAGTGGTATAAAATGAAAAAATAAAATGAAAAAAATGAAAAAATGATCAATAAACAAAAGTCATAGAGTTAAACTTGCTGGCATTACCAACACGGTCGTTTTCAGATGCATCAACCAGATTAATGACTTTACCATATTGTTTTCAGATGCATCAACCAGATCAACGTTCTTACCATATTATTTTCAGATGCATCAACCAGATTAATGTTCTTACCATATTGTTTTTAGATGCATCAACCAGATCAATGTTCTTATCATGTCAACATTCAAGGCTAAGTTAAATGTGGTGAGAAAAAAAACACCGCTCCTTATTGATCACGAGAATGAACCACTTTTGTGACATGAAGCAAGTGTTGCACAAGACATGTCGTTCTTGATAACACTGATCCATGTCACATCACCAACTTCTTCATTTATTCTTTCTGCTGGTAAGACCAGTTTCTCTCTGCGCTTCATTGAACACGGCTCGTAAAAGCGTGGATAATATCTCTCTTCCATGGAAAAAGGACAGAACAGGATCGCCATAAAACGTGCACCACTGCGCCATGTTGCATGATGCATCATGGGAATGCTCCTCAAGCGCCCTCTAGTGGGTTTTTGGAGAACAAGTAAAAACTGGCAGCATTTATGTTTACCGGTTATTTCCCAAATGTCTAGATTGGCATCAACATAATAACTTGGCCAAACAATGTCGATATTTAGGTTTGGCTAACATAATTGATGATCTGTCATTGTCTTAGTCATTTTTGGTGCTGATTATCATCAGTTTTATAATTATTTTTTATATATAATTATAAGTTGTTAATCTTGTTTTGTGGAAGGTTGCATGAGCATGAATGAATTGAATGCAAGCAATTCGATGTGTTTGCTTTAGAAGATTCAGCGCCATATAAAAGATGATGATGATGATGATGATGATGATGATGATGATGTTATTATTATTATCGTTGTTGTTGTTGTTGGTATTGCTGTTTCTAGTTAGTTTTTGTTGCTGGTTTGTTTGTTTTTTTGATGTTGCCCCTGATACAGGTGGGGACTCGATATTTATAATAAAATAAAAAAAGCACACGAGTGTGTATTCATTATCCTTAAAAATAAAAGAGTTTGACTTGACTTGACTTGACTTGACTTGAAATAGCTCAGATTTGAGCGACTTGACAACGACTTTGACACGTAGAAGATTTTTTGTGTGTGGTTTATTGCCCTGCAGATTTTGGTTTGACTTAAATCAAGCCCATTAATCTTTTGACCTATGTTTTAAAATATACAGCGCCACACACACACATACATACACACACACACACACACACACACACACACACACACACACACACACACACACACACACACTCGCGGGAACACGCTTGCAGGCATTAGATTGATAAATCTAAACAAGCAAGCTAATTGCTTTAAGTAGTCTTATTGGTACCAATGATGCACTAGTTTAGCAGGAATAAAACATGCTGGAACTACATTCATATTTGCCTCGAGTACGTCATGTTTTATTCTAAATAGAAAACAACAACAACAACACACAGATCCTTTCATACTACAGCTTGCCACAGGTGCATTAGCGGTCTAATTTGGTTCACAAATAACATCAACGCATTCAGCTTGAAGGCTGCTTCGACTGCCATGATGTGTGATGCATCATGGGAATGTTTATCAAGCTCCCCGACCTCTGACCTCCCCTCATATCTCATTCCCCAAGTGGTTGTCAGCTGCAAAATGCAGCCAGTGATTTGACCCTTTATCCCCCCCCCCCCCCCCCACCTCCCTCCCCCTCCCCCCCCCCTCCCTTGCAGATTGATTCTAATCCAAATAATATCTTCACTCACTTTGAGGCAATGTTGGCATCAAACAGTGTGGAGGTGCAAGCTCTTGTGCCAGCGTGTATGGGACATCTCCTCAAAGTAATGAGAAGTGGATGTGGCAAGCTGTGATTTGCTTTAGTTTAGTCGTTGAAAAAAACAAAACCCAACCCACATGCTTAACGTTTCTAAGTTTATTCGGTCTAAAAAAAAAAAGATACATTTTAAGTTTCCCCCAGCGTGGATGCCCGGGTCTGTCAGTATAAATAGCATCCCCACATTCTGGAAGTGTTGTGCTAGGAACTCCCTCTTTTCTATCCCTCTCTTTGTTTCTGCCTTGTTCCTTTTCGTCTCGTCACCTCCTTCTCGTGTATTTTCTGCCTTCTTGGTCCATTCTCCTGCCTTTTTTCCCCCCCAGAAAGTCTTAAAATATTTGATCTCCCATGCTGAAGTCGGACGTGCTAAGCGTGACTTGTCAGGGGCTTAACAAAAGGGCAACCCATTTTCGCTCATATGACAGATAACAATAGTTGCTGTCTCAGGATTTGGCAAAGAAATAAAAGACGACTACTTTGTTAAGGAGACAAATCTGTTGAAGGAAAGCAGGATCAGGAAGAAAAGTATGAAGAAGCAAAGACAGTAGTAAAAGAAAAGCAAATAAAGGAAGGATGGCTTCAGCAGCACCCTAATGTCAACAGTAAGGATTGACCACTACCTCCTGCCCAGAGAAAACCAAGTGACCATTATGAGGCTGAGGACTGGACACTGCAAACTCGGACATTTCAACTCTCTGAACTCAGTTCTAGAATGGATCAATTTTTTTAAATAAATAAAAGCTATGAATAAATGCTGAAATAGATAAGTGCAATAAGACTTAAAGCATGATATAATTAGAATGATGATATAGATAAAGAATAGAAATAGTAAAACAAACAAACAAAACAAACAAATCACTAAAGAAGGTTATTAGCGTTTCCGCAACATTGTTTCTCCATTTATCACTATGATATAGAAGCATATCAACCATAAAGAAACGAAATCTAATTGAGGGACAAGACACCATCAAATGGACCGAGAGAGCCAATGCTATCAGACGAAACCAACAGAGCACAAGGCATGTCGTTCTTGACAACACTGATCCATGTCACATCACCAACTTCTTCATTTATTCTTTCTGCTGGTAAGACCAGTTTCTCTCTGCGCTTCATTGAACACGGCTCGTAAAAGCGTGGATAACATCTCTCTGCCATGGAAAAAGGACAGAACTGGATTGCCATAAAACGTGCACCACTGCGCCATGTTGCCTGATGCATCATGGGAATATTCCTTAATGGAGAGCAAAGCACAACTAGCAAAACGTCTTTTTACACGTGTCTTTCCCAAACGTCTAGATTTTATCCAAAGAACTGGACCAGAACTGTGAATGGTGATGTTTTATCCAAAGGGTATTGGTTATGTTGTCGTTTTGGTCGTGTTGGTGATTGGTTCTAACATAATAAGGGTCAGTTACAGCAATCGACACTTGAATTCTAGTAATTTGAGGATGGAACATTTAACAAAAAAGAAACAAAAATTTGCCATGCAAAAGATTTGAATTTGTTTTTACTAGAGCTGCTTGGGACATTTCAAAAGCAATAAACGTATGTTTGAAAAAAAATAGATATCAAAGGAAAAATATCAGAATAAGGTAAAAGAAGAAAGATATGGACACACTGGTAGGTAGTCTCTACTACTACTGCTGCTGCTGCTGCTGCTGCTGCTGCTGCTGCTGCTGCTGCTACTACTACTACTACTACTACTACTACTACTACTGCTGCTGCTGCTGCTGATACTACTGCTGCTGCTACTGCTACTGTTGCTGCTGCTGAGACTACTACTACTACTTCTGCTGCTGCTGCTGCTGCTACTGCTACTGCTGCTACTGCTGCTACTACTACTAACACTACTACTACTACTACTACTACTACTACTACTACTACTACTACTATATACTACTACTACTACTACTACATACCTATTACTATACTACTACTTACTACTACTACTACTACTACTACTACTACTACTACTACTACTATACTATACTACTACTACTCTCTCTACTTACTACTACTACTACTGCTGTTATTACTGCTACTACTACTACTGCTGCTGCTACTGCTACTACTACTACTTCTGCTGCTGTTATTACTGCTACTACTACTACTACTACTACTACTGCTGCTGCTACTGCTACTACTACTGCTACTTACTCCTACTACTACTACTATACTACTACTATACTACTACTATACTATTACTTACACTACTACTACTACTATACTACTACTGCTGCTGCTGCTGCTGCTGCTACTACTACTGCTACTACTACTTCTACTACTACTACTACTGCTGCTGCTGCTACTACTACTACTACTACTACTACTACTACTACTACTACTACTACTACAACTACAACTACTACTACTACTACTACTACTACTACTACTACAACTACTACTGCTGCTGCTGCTGCTGCTGCTGCTACTGCTGCTGCTGCTGCAACCACTACTGTTACGACGACAAAGACGACGACTACGGAGATGATGACAACAACTACAACTGCTGCTACTACTACTACTGCTATTACGGGTAGCCTGGTTGCTACAGTAATGCGCATTGCGCTCGTGATCTGCTGATCCGTGTTCTAATCTCGTTCAAGAGGGGTTGTTTTGGAGTTAACATCAGTGCCGAGTCCACTCTCCCCAAAAGTCCTTCGGATGAGACTATAAACCGACGACCCGTGTGCGAACACACGCAGAACATCTTGCGCACACGTTAAAACCCGTCCCGCTTTTCGGAAGAGTAGTCCATGTGTGCCGGTGGGAACAGATGACAAAATTTAAACAACTGCTTATACACGGGGACTGGATGTAGATAAAAGCACACGAGTGCTTATTCCACTATCCCCGAAAGAAAAGAAAAATAGCAAATAAATAAATTACGTATTTGATTTATATTGTCAGCTGGTAATAATTTCTGCATATATATCTTTTGGAAACTCTTTGGGTGTGATTTACATTGAATACATACAGATTTTAAAAAATCTGGTACCATGCTCTTGGAATATGATCACCATTAGAGAAAAATAAATATATAGTTTGCTATAAAATCCACAAAATAAATTTTGTTGTTTGCCACATTTATTTTTGTGAACCAAGACATTTATCTTTTTTCGGTTTCAATGACATAATTCCACCTGATTTAAAGGCAAGGCTGAATCCAGGTATATTTAATTCTCCTTTACATTTTTTGCAACTGGTTTTTCTTGTTCCTCATTCTTGCAGAATAAGCCTTGTCATGTTCTTAAAGTTCAGGAGTGATTTCAGAAAAAGAAAAAAAAACATTAAATAATGTGCTAAAGAACGAATCAATTGACATTTCCCGTCACATTAAGTTCATATCTATCAACATGATATATGGTTGCTGTAAGCAGACAAGCTATGCTTAATGACCTTGAAAAAATGTTGATTTATTACCTTTAGGTTGGGACAGGACGAAGGAAAAGATCAGGAGGGCAAAAATCACGTTGATCAGATTGATACGTGCATTTAGCATCAAGTACTTCATTAGTTTTTGTTTGTTTTCTTCACTAAACGCAACGTGTTCAGTCCTCTTCATTACACACTGCTCGTAAAGAGCTATAAAAATCTGGTTTTGGAACCCCCCCCCCCCCCCCAAAATAACAAGAATTTATCCATCAGCATTGCTGACCTTTAGCACCATGATGGCTGATGCATCATGGGAATGTTTATTAAAGCTCCCTGACCTCTACCCCTTGTCCATATCTCTTTCTATCCACTACGGCACAAAGTAGCAGGGGAGATAACTCTTTACCAGTCTCTTCCTTGACAGAACTCTGCCAGTTGAAATAGTCTTGCCAAAGAGTTTTTGACGTCATGGTTAGTCAAGTACTGAGACGTACTTTTGCAGTCTCCAGTACTACAGAGAAAAAACAAAAAAAACAATTTTTTTTTTAAAAAAGGTTACCTCTTTGCAATTTGAAAGTGGCAACCGCCATAGTGTAAACTAACCAGCCCTTTTCTTCCAATTATTATATTGGCATAAAGTAGGATGTTCGCATACTTTTTTTTAGTGATAATTTTTGTTAAAACTGTAAATCGTTGTTGGTTGCATGTGTAGGAGTGGATTGAATGCAAGCGCTGTGATTTGTTTGGTTGGTTTTTTTAAAACAAGATATAGCGCTATGTAAATTCCATTTAGTAGTAGTAGTAGTAGCAGCAGCAGCAGCAGCAGCAGTGTTATGATGATGATGATGATGATGATGCTTAGTAGTAGTAGTAGTAGTAAAAGAGTAAACAGTAGTAGTAGTAGTAGTAGTAGTAATAGTAGTAGTAGTAGTAGTGTTATCATTATGATTATTATTTTTTAAAGCAATGTTATGACTATATCTTTTTCGATTTCTCACTCTCAGACCTAATACGCTCAGTTTTATTTTTCGAATATTTGTTATCAAATGCACTTCCTGCAACAACTGCTTTAAGAATACAGCAACCATTCAATCTCCCTGTCTCTAGAGCAGTTTGGGTTTTTTGACAACTGAACTATTGAAATGCAGAAGACAAGCACACACACACACACACACACACTTTAAGCCAATGTTTGTTTGTTTTTCTAACACACATTTGCGTTGTTTCTTCCCTATTGGGGTTCAGGATAAACAACAAACAAACAACAAAAATGAGTAAAACAAATAAAACCATAGGGTATGTCTAAGAACCGTTGAAACAACAACTGTAAATCTCAGGACCCCCAAATGGTAGGTTTATTTTGTATTGCAACGAGATAAACAATGTTTCTTCCCTATTGATGTTCAGGGGAAACAAGCCAACAGATGAGTAAAACAAATAAAACCATAGGGTATGTCTAAGAAATGTTGAACCAACATCTGTTAATCACAAGACCCTGAAATGGTAGGTTCATTTTTTTCATATTGCAACGAGAAAAATACCAATGTTGGCTTTTCTCTAACACAAAAACGTGAATTGGTTAGAAAATAAAAGCGATTGAAAAATAACTTCCTTGTAAAGCACAGACACAGGCAATGTACTAACTGCAACACCCCTCCCCCCCAAAAAAAAAAAAAAAAAAAAAAAAAAAACAACCCACAAAAACAAACAAAAACAACAATAAACAAAAAAGAAACAACATAAAAAACAAAAAACCCAGTCAACTTACATCCAGTACTTGAGTGACACATTTTCGTTCTTACATTAATCTGTACGCTATATAAATTCCATACATTCTTCTTCTTCTTCTTCTTCTTCTTCTTTTCGGTTCGGGTGAGGTCAGATACTGAGAACAATGCACACCAGAACAAAAAACAACAACAGAGAACACGCCTAAAAAAACACCACCCAACCCAATCTTATACTATTTAACGGCACATCCGTCTCCATACTTCAAATTGATATAATAATAATAATAATAATACCATAATGACAAAACGCCCCCCCCCCCC
This sequence comes from Rapana venosa, assembly GCA_028751875.1. Taxonomy (NCBI): domain Eukaryota; kingdom Metazoa; phylum Mollusca; class Gastropoda; order Neogastropoda; family Muricidae; genus Rapana; species Rapana venosa. The sequence continues at coordinate 49,568,424 of CM054160.1, forward strand.
TCCCCTCCTGTTTAATGACACTGAAATGATGCTGATTTGCGTGTGTGTGGAAGGAGGGTAGGGGGGATGGGGGGAGAACTGCTTATAAGATGAGATGAAGCGAAAGATGGATTGAACATTGTTTTCACTGATCAAATCAATAGATTCTGTAACTCGCACTACAGTGTCGTAAGGGATAAAACGGTTTCCCTGTTTGTGTTTAACGGAACGCAGCTGGCACAAGCGCTCAATTCGCTTTAACGGCTAAACTTTAATCACCATAAACAGCGCACCACTACGCAACCATAATGCCTGATGTATCATGGGAAGGGTGGGGAAAAAAAACAACACCGTTAGCTAGCCCTGATTAGGTCATTGACCGCAGCCAGTCGCTTTGGCGCGGTGGTTAGGCGCTTTGTGTTAAGGATTTGAAGGTTGCGGGTTCGAATCGTAAGAGTTGTAAAGTTTAATTTAGAGATCATCGGCTCCTACCCAGAGTGAGAGTGCTGTGGGCTCATTGGGAAGACTGGGACCACACAGTTGAGTTTCGTCCATTATTTTATGAATGTGAGCTTGAGAGTGTTGTTCCGATTACGTGACAA
>CM054160.1:49576504-49581504 GCA_028751875.1 Rapana venosa
TGTCATGGCTGAAGAAGGCAATAATCTCAAAACACAACATTTTACAACCATAACAAACATTTTAGTGTAGGCCTTGACACTTAGCTGACATCGATAACTGACACAGCTTTTGGCCTGGGCCAAGCTTGTTACCATAACAACGAGGGTGAACGATGGCAATGTTCATTGTCCATTCTAAGAAGAAGGGTGGCAGGACGGTTAAGACGTTTCCCCCTACCAACAAGTACACTGTGAGGTTCTGGGTTCGATTCCCAGCCTTGCCCTTTCTTCCCTCTTTGACACACACAAAAAAAAATCAAACTGAATGTCAAAGTCCTTCGGATGAGACTATAAACCTGCGCCCCGTGTGTGAACGCATGCAGATACATCTTGCGCACACATTAAAAACCCGTTCCACTTTTCGGAAGAGTAGGTCATTGTGTGCCGGTAGGAACGGATGATAACAACATAAACCCACATGCAGACAGCTGTCGTGTTTATTTTATTTTATTTTATTTATTCTTTTATAACGAGGATAATGGAAAAAGCACATTGATTTTTTTACATCTAGTCCCCGTGTGTGTGCGGTTTTGTACATTTTGAAATCCGTTCCCACCGGCACACAATGGCCTACTCTTACGAAAAGTGGAACAGGATTCAGAAGTCGGAATGCGGTTACCGAAATGGTGGAAGGTGCGAGGAACGGTGGCATACACAAAACTGTCACCATTGGTTGACCTCGGAGTTTAAACCGAAGAACAAAACAGAACAAACAAAATGCATCTATTCACCTTGCCAAAGTGTATAACCTGTGTGTGTGTGTGTGTGTGTGTGTGTATTTGGACTTGTTAGAACTATTAATTGTTACTGGTTGCATGACTGTGTAAGAAATGAGTTGAGTACAAGCGGTTTGATTTGTATGTGCAAGATATAGCGCTGTATAAATTGCATTCTTCTTCTTACATCATCATCATCATCACGGTCGTCATAATTACTAGTATAGTATCATCATCATCATCATCATCATCTTAATCATCATAATCATCATCATTATTGTTGTTATTATTATTATTATTATTATTATTATTATGGTGAATGAAAACGACTTAATCATCAGATGCAGAAATGAAGTGTACAGGGATTGAAGTAGTTTATCCCAAATGAACTCATCTATTTAAAGATGATTAACTTTTTTTGCATGAATTAGCGGCAAATTATGGACTCTAGGAGGAGGAGGAGGAGGAAAGTTGCTACGGTAACATTCATGTCTTACTCTATATCTGAATGTATGACATTTGCTTCTCAACGTCTCTGTGATGAACTATTCTTGCAGCTCTCTCTCTCTCTCTCTCTCTCTCTCTCTCGCCCTCTCGTAATCTTTAGAACAGAGAATAATTTTTTGTGACATTATCTTATAATAGCCCCTTCAGTAAGGGGTCATAGCCTTAATCTGAATAAAACATTTCGTGTTTCCTCGATTGGAATATTTTAAAAACAGTGACCCCCACCTAAGCCGAGTATTTAATGTCGTAGATGATGTAAAAACTCATCTGATGACGTGATTTCTTAGCTGTGACGTAAGAAGAAGTCGGGCCAAAAGAAATGTGCAACATACCACTTTGACGCTCATTTATTGCGAAACACACACACACATACACACACAACACACAACACACACACATACACACACACACACACACACTTCAACACTCAACCATAAAGCCTAGCACAAACGTGTATTGCCCATGGATTTATTTACAAGACTCGAAATAGCAATGACTTAGAAACACGCAAATGAATCACACAGAAGAACGATAACCGAGATAGGTTTATTTACAACACACTTACATTAGATTTTTTCTTTCATTGTGATATTTTGGCATTTTCTTTTAACAGAAATTAAAAACAGTGGCTTTAACATGAATGTGAACAATGTTTGTTAATTGATCAGGCTAGATCTCGGATGAAATGAAATTATATATGCACGCGTTAGAATTCGTCTTATTGACCTAATCAATATGTAAATATCGGGGTTCATAATGTGTATAAAACCTTCAGAATTGCCTTAGTGATCACACTAATGTTTGCATTTTGATATGTGAACATTTTGTTTGTTTGCTTGTTTGTTTACGTGTTATCAATGATTGCAGGTCTTGATGTTTATGTTCGTTCTCGTTTGCCGTTGTTGTTGTTGCTGTTGCTGTCGAAATTGTTATTGCTGATGATGTTGTTGCTGTTGTTGGTTTTGGTGTTGCTGTTGTTGGTGCTGTTGCTGCTTCTGTTGCTGCTGCTGCTTCTGTTGCTGTTGTTGTTGCTGTTGCTGTTGCTGTTGCTGCTGCAGCTTCTGTTGCTGTTGTTGCCGCTATTGCTGCTGTCGTTGTTGCTGTTGTTGTTGCAGCTGTTGTTGTTGCTGCTGCTTTTGTTGCTGCAGTTGCTGCTGTTGCTGTTGTTGCTGCTGCTTTTGTTGTTGCTGTTATTGCTGTTGCTCCTGTTGCTGTTATTGTTGCAGCTGTTGTTGACGTTGTGCTCTTGTTTTTGCTGTTGCTGTTCCTGCTGCTGCTAATGTTTTCAAATTATTCTAGTTCGTTATATCTCAGCTAAAACAGTTTTCCTGCTCTGTTTAATCAAACATGACATGCAAATGGGTGAGAAGTAAAAATGTTAATTTCTATCTGACCCACAAAATGGCCGAAATCTAATCAGCATAAAGCAAGCGGCGGCACAGCATCATACAATATAATGTCCAAGGATTGCAAGGAAGGATTCGTCAGCTGTTTCTAATAGGTTGCAGACGGCAAATCACCACTTGCGCAACTAGTTTAACTGGCGCATTTCTCAAAAGGCTCGATTCCAATCTGAGCAATTTATTGATAATTTTCAATATTGATATTAGCGAGAAAAGAGAGAGAGAAAGAGAGAGAGAGAGAGAGAGAGAGAGAGAGAGAGAGAGAGAGAATGAATGAATGAACGAATTTTATTTGACAAAAGCTACAAGCCCATCAGTCAGAGGGGGTAATTGTAAGTAACATATTAACATAGGAATGAATATGAAAAGGACATGAGTAATAATCCAAAGTCCAGATAAATGCCAACCAATATTTTCAGTTATTACGTATAGGATCCGTTTCATTCATAGTCTGCTTACGTTTATCTAGAGCCTGCGTTATATATATTGCTAAAGATTTAAGCTCGGACATATTATTTGAAGATAACACCTTTTGTACAAGATTGGTGGACCTGTTGGTTGGGTTTGTCAAAAAAGCAATTTTTTGGCGAATGTCATGATAAGTTCTACAAGCAAACAAAAAATGAAATTCGTCTTCTTCTTCTCCACATGCTGGACAAGAGTTGTTGTCTGTCTCCGCTGTAATATACCAATGTTTGCAGTTCAAAAGACCACACAATCTTAGCCTAAATTTTAGTAAATTACTTCGAAGCCTTTTATTAGTTAACGATATCAGATACTGTTCTGGACCAAAGAGAGAGAGAGAGAGAGAGAGAGAGGGGCGAGAGAGAGAGAGAGAGAGGAGAGGGCGAGAGAGAGAGAGAGAGAGTGAGCACGTGTGTGTGTGATTGTGTGTGTGTGTGTGTGTGTGCGTGTGCGTGTGTGTGTGCGCGCGATTGTGTGTGTGTGTGATAGTGTGTGTGAGTGTGTGTGTGAGAGAGTGAGAGAGAGAGAGAGAGAGAGAGAGAGAGAGAGAGAGAGAGAGGAGAGAGAGAGAGAGAGAGAGAGAGAGAGAGAGAGAGTAATGATAGTGATGAAAGCTTTCTGACAATCGAAGATCTGTTACGTTCTAATCGTCGCCATTCTCGTTCTTGGAATGAAGTGTTTTCCTGAAAACATTTACGGCTTAAGTGTGTTAGTCATTCATGTTGAACACAGCATCTATTTCTTCGAATAGTAAGAAGATTTGACCCTCCCACTACCCCCCAAAAACCAACAACATCAATAAAAACGAACAAAATAACAACACATATCTTCAAGAATGAGCTGTGACATTGCACGACGAAAAAGAGGATGTGTTTCTATCTATCTATCTATCTATCTATCTATCTATCTATCTATCTATCTATCTATCTATCTATCTCTCTCTCTCTCTCTTCTCATCTCTCTCTCTCTCTCTCTCTCTCTCTCTCTCTCTCTCTCTCTCCTCCTCTCTCTCTCTCTGTATACACACACACACATATATATATATATATTGATTTGTCTGTTCAAGATATAGCGCTGTATATATCTATATATATATATCTGTCCCGTAGTCTGACGACCGTGGGGGCACCCTCAAAGACTCAACAACCAGTTCCCTCCATTCCTCTCTCTGTTCTGCCTTTCTTAGGGTTTTGTTGAGTTCTAGGCCTGTCCATTCGCTGATGTTATCCTCCCAGCTCTTCCTTGGTCTGCCTCTTCTTCTTCCTTCTTGGACAGTGCCTTGTAAAACTGTCTTTGCAAGTCCTTTGGCAATTATATAATATATATATATATATAATATATATATATATATATATATATATATATATATATACATACATATACATTATATATATATATGTGTGTGGGGTGTGTGTGTGTGTGTGTGTGTGTGTGTGTGTGTGTGTGTGTGTGTATGTCTATAATGTTTCTTTCAGTTCTTTTTTCCCCTGTCTTTATATTTGTTATTGATTTTCATTGTTTGTGTTTGTCATGTTAATATTTGTGTAATCACACCACAACTTTGTTCGTGCCCTCCCTGCGTCTTAATTCATTCGATGCAATATGTATAAGGGGACGGGAAAGCTCAGTGGTCGGAGCACTCGCTTTCCCCCAGCCAAGTTAAGCAGCGTCGAGCGTGGTTACCACTTGGATGGGTGACCGTTTGCGCGCCTTGGCTTCAGTACAATCCCCCTGTTCACCCAGCTGTAAATGGGTACCTGCCCTCGTTAGGGTCAGGGAAGGTAAAGCAGCGAGGGAGAGGAGATGGGCGCCGCCCTCAACATGCTGGCCCCTAGAGAAGTTGAGGTCTCTGACGCCTCGCTCCCTTACG
>CM054160.1:49586504-49589004 GCA_028751875.1 Rapana venosa
ATAAAAGAATAGAATAAAACAACACGAACACACACACACACACACACACACACACACACACACATACGCACACACACATACACACACGTGAGAGCATACCATGTTTGTTTATTTTAGTTGTTTGTTTGTTTTTCTTTTTTCTTGGTTGTTAATGGTTTTGCTATGTTTTCAGCCGTTAGGTTTTGTGTTTATTTTCGTATTTGTTTGTTTGCTTATTTATTCTTGTTTTACCTTAAATCTAACACAAGGGGCTCGTTCAACGAATAAACAAACACACAACAAATGTTCACCTTTCACAAATGACCCCCCATTTTTGTAAGCGTGTTTCGTGGCTGTTTACAGGAGAATAGGGCACTAAATATGCAACCATATATAAATCATTTGACGTGTACACAACATAGCACAGTGCAACCCGATCCGAGGCAATGATATATAAACGTTTATTGTTACAGGGAAAAAAATAAAAGAAGGAAAGAAAGAAAAGAAAGAAGGGAGGAAAGGAAGAAAGAAAAGAAGGAAGGAAGGAAGGTAGGAATGGAGGAAAAAAGAAACGAAGAAAGAAAGAAAGAAAAAGAGCGAAAGAATGACAGGCAGAAAGACAGACAGAATGAATGAATGAATGAATGAAGAAAGAAAGAAAGAAATAAAGACAGACAGAAAGACAGACAGAAAAACAGAAGGAAAGAAGGCTGACAGACAGACAGACAAGCAGACAGACAGACAGAAAGAAAGAAAGAAAGAAAGCAAACAGACAAAAGATGGAAAAAAGAAAGACAGAAAGAAAGGAAGAAAGAAAGAGGAGAGAGAGACAGAGACAGAGACAGGCAAGCAGACAGACAGACAGAGAGAGAGAGAGAAAGACGGGAAAAAAGAAAGGAAGAAAGAAAGAAAGAGAAAAAAAAGAAAGAAAGAAATAGCGAAAGAGAAAGAACAGAAAGAAAGAAAGGAAAAAAAGACATAAAAAAGAAAGAAAGAAAAGAAAGACAGAGAACACAAGCTATGAATGCATTGTATGATTTTGCTTGCAAGCTTTCGAATTTTCATTCGGTTTTGATTTTCCGCTGTCTTCTTCTTGTGCTTTGTTTAGATTGTTTATTTGCTTTGGTTTTATGTAGGGAGTTTTATGGTTGTTGTTTTATTATTGTTTATCATTCTTGCTGGTATCAAAGGCGCGATAAATTCCTGTTTTTCCATCATTGCTGAGTATTTGTTTTTTTTGTTATATGCATTTGTTGTTTGGTTTATCTGTTTAATATCTTATCTAGAAATCGACAAAAATAAGCTCATTCAACCAAAAGAAAAAAGAAAAAAAAAAGCAAAAGCAAACACGCAGAAAGATATTGCATCTCATATAGATTACCTTTATATGGATAAAACTGGCAGATAAATGTTTGAACGACAAAAGAGAGATGTTTAACTGACCGTGACAGAATGTGGATTGATCAAAATCGATCTCTTTTCAACAAGGAAATGCAACGAACAGAAGAAATTGCCAGATCGATAAGGTTTATACACGTCTCTCAGAACATCGCCATCATCTTTATGGCACGTAAATCTGGTTCCTCTTCACGCGTAATTAAATACAAACTGTACAGCCATTTATATATTATGTTTCTTGGAGTACAATGGCGATAAACCATGCACCATTGAGCGCATGTTCAGAGGAATGCTTTATCAGCCAGATAAACACTAGTGAAATCCATTGACTGAAATATGTCTCTGGATATTATCTCTTTGCTGACCTCTTGATTGTCAGGAAAATATTTCAGGAAGAAAACAAATAAACATACAAATAAGCAAACAAACAATAATCGCTTCTGTTGCTTTTTAAATAAAAAAAAACCCACACAGAACCAAACAATGAAGCAAATACAATAACAAAACAGCACTGTTTCTTTCTTCTAAAGATTTTTATATACATCATTACTATTTTTTTTGGAAAATTTTAACAAAATATAAAACAATCTTATTAAAATTGTGTACTTTTTCGAGATTTTGTTTCTTATAAACTTTGCTCCTGCCCTCTTTAGGGTCAGGGAAGGTAAAGCAGCGAGGGAGAGGAGATGGGCGCCGCCCTCAATATGATGGCCCCTGGAAAAGCTGAGGTCTCTGATACCTCGCTCCCCTACGACCACATAGGTTATGGGGACACCTTTACCTTTACTAATGTTGTAGTTTCCCTTCATAAGATAATTGAAATATTTGTGGCTTGACTTAACTTGACTTAACAGTATGCCTTTTTGATAAGTCAAGTGGGTTGAAATACTAATTGGAAGTGATGTGTATAAAACAAATTAATTGAAGTAAAATCAAACACAAAAAAAACCAAAAACACATCAACGAAACAAAGGAATCAAATTTAACTAAACGGCAGAAAACCGAGAGAAAGAATAAACGTACCAGAAGTCTTCACACCCAGGTTTACACAAACCACTGTTGACCGTCGCTCTTTGTCTGTTTCCGGTCCCTCCACATGGAACGACCTCCCTCTTCCACTTCG
>CM054160.1:49601504-49611504 GCA_028751875.1 Rapana venosa
GGGGGGGGGGAGTGAAGAGGGGAGGGGGGGGGAAAAGGGGGGAGAAGGGGGGGAAGGGGAGGAGTGAGAAGGAGAGAGGGGGATAGGGGAGGAAGGAAAAAAAGGGGGGGGAGGGAGGAGAGAGAAAGAAAAGAAAGAGGGAGAGAAAGGAGTAAGGGGGAAAGAGGGGAAAGGTGGAAAAGAGGAGGGAGAGGGAGAGAGAGAGAGGAGAAGGAGAGAGAGAGATAAAGAGAGGGAGAGAGAGAGTAAGGAGAGAGGGGAAAGGGGGAGGGAGAAGAAAGAGAAAAAAAGAGAGGGAGATAAGGGGGAGAGAGGGAGAGTGAAGAGAGGAGGGGGGGGGGGGAGGGGGGAGAGAGAGGGGGGAAGAGAGAGAGAGGGAGGGGGAGAGGGAGGAAAAAAAAAAAACGGGAGGAGGAGGAGGGGAGGGGGAGGAGGAGGGGGAGGGGGAAGAGAGAGGGAGAGAGAGAGTGGGAAAGGGGAGAGAGAATAGGGGGGGAAGGGAGAGAGGAGAGACAAAAGGGAGAGAGGGAGATGAGTGTATAGGGAAGAGGAGAGAGGGGAAAAGGAGAAAAAGAGAGAGGTGAGGTAGAGGAGAAAGGGTTGGGTTTTTTTGGGGGGTTGCGTGCGTGCGTGCGTGCGGTGGTGTGTGTTGCGGGGTGTTGTGTGTGTGTGTGTGGGGTGTTGTTTTTGTGTGTTGTTGTGGGGTTTTTGGGTTGTTTCTTTTAAAGCAGTTTCAGTGTTTTACATTTTTTTTGGGTTGGCGAAGACTTTTTGGAATATTACAAATAATGATGCGAAATTCCAACTGTAATGCCCTACAAGTTTCATTAGTCCCCCCCCGTGGAATCCCGGGGAGTTGTCAGTATAAACAGCATCCCCCCTTCGGGAAATTTCTGTCAAGACTTTTCCCTCTTTTTACACTCTCTTTGTTTTCCCTTGTTCCTTTTCTTCCTGTCACCTTTCTTGTCTTGTTCTGCCTTTTTGGCCCATTTCTCCCTTTTTTTTCCCCCCAGAAGATTTTAAAAGGTACATTTTTCTCTTTATCCCGAAGTGGGATGCGCTGGGCCTGATTTTGTATGTTAACGGCACGTGAGCTTTTTTTGCTAATGTAACAGACAAAAGTTTGCGCTGAGCGTTCGATGACGAAAAGAAGAAATCTTTGTCTCTTTTGGAGTTGAAAAACAGAAAACTAAGAGAAAGAAAACACACAAAGCAACGCACGCGCGAAACCCCCAACACACACCACACCACCACAGGATTGGGTGTGCTAGTTTAAATGTTTATGTTATTTTTAAAAAATTTCAGGTAAAACCCCCCAAAAGAAAAATGACTTGCTGTCTATATTGGTTTGTTGTAGAACCTTTCTTTGTTTTTTCCCCCCCCCCCCCCCCCTATTCTCTCTCTCTCTCTTCTCTTCCTCTTCTCTCTCTCTCCTTCCTCTCTCTCTCTCTCCTCCTCTCCTCTCTCTCTCTCTCTCTCTCTTGTTTCTAATGTGAGAGTGTTAATGGGGGGTTATTATTAAGATTACCCCCTAGGGGCGGCGACGGGGGATTAAAAAAAGAAATGGGTTTATTCATTTCCCTGAAAAAAAGAATTTGCATTGTTTGTATTGTCATTGTCTCTCTCTCTCTTCTCTGTCTCTTGTGTCCTCTCCTCTGCCCTTTTTGTCTGCTGTCTTTTTCTCTTCTCTCTCTCTCTCTCTTCTCTCTCTCCTCTCTTCTTCTCTCTCTCTTTTCCGTGTCTCTGTGTGTGTCTCTCTTCTCTGTCTCTGTTGCTGTCTTTTCCCTCTCTCCTCTCCCCTCTCTCTCCTCTCTCTCTCTCTCTCTCTCTCTCTCTCCTCTCTTTTCCTCTCTGTGTTCTGTTGTCCTCTGTCCTTTCTGTCTGTCGTCTTTTTCTCTTCTCTCTTTTCCCCTCTTCCCCTCTCTCTTCTCTCTCTCTCTCTCTCTCCCCTCTCTCCTTCTCTCTCTCTCCCCCTGCACCCCCCCCCCCCCCCCCCCCCCCCCCCCCCCCCTTCGGTTATTTTTTTGGCTTAAGAAGCACTCTTCTTTATCTTCGTCTTTCCCCCAAGGATTAAAACATCCAGAAAGAGTGAAGTGTCAGACGAAAAAAAAAAATTACCAAAAAAAATATTCTTTCTTGCCAAATATTGCGTGTTTGCAAATAAAAAACCGGTATTACTCGGGAAAAAGGCTGTTTAAATGACGGTGAACACGTGTGGGTTTAATCTTTTTTTATTTGTTATAAAAAAAACCTATTTGTGGGACTAGCAGCGAAAGAGCACCGATACTGCATAGCGGGTAATGGGGGGAATTTGTGAACCCACAGTCAGAAATCCCATCAGTTTGAAAGGAAACCAAATTTTGTGCTTCTGTTTAGTAAATAGTTTAAAGAACAAACACACAAAAAAAACAAACAAAACCCGCGGGGATGGGCGGGGGGGGGGGGGGAAGGGGAGGGGATAGCCGTGGTTAAAAAATTTGCGCCCCAAATCTGACACCGGTACGATTCCCGTTCAAGGGATTTTTCCCTCGGAGTTAACTCATGCGACTCCACTCTCCCAAAAGTCCTTGGATGGGGACTATAAACCGAGGCCCCTCGGTGAAAAAAGCACGTACAACTCTTGCGCACACTTTAAAATCCCGTTTCCGTTTTTTCGTAAGAGAAGGCCTTGTTGTGATGGGAAGGGTGAAAAATTTTTCCCCCCCCCAAAAACCGCATACACCGGGGGATAGATGAAAAAAAAGCCATACGTTTTTATTTCTTACCTTGATAAAAAGAATAAATTAAAATAAAATAAAACAAAAACATAGCTTAACAAAAAGCACACAAAAAAAAAACAAACAAACCCCCCACATACACACCGCGTGGGCACACACACACCCCACACAACACACACCACACAACACACCACCACACACACACCACAAACACACAACAACCCAGAAAATCAAAAAACAAAAAAACAAACCATCTTTTTATGTGAAAATCATTTTTTTTTTCATTGACCGTCAGATAACTTCGACTGAGCGAAGATGCGTTGCGCTCCCTTTTTAAGCGCCTCAAAGTGGGCCCCAGCGATCACTTTTTGGGGCGGGGGTGAGAACTCTCATCTTTACAGGTTTTGGGGGGGGGGGGGGGGGGGAAAAAAAAAAAAAAACCCGCAGAAAATAAACCGAGAGGGCAACAAAAACAAACAAGGAGGAGGTACGGGAAAAGAAATGGAAACGAGGAGAGACAGAGATTAAAAAACACAATGTTTATTGGGGAAGACGGGCCCTTTATGGGGGAATTAGCTTTTGGGACTGATGCAATTACAACTGATGAATTTGACTTAAAAATATTTTTGCAAAGTGCTATGTTTATAAATTGGTTTGGGAAAAACAAACCTATGTGGAAAGTTTCTGAATAAACTAAAATTACATATGAAAGGAAAAGTGGGCCTAGCAAACAAATGCGTTTATTTTAAAATTTCAGAAAAAAAAAATGGTTTTAAAATTTTAAAATTTATTTTTGGAAAAATTGAATACCATTTCAAAATATTAGTTTAAAAATTTTTTTTTTTTTGTATTAATCAAAATAAAATCTTTCTTACAAAAAAATATGTTGATTCTTTTTTTAATTGGTGCTGTTATCTTGTACGCCGTAAAAAGGAAATAAATGTAATGTTGTCTGAGAAAATTAATTTGGGTTTGTTTTGAATGTATTTTTTTTTGCCCCCTCGATTTTTTTTTAAAAGAGAGGAATAAAAAAAAGGGAAAAGAAAGAAATTTTTTAAATTTTTTTAAGTAGGGAGGATTATTTTTAAAATAAAGGAACAAATCAAAAAAAAAATTTGGGGGGTTAATAAAAGCTTTTTTTATTTTTTTTAAAAAATTTTTTTTTTAAATTTTTTTTTATTTTTTTTTTTTAAGTTTTTTTTCGTTTGCGTTTGTGTGGGGGTTTTTTGTTTTTGGTTTTTGTGTGTGGTGGTGTGTGTGTTTTGTGTGTTTTGGTGTGTGTGTGTGTGTTTGTTTTGTGTTGTGGGTGGTTTTTGGGTGTTTGTGTTTTTGGTGGGTTGATTTTTTACATTTCGCGGGGGGAAGATCTTTAAGGCGTTCACCCCAAAGGGGGGGGGCATGTTTGGCGCTGTGGTGCATGTTTTATGCGTTTGCATTCAACCGGTGATTGCGATAAAAAAAACACTCTCCCTATTTTTTTGTCTGGTGTGTGGTGTGTTTTTTGTGGTGTGTTTGTGCGTGCGTTTTGTGTGTGTGTCTGGTCGCTCATCTTCCCGTCTTCCCCTCTCTCTCTCTTCCCTCCCTCTCCCCTCTCTCTGTCTCTGTCTTTCTGTCTTCTGTTTTCTTTTCTCTCTCTCCTCTCTCTCTCTCTCTCTCTCTCTTCTCTCTCTCTCTCTCTCCCTCTCTCCTCTCCTCCTCTTTCTCTCTCTTCTTTCCTCTTCCCCCCTTCCCTATCTATTCCACTTTTTCTCTCTCTTTTTTTCTTTCTTTCTTCTTTCTCCTTCATTTTTTGCGGTCTCTCTCTCTTTCTCTTTCTGTCTTTCTTCATCTCTCTTTTTCTTCTCTCTCCCCCTCTCTCTCTCTCTCTCTCCTTTTTCTCTCTCCTCTTTCTTTTTTTTCCTGTCTGTTTTTCTCTCTCCTCACTTTCTCTTTCCCCTTCTTCTCTCCTATCTCTACCCTCTCTCCCCTTTTCCGCTCTCCGCCTTTTTCTCTCTCCCTTCCTCTTCTCTTCTCTCTCTCCTCTCTCTCGCTCCTCTCCTCTCTCTGTCTCTCTCTCTCTCTCTCTCTCTCCTCTCTCTTCTCTCTCTTTCTCCCTTTTTTCTCTTCTCTCCATCTTACCTCTGGTCCCTTTCTGTCTCTTTCTCTCTCTTCTCTTTCTCTTCTCTCTTCCTCTCTCTGTCTCTTTTCTCTGTCTCTCTCTCTTCTCTCTTCCTCTCTCCCCCTCTCCCTTCTTCTCTTTTCCTACTCTATCTCTCCTCTCTCCCCCCCCCCTCCCCTCTCCTTTCTCTTCTCTTCCCCCCTCTCTCTCTCTCTCTCTCTCTCTTTTTCTCTCTCTTTCTCTCTCTTCTCCTCTCTCCCCTCTCTTCTCTCTCTCTCTCCATTTTTAGGGACAGTAAAAAAAGGCGATTTTTTAACATTTATTTGTTGGGATTTTTAGTTTGGTGTTTGTTTGGTGTTTGTTTGTTTTTTTGTTTGTGGCAAGCTATGTTCACTCAAGCAGAGGCACAACTTTATTCCCTTTCAGAAAATGATGGGATTTCGAGCTGCGGGTTCAAACTGTCTCCTCTACCCCGATGCAGTTCGGGGTGCATCTGTGCTGCATAGCTCCCAAAATAGGCTTTTTTTTTTTATAAAAAAAAATAAATCGCCAGTGTTCACACGCCTTAAACGCACTTTTTCCCTCGATTAAACCCCTGGGTTTTTATTAGCAAAAACCCCAGATGTTTGGTAAGAAGAGATTTTTTTTTGGTCAGTTTTTTTTTTTTGCACTTTCCCTTTTTTGTGGGTTTTCAATCCTTGGAAGAAAGACGAAGTAAAAAAAAAGGCTTCCCAAACCCTAAAAAGGGGGGAGAAGAGGGGGAGAGAAGAGAGAAGGAGAGAGAGAGAAAGGGGGAGAGGAAGAGAGGAAGAGAGAGGAGAGAGATTGTTTTTTTATTCTTTTTAAATGCTGTGGAATTTTATTCCCTTCTGGTTTTTGGACTAAGCCATATTCAATAACAACAGCCCCAAAAAAAGTTTGCACAACAACAAAAAATGAACATAAATATACTACTATACACACTACTACTACTACTACTATACTACTACTACTACTACTACTATACTACTAAAACGCTAATACTCACACCCCAACAAAAAACAATAACAAAAATAATAATAAAACAATAGTGTTACACTACACTCTACATACTACACTATACCTATACTTTTCTACTACTACTATACTACTCTACTATACAGATAACGACAAAACAACCAATCTCACATTATCTCATCATCATATTATATTCATCACATCAGAAAGAAGAAGAAGAAGAAGAGAAAAGAAGAGAAAAAGGAAAAGAAGAAGGGAAAAAGAACAAGAACAAAAAACAAGAAAAAGAAAAAAAATAAGAAAATTGCAAAAAAAGAAAGAAGAAGAAGAAGAAAAGAAGAAAAAAAAAAAAGAAAAAAAAGAAGAAAAAAAGAAGAAGAAGAAGAAAAAGAATTGCGAAGAAGAAGAAGAATTGCGAAGAAGAACAAAAAGAAAAGAAGAATTGCGAAAAAAAAGCGAAAAGAAGAAAGAATTGCGAGGAATTGCGAAGAAAAAGAAGAATTGCAAAAAAGAAAAATCAAAGAAGAAAAATGAAAGAAGAAGAATGCAAAGAAGAAACATGCAAAAAGAAGAATGCAAAAAGAAGAATGCATAGAAAAAGAATGCAAAGAAAAAAAAAGCAAAGAAGAAGAATGCAAAGAAAAATACAAAGAAAAAAAATGCAAAGAAAAAAAATGCAAAAAAGAAAGCAAGAAGAAAAAAGAAAAATTTTAAAAAGTACCCAGAAGATAAGTTGAAAAACTTCCTTTTGAACCCCCAATACCAACAGTTTTTGTCTAGATATAAGCAAAATTGGGGTCACCTGCCCTTAAGCGCCCCGACAAGTCAGGCCCGCATCCCCCTTTGGGAACGGGGAGAGAATTTTTACATTCGAAAAAAAACTGAAAGGGTTAATTTTGGCCTTTTTTTTTACGGGAGGGGGGGTTGGGGGTGGGGGAAAAAAACAAACAAAAAAACAAAACCCCAAAAAGAAAACAATATACAATCCCAAAAAACCAACAGCTCGTAAAGCTCCAGCAAAAACTGTCAACATTCGGGGGGCCGGAAAAAATGAAAAGTCCCCGCATTACATCCCCGAAGTCGGGTTGCGGAAAATTCATGGGGGCGAAAATTTAAAAAAAAAAGCGCAAAGTCCACAAAGTTCACCATTTTGCCTCGGAGTTACCCAAAAACGAAAAAAACAACCCAACCCCCCCCCCCTCAAAAACCCGAAAAAGGTGAAGTATATATAAAAAAAAATGAAAAAAACGGGTGTTCATAAACGCCCCAACGAAATACTCACAGCGCTGGTGAAAAAAGATGATGGGATTCGATCGATGGGGAGAGGATGTTGAATGCCTGTGAAAACGTGTCGATTTATCCGAAAAGGGGTATTTTTTGGAGCAAAAAAGCAAAGATGCATTGATACGCTTAGGGGTACATTTATAAATTTCCCCTGGGTTAAAGCCCACATTTTTAAAAAGGAAAAAAAACCAACACTCACGCGTTGCCTCTGCTTGATTAAACTAGTCCCAAACATGCGCGAGCGCGCGAGCGCGCACACACCCGCGCCCCACGCACGCGCGCACGCCAAGCACGCACACACACACACACATACCAGCACGACGCACAAAAAATTGACAACACAATACGCAGCACGCACGCGCGCGCGGCGCACGCACACACACACACCCAACACACAAAACCCCCAACGAACGGCAACAAAAACAGATAAGAAAGAAAAAAAAAAAGAAACAAAAAAATGACATGTCTTTTCCTTTATTAAAAAAAAGAGTAGGAGAAAGATAGAGAAAATTTGAATGAGAGAGAGAGCAAGATCAAGAGAGAGAGAGAGGAAGAGAGGAAAGGGGAGAGAGAGGAGGAGGGGAATAAAGAGAGAGAGAGAGAGAGAGGAGGAGGGAGAAAGAGGAAGACGACAAAAGAGACAAAGACAGACAGAAAAAGACGAGCCACACGACGGGCAGGCAGACATAGACCACCACACACCACAAATCACACACAACACCAAAACTCACACACACATACACACACACACACACAACCCAACACCCACACAAAACACACAAAACACCCCCACACACACAAAACAACCACACCAACACACCCAACACAACAACACACACACACAAAACACACACAGCGAACGAAAGACAGACGGACAAACAGGGGAAGCCAAAAAGAGACAGGAGGGGGCGGGTAAGTTCTCTTCGTATCCCGTAGACCGTGAGGGGACCATGAAGATTTTCACCAGCTTTCCCCTCCCCCTGGGCCCCCTGCTTTCCGTTAGAAAACTTCCCCTCAAACCCGTAGTCACTCTTTATGTTTTCTTTCCCCTCGTTTCCCGTCTGCCCTTTTCCCTCCCCTTTTATTTCCTGAGGAAGTCTTGGCCCCGTCCCCATGTTTTAAAAACATGAATAACAAAAAGAAGAGACAGAGAGAACATTTGGGAATGATCATGTCCTCGTCTATACAGGAAGGGAGAGAGAAGGGGGGGGGAGAGAGGGGGGGGGGGGGAAAGGAGAAAGAGGAGAGAGATGGGGAGGAGAGGGGGGAGAGAGAGAAGGGGGGGGGAGAGAGAAAAGGGGGGAGAGATGGAGAAGAGAGATGGAGAGAGAGGAAAAGAGAGAGCAGACAGATAAGGGGCAGAAAGAGAGAGAGAGGAAAAGAAGAAGAGAGAGAGGAGACAACAGTAGACAGAAGAAGACAGACACTGAGCAATTACAGCAACTTTTTTGGTGTTCGCTTATAATATTTTTACTTAGCAAGTTCTATGTTTTAAATGTGGTTTGGGAAAAAAAACCTAATGTTGGTGTTTTCTGATGAACTAAAATAAATATGAAATGGAAAAAACGGAGCATACAAAAAATGCAGTTTAAATTTTTTGAAAAAATGGTTCAGTACATAAAAATTAGTAGAAAGTTTAGTACCTCTTCAAATATTTGTAAAAATTTCGTATGTAATCTATAAATCTTTTACTTGACAACGAAAATGTGTTATTCTTTTTGTATTTTTGTACAGTAGCCCCTTTTACGCCTTAAAAAAAAAATGGGAATGTTGTCTGGTGAAAAGTTTAATTTTTTTGTTTTTTAATGATATGTGTGCCAACAAAAAGATCTAAAAAAAGGAGATGGAATTAAAAATATCTGTATCCCCCAGAAGACAGAAAAACAGAAAAAGTCAACATAAGACGACCCACGGATAGACACACAACACACAGCACTTTTCTTTTGAAAACGCACGAGTGGGGGTGCAAACCATAAAAAATTGCACGCCCCTCCCAGACCCGGCAAATTTTTACCCTCACTGAATTTCCCCTTTAAGATTGTCCCTTGCGAAAATGTCAAATCAGACACCCCCCCCCCCCCCCCCCGCCCCCACGAACCCCCCCATCCCCCAAAAGAACGTAGAAATGTGTCACTTTACGCATGCCTTGTAGTTGTCCGCGTTTCGACGATGACCCCCCAAAACCAAAAAGGAGGGGCTGCGTTTCGGAAAAAGGCACAAATTTGATTTTGTGGGATCCTTTCCACAGAATCCCCCCTCTCTCGGCCAAGTGGGCATAAGGACAGTCAGGTTGGGGTGTTCCCAAAAGGCCAACCAGCCCCCCGGGGTGCAGACATAAGGGCTGTGCGAGTCAAGCTTAGTCAGAGAGTCTTACGATCACTAAAAACTAAGCTGTAAAGTGGTTCATGAGTGGGAAAAAAAGCCACTGGTCTACGCCCCCACTTTGCGTTTCCCCCAGCGCCAATGGTTTAATCAAAAACGTGATAAAACACAGGCGTTATATGCAATCGTACTGTGTGAAAAACGGAATGTGTCGGGTGGGCCAGGGGACATCCTGCCAAGTGACCACGGACAAGGAGAAACCCCGGCAGAAGCTTGATACCAGTGGGGTCCACCGCATAGGGAACAAAGAAGAAGAAAGGGGAAAAAGAAGGGGGAAGAGGGGGAGGAGGAGGAAAGAAGAAAAGAAAGAGGAAAAAGGAGGAGGAGAATAGAAGAGGGGAGGAGAAAAGAGAAGGGGGAGGAGGAGGAGGGAAAAAGGAAAGGTGGAGGGGGAAAGGGGAGGGAAAAAGAAGGGGAGGGGGGAGGAGGAGAAGAAAAAGAAAAGAAGAAGAAGAAAAAGAAGAAGAAGAAAAAATTGCGAAAAAGAATGCGAAGAAGAAAAAGAATGCGAAAGAAGAAGAAA
>CM054160.1:49619004-49621504 GCA_028751875.1 Rapana venosa
CCGTCATACACAGGAAAGGAGGAGAGAGAGGGGGAGAAAGAGAGAGGGGGGGTGGGGGCGAGAGAAGAGAGAGAGAGAGGGAGAGAGAGAGAGGGGTGAGAGAGAGTGAGGGGGGGGGAGGAGGGGGAGAGAGATGAGAGGGAAGAGATGGAGAGAGAGAAGATGGAGAGGAGAGGAGAGGAGAGAGAGACAGGATAGAGGGACAGAGGAGAGAGAGAGAGAGACGAGAGAGAGAGAGATGAGAGGAGACAGACAGATAGACAGACAGGAACAGACAGACACTGATGCCAATTACAGCAACTTATATGGTGTTCGACTTAATAATACTGTTACGTTAGCAACGTTCTATGTTTATAAATGTCGGATTGGTAAAACAAAACCTAATGTTGGTAGTTTTCTGAATGAACTAAAATATAAATATGAAATGGAAAAGCTGGAGCATAGCAAACAAATGCAGTTTACTAATTTTCAGAAAAAATGGTTCCAGTACATAAACTTAGTAGAAAGTTGAGTACCTCTTCAAATATTAGTAAAATTACGTATGTAATCTATAAATCTTGACTTGACAACGAAAATGATGATTGATTCTTTTTGTACTTTGTGTAGCTAGTAGCCTTGTACGCCTGTAAAATGGAAATGATGTAATGTTGTCTGGATGAAAAGTTAATTTGTTTGTTTTGAACTGTATATGTGTGCCAATCAAAAAGATCTAAAAAAAAAGAGAGATGGATTAAATATCTGTACTCCCAGAGACAGACAGAAAAACAGAAACAGTCAGACATACAGACAGACCCACGGATAGACACACAGACACACAGCACTTTTCTTTAGAAATCGCACGAGTTGGGAGTGCAAACGCATAAAACTTGCATCGCCCATCCCACCGACCATGGCATTCTCTACCCTCACTGAATACCCTTCAAGTTTCTGTCCCTTGCGAACTGTCAAACTCAGACACCCCCCCCCCCCACCCACCCTCCACAAAACCCCCATCCCCCAAAAGAACGTATGAAATGTGTCACTTTACGACACTGCCTTGTATGTTAGTCCGTCGTTTCGACGATGCCCTCCAAAACAGCAGAGGAGGCAGCTGCTGTTTCGGAAACTGGGGACAAAATTTTATTATAGTGGAGATGCCTTGCCCACGCACATCCCCCCTCTCTCGGCCAAGTGGGCATAAGGACAGTCAGCGTTGGAGATGTTCTCCAAAGGGCCCAAACCCGCCCCAGGGCTGCAGCACTAAGGACTGTGCGAGTCAAGCCTCCTAGTTTAGAGAGTCATTATCGATCACTAAAGACTAAGCTGTAAAGTGGAATTCCATGAGTGGGAAAGAAAGCCACTGGTCATACAGCCTCTCACTTTGCTGTTGCCCCCAGCGCCAATGGTTTAATCAAGAACTGTGATAAAGCACAGGCGCTATAATGCAATCGCTGAGCTGTGCTGAAATCGGAATGTGTCGGCTGAGGCCAGTGGGCACATCTCCTGCCAGAGTGACCAGCTGTGACACAGGAGAAGACCAGGCAGTAAGCTTGATAGCCAGTGGGGTCCACCGCATAGGGAACAAAGAAGAAGAAGAAGGAGAAGAAGAAGGAGGAAGAGGAGGAGGAGGAGGAGAAGAAGAAAAAGAAAGAGGAGAAGGAGGAGGAGGAAATAGAAGAAGGAGGAGGAGAAGAGAAGAAGGAGGAGGAGGAGGAGAAAAGGAAGAGGTGGAGGGGAAGGAGGAGGAGAAGAAGGAGGAGGAGGAGGAGGAGGAGAAGAAGAAGAGAAGAAGAAGAAGAAGAAGAAGAAGAAGAAGAAAAAATTGCGAAGAAGAATTGCGAAGAAGAAGAAGAATTGCGAAGAAGAAGAAGAATTGCGAAGAAGAAGAAGAATTGCGAAGAAGAAGAAGAATTGCGAAGAAAAATTGCGAAGAAGAAGAATTGCGAAGAAGAATTGCGAAGAAAAGAATTGCGAAGAAGAAGAAGAAGAAGAAGAAGAAGAAGAAGAAGAAGAAGAAGAAGAAGAAGAAGAAGAAGAAGAAGAAGAAGAAGAAGAAGAAGAATTGCGAAGAAGAAGAAGAAGAAGAATTGCGAAGAAGAAGAAGAAGAATTGCGAAGAATTGAGAAGAAGAAAAAGAAGAATTGCGAAGAAGAAGAAGAAGAAGAAGAAGAAGAAGAAGAAGAAGAAGAAGAAGAAGAAGAAGAAGAAGAAGAAGAAGAAGAAGAGAGAAGAATTGCGAAGAAGAAGAATTGCGAAGAAGAATTGCGAAGAAGAATTGCGAAGAAGAAGAATTGCGAAAAAGAAGAGAAGAAGAAGAAGAAGAAGAAGAAGAAGAAGAAGAAGAAGAAGTGTTCATAAAAGATAGGCAACAAGTTTGATAGAAAGAAAGAAAGAAAGAAAGAAAGAAAGAGAGAGAGAGAGAGAAAGAGAGAGATATAAAGAGACGCTTTGACGCTTTGACCAATTTATTGTCATTGCCCAAAGTGGCCTATTGACAAGGGGGGTTATACACGACTTTCTT
>CM054160.1:49626504-49629004 GCA_028751875.1 Rapana venosa
GAAAGACTTGGTGCGTTCTTCGTGTTCTTTCTTTTTTTTATTGCTTTTGTTTCCTTGTCTTATTTGTTTTGATTCGGTTTGAATGATCTTGTTTTACGCACGCACGCGCACGCATACACACACACACACGCACGCACGCGCACGCGCGCGCGCGCATGCACGCGCGCGCGCACACACACACACACTACATTTTTTCTTTTGTTTTTTATTTAGGGGTGTGTGTATGTGTGTGTGTGTGTGTGTGTGTGTGTGTGTGTGTGTGTGTGTGTGTGTGTGTGTTTGTGTGGGTGTGTGGATGTGTGTGTGTGTTTGTGTGTGGGGTTTGGGGTGGGGATGGAGAGGGTGCATTTCTTTTGTTGTTTATATGTTTGCTTACTTGCTTGCTTGCTAGTAAGTTTCTTTGCTTTTCTCTTATGTTATGTTACATAATTATTTTATTTTCCCCCTTCCTCCCACCCTCCTTCTTCTGTCTGTATATTTATCTATCTGTCTGCCTGTCTTTATGTTATTTCGTTTTGTTTTGTCTTATTTATTGTATAACTTTATACCGTTTTTTGTTTACTTTAACTTATGGTCTTTTACCGTATTATTATTTTTTATTATTACGTTTCTCTTTTGTCTAACTTGTTTTTAGTTATCTAGTTTTTGTTGTTGTTACGTCTATTTCATTTTCTTGTGTATTATCATTTATCTCAGAAACATAACTGAAAACATTGAAAACAATATCAATCACTCCCTGAGAGAGAAAAGCAAAATGCAGACAGAAACAGGGAGGTAATACTCTCCGCTGGTTGTTCAAACAACATCGTCTGCCGAAGTGGTTACACTTTCAAGTCTGACATGACACTGTTGTGTGTAAGAAAACTGTGCTATAGACCCAGAACATGATGTAACAATATAAACTGGCGCCCCAGAGGTTTTTTTAAAACTATTTATTCATTTTATTTTATTTTATTTGTTTATCCTTTCAAGGTAAAAAAAAAAAAAGGTAGAGTCCCATAACCTATAAGGTCGTAGGGGAGCGAGGCGTCAGAGACCTCACTTCTCTAGGGCCAGCATATTGAGGGCGGCGCCCATCTCCTCTCCCTCGCTGCTTTACCTTCCCTGACCCTAAAGAGGGCAGGTACCCATTTACAGCTGGGGGAACTGGGGGAACTGTACTGAAGCCAAGGCGCGCAAACGGTCACCCATCCAAGTGGTAACCACGCTCGACGCTGCTTAACTTGGCTGGGGGGAAAGCGAGTGCTCCGACCACTGAGCTATCTCGTCCCAAACATACTTTTTATGTGGTACCTTGCATTGTAAGTTATATTCTCTTTTTTAAAATTATATTTCTTTTCTTTTCTTTTTCTTTTATATCGAGGATAATGGAATAAACACTTATGTGCTTTTATTACATCCAGTCCCCGTGTGTACGCGGATTTGTGAATTATGTCATCTGTTCCCACCGGCACACAATAGCCTACTCTTACGAAAAGCGGAACAGGATTTAACGAGTGCGCAAGATGTTCTGCGTGCGTTTGCACACGGGACCTCGGTTCATAGTCTCATACGAAGGAGTTTTGGGGAGAGTGGAGTTTGCATTCATAAAACATGTACATCTCCATCAATACACAATGTTCAATTCCTGTGCAGTATGTATAGCATGTGGACATAGTGATATTTGTACACATCTCAAAAGTATCAATTATGCTGCAGGGATTTATTTTTAAAGTGGCAAGAAAAAGGATGTAGGAATATAGTGGTCTTAAGTTTCTTCATTAGCACTAGAACAAAAACAACAGAATAACAACAACCAAAAATAAAAATCGAGTTTTACAAAACTAGGCAGTGTTGTATTGCAAAGGAAACCAAGCTTTAAACAAAGATGTATTCGTCCAAGTCTACAGTGAATGTACACAGCTACTTGGTGTTTTAAGGGGGTGGGGGGGGGGGGGGCGAGCTGCTGATTGACATTGTACAATTTGTTTGTATTATTCGTTTCTTTATTTCATTTTATACCACTTGAAGTCATTGCAGATTTCTATGTACAGAATTCAGACTTCTCTTCCCCGGGGAGAGCGCGTCACCACAAGAGCAGCGCCACCCATTATCATTATTTCTATTTTTCCTGTCTACAAATGTGTTTGTTTCCAAATCAGATCGGCTTTTCTCTACAGAATTTTGCCAAAGACAACTCCCTTGTTGCTGTGGGTTCTTTTACGTACGCTAAATAGTTATGTGTAACACACGGGACCTCGGTTTATCGATATTCTGAAATACTAGCATCCAGACTTTCATGCGTGGTCTAATGAATAGGGATGGGGGGGGGGGGGGGGGGGGGCTAACGGGGATCAAACCACCGCACAAACTCCGACCAGGACTTTTTACTTTCTAAGCAGGTGCGTTACCTCTAGACCACCGATCCACCCTCTGTCTGTGTAGTGAATAATAATAATAATAAGAAGAAGAAGAAGAAGAAGAAGAAGAAGAAGAAGAGAAGAACAACAACAACAACAAC
>CM054160.1:49638718-49643718 GCA_028751875.1 Rapana venosa
AAATTTGAAAAATAATAAAAGATATTTTCTAAAGTAACAGAAAAATATTCGCATTCTTTTTTCATCCGGCCGTTGCCTGATTGGGACTATCAACAAAACATTGAAACAAAACCCAACTACAACACAGAGAGAGACAGTGACAGAGACAGAGACACATACAGATAAGACAGAGACAGAGACATAACGAAAATGACTACGACCACGATGATCACACTAATGACTCATTATGACCACATAATCATGTTAATAGTAACCACGAAGATATAAATGTTAAGATCACACCATAATGATAACAATACACCCACAATGATAAAAACAAGTTAACATAATCTTTTAGTAACATTTATTTATTTATTTATTTATTCTTTTATATTGAGGGTAATGGAATAAGCACTCATGTGCTTTTTTTACATCCAGTCCCCGTGTGTATGCGGTTTTGTAAATTTTGTCATCCGTTCCCACCGGCACACTAGCAACACTAGACAACACCACAGCGTCTCTCAACCATCCCTAAACTAACACACACACCAAAAGCCCTTTCCCCCTATTCACACTAACACACCAGACGTTGCCCATCCATTCCCCTTCGTTCATCATCATTTAAATTCCCTAGGTCTGTACTCATGTATCCTGAAGAGACACACGTCTGTATCTCTGAGATTCATTCCTATGGCTGTGGCTGGCTTGGTGGATGACCTTTCACCTCCCTACTTACCAAATGCATATCCCTGTTTCCATTAGGGCATCACTGACAATATTCCCCTGACCTATCTTCTTTCCCAAACCCATCTCCCTTTTTTGGGGGGTCACTTCTTGCTTTTGCCAGTACCATGTAAGTCAATATAAACAAGAACTGCGTGGAATATCTTTTTGGTTCCCATTTTTGTTAGAGCGGGTTGATTTTTTTAATTTTGGTCAAATTTTCGCCGTTGGTGGTGGTGGTGTGATGATGATGGTGGTGGTGGTGGCGGTGGTGGTGGTGGTGGTGGTGGGGGTGATAATTGATGGTTGGTGGTTTGTGGTGGTGGTGGTGATGATTGGTGATGATGATGATAAATGATGATGATGATGATGATGGTAAAGATTGCTGGAATGATAATAGTGATGTCAAGAAGAAAAAGAAGATGAAGACGATGAGGAGGAGGAGGAGGAGTAAGAGGAGGAGGACGACAACGAAGACGATAACGACTACGATGTTGACGTCGACGACGACGATAATGACAATGTTGACAACGATAACGATGATGATGATGATGATGATGATGATGATGATGATGACGACGACGACATTATTTACCAAAGGGATGACAATACATCCACCGCATGTCCCTTTTTTGTTTTCTCTTGTGACATTACCATGTTATATGTACATGGTGGTCACATAACATTTCACATTAACATGTCATATGTACATGGTGGTCACATAACATTTCACATTAACATGTCATATGTACATGATGGTCACATAACATTTCACATTACCATGTCATATGTACATGGTGGTCACATAACATTTTACATGAAAAATGTCATAATTATGTATATGGTGGTCACATACATGTCACATAACACGTTTCTCTCGTGACAGTGACATTGCAAAGAAAAAAGTAATAACAGTACACACGCAAGGCCCACTACCCACTTCTACAGAACATATCGCTAAAAGACCACCCACCCCCCATTAAACCAACACACCAACATTGCTCCATCCTCCATCATCGTATGGCTTATTCCCCTTGTCTGCACTTAGGTATCTCCAGAGACCTCAGTTATGCCCCTCTTGACCCATCCTTCCTTATTTGGGGATGATATGCGGGATAACCTTTCACCTTCCTCTTAAACGATGCATTCCTGGTTGCATTGTACATCGCTGATCAATTGTCCTACGCTTTCTGCCTCCTACTTCTCTTCCTGTCTCTGCTCTCCTCTTCTCTCTCTCTCTCTCTCTCTCTCCCTTTTTCTCTCTTCTCCTCTCTTTTTCTCCTCTTTCTTCTCTCTCTCTCTTCTTTTCTCTCTCTCTCTTCTTCCTCCTTCTCTCTCTTCTCTCTCTCTCTCTCTCTTTCCTCTTTTCACTTTTTGTCGATTTATTTACCAAAGGGTGAGGATTACTCGGTTCGTTTAAATTTCTTTGTCTGTCTGCTGCCTCTTTTTGTTG
Organism: Rapana venosa; assembly: GCA_028751875.1. NCBI lineage: Eukaryota > Metazoa > Mollusca > Gastropoda > Neogastropoda > Muricidae > Rapana > Rapana venosa. Next base: position 49,640,874 of record CM054160.1, read on the forward strand.
TTGTTGTTGTTTTTTTGTCGATACTTCCCCAAAGTTTTCTTTTTTTAATCTCGAAAGAGAGAAGAAGAGAGAAGAGAGAGAGAGGAGAGAGAGGAGGAGAGGGAAGAGATTTGGGGAGCGAGAGAGGAGGAGAGCGAGAGATAGCAGGGGAGAAGATTAGAGCGGAGAGAGAGAGAGAGAGCGAGAGAGAGAGTTAGAGAAAGAAGAGAGAGAGGAGAGAAGAGAGGATCAGAGAGAAAAAGAAAGAAGATAATTATCTTTTATTCAGAATTGGAATAAGCACCGTGCTTTTTTACATCCAGTTCCCCGGGGGTATGCATTTTTCAATTTTGCCATCCGTTCAGAGAGAGAGGGGAGAAAGAGAGAGGAAAAAGAGAGAGAGAGGGGAAGAGAGAGAGAGAGAGAGAGGAGAGAGAGAGAGAGGAGAGGAAGTTTTTTTCAACCTTTTTTTTTTCAGGTTATGGGGAATAAGACTCATGGGGCTTTTTCACATCAAGTCCGTTGTGCATGTAAATTTTGTCATCTGTTCCCCCGGACACACACACACCCACACACACACACAACACACACCACACACACACCACACACACACACAACACACAGAATGAACAGAGGACAATAAAAGAATTGAGTTGAATTGAGACATAGACACAGACATAGATAGATGGATTTCCCGACATAGAGCCAGCCAAATACAGACATATAAACAGACATTTTGACAGACAGGCAGACAGACAAAGAGCGATAGTGATAGAGAGAGAGACAGACAGAGAGAGAGAGACAGAGAGAGACAGAGACAGAGTTAGATTCTAGAACTAGCCACCCTTGTACTTAACTACTAACACTGAGAAACTGATAAAATCAACACTCCACTAAAAACATTCTAAAAATAAACTTCGCTTAAAAAAGCAAAGATGTTAAAATTCATATATTATTTTTAAAACATATCCAGACCATGTTTCTTGAGCGACATTAACACAAAACACATTCTTCAATCCCAAATCCACTTTTTTCTGACGATAATCGTATCTTCCCTGAAACACTTCTGGCAGAAGATTCCAGATGGTGTCGGTTGGGAAGGACACGGGGAACGGTTGAGAAGGTCCACAAATGACACCATCAACTCCTCTGATTACCCGGATCAAGCCAAGGGGAGGCAACCGTGTGTGTCTAACAGACAGCCCCAAGGGAGGTCACTGCTTGCTGTTGGGGGAGGGTAATGTGTGCCAATTGAAATCACTGAAAGAAGAGGTCGACTGCAATTTGAAGAAGATTGATTTTTTTTTTTGGTTGGTCAAACAGTCTCTTTGTTTCTTCTTGTTTTCCATCAGTGTTTAATTTTGCAGCTGAAGTTATTTGTATGTCGCTTTTCATTACAAGAATTGGCGTTGATCTAAGTGGTAGTTTACGTATGATATTTAAGAAAAGAACATTCTGAAATGTGCCAATATACAGTCAGACACGGCTGCAGTTTTAGTTTGATTTGCTTATGGCTCCAAACCCATTTATATAGGATGAACAAGAGATCATTTAAAAAGGAACAGCAGATTAGTAGATATAAAAGTATTTCAAGATGCTAAAAAAAATTATCATACCAATATCCCAGCATAGGTGATAAAGAACGTCAGTATTTGTTTCATGTTGCTAATTATCGTAATAAACAAATAATAAATGGGAATAATATAAAAACAAACAAACAAAAACAAAGAAAAATGGAAAAATAATAAACCACTTTAATTTTAAACAGTTCACGTTGCTAATCAAACAGATCAGATGTAATTAAAATATTTCAAGAGCAAAAAATCCCCACCTAGAATTACCCCCCCCCCCCCCCCCTTTCTTTATGTACCCCTTGATCAAAAGACTTCTCAAAGATTACAATATTTCACATCACAATGATGCTACACATCAACTTTTCTAACAGCAACAGCAACAGAAAATCTGATACCCAGATGCGGGGGGCCCTTTTAGTAAAAATAGCACCCCTACCTTCGGGAAAATTTAAAGTGCTGGGAATTCCCCTTTTCTATCCCTCTCTTTTTTTTCTGCCTGTTTCTTTTCTTTCCTGTCACCCCCTTCTTGTCTATTTTCTGCCTTCTTGGTCCATTCTCTTGCCCTTTTTTTCCAAAAGAAAGACTTTAAATATATAACTATTAACCCCACGCCTAAGTCAGATGCACTGGGCCTGACTTGTAGCAGTGTAACGCATTTTCGCTCATATGACAGACAACAGTTTTATTTATTTTTATTTCTTTTATTTGATTCTTTTATATCAATGATAATGGATTAAGCATTTATATGCTTTTTTTTTTACATCCAGACCCCGTGTGTATGCGGTTTAGTAAATTATGTCATCTGTTCCCACCGGCACACAATGGCCTACCCCTACGAAAAGCGGAACAAAATTTTAACATGTGCGAAAGATTTTCTGCGTGCGTTCGCACACGGGGCCTGGGTTTACAGTCTCACCCAAAGGGACGGATGGGGAGAGTGGAGTCTTCACTGATGTTAACTTCAGGGAAAATATCCCCTTGAAAGGGGAATCTAACCCGGATCGACAGATTGCGAGCGCAATGTTCTATCCACTGACTAGTTCTAACCACTTTTTGCTGTCTGAGCGTTCGAAGAAGAAGATCCCCATTCCTACACAAGAGCAAAGTACTCCCCAACCTAACCTCCATCACGCCAAAACACACCAGACCTTGCCCCGTCCACCTTCATCCATCGTGGCTTATTGCCCCTGTCTGCAGTTACCTACCCTGAGAGACCCCAGTTATGTCCCCTGAGAGTTCTCCTTTAGGTGTGTAGATGGTTTTGTGGGTTTAACCTTTCACCTTTCATCACT
>CM054160.1:49651218-49655902 GCA_028751875.1 Rapana venosa
TCCCCCCTCACTGGCCACACGGCTCCATGCCAATTCTCTACCCCCGCTGGCTACAGGCTAGGCAGGACGGCTGGCCCCACCCCTTGTTTTGGCCACACTATAGAATGACCTCGAAAAAATAGGAGGATTGGGGGTTTGCCCCCCCCCCCCAAAACCCCCACACAACAACACACACACCCACAAAATCGGCGCGCGCTGGACACAAACCGCGCGCGCGCGGTGTATGTATGATTTTTTATGAAGATTAGGATGAGGATGAATGATGATAGATCATCATCATCATCATCTCACTCACATCACCATCATCACATCACATCATATAAAAATAAAAATTTAAAAATAGGATTTTTAAAATTTTTATTTTAAATTTTTTTATTTTTATTTCTATTATCACATCACATTATTATTATTCATTGTTATCATCATCATCATCATCATCATCACATCACATCATCATCATCATCACATCATCTCATCACCACATCATCCCCAATTTTTTTTTTCTTCCAAAATCATCATCATTTATTTTTATTATTGTTTTTATTATTCACACTTTTTCAAAATCAACAATCTACTATCTATTTTACTTCCACTATCTTTAAATTAATTTATTATACTTGGATTATTATTAATCTATCTTTCATCTAACTACTATCTTCTATCTACATCTATCATCTTATCACTATCTATCATCTACTACTATCCCATCTACCCATCATCTATCATCTACTACCCACCATCTAAACTTCTCCCCATTTATCTTTTCCTTTTTTTTTTTAATTAATCTATCTATCTTCTCTATTATCTTCTTTTAAAAATAATTTTTTATTATAAAATATTATAATAAAAATATTAATATATAATTATATATAAAACCATACAAAAATTTTTTTTTTTTTTCCCAAAAAATTAAAAAAAAAAAAAAATAAAAAGCAAACAAAAAATTTTCCATAAAACCCAAAAAACCCTTTCTTAAGCAAAACAACATGGCCGGACTTTCAGGCTTCGGCAAAGGGAACCCTTTTCCTTACCAAAAAAAAGTTCGGGTCTGGCGTTTAACGCACACACACACTTTCCCATTTAACAAAAAAAAGTGGCAGGTTTCCTACTTATTGTAGACGGCCCCCCCAAAAAAAAACCCCCCCAAAAAACCCAAAAAAAACCCGCGCAAATGTCTGGGCTACCTTTTGTCCTATCTTCGCTTCGGTTTAGTACGGATTAATTGAGGTGGTGGATTTTATTATTGGATTAAGCTTAACTAAACTTCGTCTCGGTACGGGTTTTTGAATGGGTTTAGCTAAACTAAGCTTGGCATGTTGGTGCAATCCTATTTTTAGTCAGGTCCTTGGCAGAGCAACAGACTGCTGATGGCAGTCTTTAGAGTTTTTTTTTCCCCCCCCCCGTTTTTTATCTTGTCTGTTTTTTTGGGTTTTTTCTTGGGCTGGGGGTTTACTGAAATAGGTCCATTTTTTTGTTGTGTATGTTTTTTGTTGGTTTTTGTTTTGGTTTTTTCTAGGTCGCAATCTGTCTGTCCCCCTGTCTTTGGGCGTCTGTCTGTTTCTGTCTTTGTTTTTTTTCTTTTTCTCTCTATCTCCCTCCTTTTCCTGTCTGTCTTCTGTCTGTCTGTTCTTCCTCTCTCTCTCTCTCGCTCCTCTCTCTCTCTCTCTCTCCCCTTCCTCTCTCTCTCTCTCTCTCCCCTTCATCTCTCTCTCTTTCGTATTCGAATACTTATTGTGTTACCCCTTGTAAAGTAAAGATTCATTCATTCATTCATTCTCATTCATTCAAATTTATTCATTCAATCACTCTGTCGTATTCGAATTGTTATTCTGGTACCCTTGGAAAATAATATTTCATTCACATCATTCATTCATTCATTCATTCGTTTTCTCTTACACCTCCCCCCCCCTCCTCTCTCCTCCTCTCTCTCTCTCTCTCTCTCTCTCTCTCTCCTCTCTCTCTCTCCCTCTCCCTCTCCATCCTCTCTCGCTCCTCTCCTTTCTCTCTCTCTCCCTCTTTCTCTCTCCTCCCTCTCTCTCTTTCTCTCTCTCCCCCCCTCTATCTCCCCGCTCTCTCCTTCTCTCTCAATTTTCTCTCTCCTCTCCATCTCTCCTCTCTCTCTCCCCTCTTTCTCCTCTCTCCCAAACTCTCTTCCTCAAGCGTCCATTTTGCACGCACTGTAAACAATGAGAGAGAGAGAGAGAGAGTGTGTGTGTTGTGTGTGTGTGTGTGCTATATTTTTTGGGGGGGTGGTTGGCTGTGTGTGTGTGTTTTGTTGTCTGTGTGTGTGTGAGAAAGAGAGAATGAGAGAAAAGAAGAGCAAGAGAGAGACAGAGATAGACAGAGAGAGACAGAGAGAGACAGAGAGAGCAGACAGTAAAATGTCAGTTATTGCGTTTCTGCAAACTCTATACACATAAAACAACTGTTATCTGTAGCTGGTATTGACTTTGTGCCGAGAGAGAAGAAGAGCGAGAAAACGAGAGAGAGAGGAGTGGGGAAAAAGGGAAAAGAGAGAGGAGAGAGAGGAGAAGGAGAGAGAGAGAGAGGAGAGAGAGAGAGAGAAGAGAGAAAGAGAGAGAGAGAGAGAGGGGAGCGAATGAGAGAGAAAGAAGAGGCGTGGGAGAAAGAAAAGGGGGAGAGAGAGGAGGGGGGGGGAAGGGTATATATAAATAAAATATATATATATATATATATATATCCCCTAATATATATATATATATATATATATATTATATATAAATATTGGTGTTGTGTGTGGGGTGTATTTAAAAAATATTTTATTCTTTATACGAGGATATAGAATAAGAAGAGAGAGAGGAGAAAGAGAGAGAGAGAGAAGAGAGAAGAGAAGAGAGAGAGAAGAGAGACAGAGAGAGAGAAGAGACAGACAGACAGAACAGACAGGCAGAACAGACAGACAGACAGACAGACAAAGAGAGAGAAGGAGAGAGAGAGAGAGAGCGAGAGAAGAGAGAGGAAAGAGAGAGAGAGAGAGAGAGAGAGAGAGAGAGAGAGAGAGAGATTTGGTGAATTGGGCAAAGGGAAACAACTTTTGCCCCCCCCCCCCTTCTCTCTCTCCTCCTCCACTCTCTCTCTCCCTCCTCCCTGTCTCTGCCCTTGTTTTGTCTGTCTATCTGTCTGTCTGTCTGTCTGTAAAATTATAAAATATATATTTCTTCCTCTCCTCTCTCTCTCCTCTCTCTCTCTCTCCCTCTCTCTCTCAGGGGCCAGCATACTGAGGGGGGCGCCCATCTCCTCTCCCTCGCTGCTTTACCTTCCCTGACCCTAAAGAGGGCAGGACCCATTTACAGCTGGGTGAACTGGAGGGGAAATGTACTGAAGCCAAGGAGCGCAAACGGTCACCCATCCACTTGGTAACCACGCTCGATTTCTGCTTAACCTTTGCTCTGGGAAAGTGAGTGCCCCTGACCACTGAGCTATCCTGTGCAAACACTTACACTGAAAACTATGTCTGAAAGTGGGGTTCCCTTGAAGTGTCAGACTAGAAAGAAAGAAAAAAAAACCCAGTCCCCTCTAGCATCTATGTGAATGAAAGGAGTGGAGTAACTTTGGCTGTGTGAGAGTAGAGTCCCAAAATTATAAGGTTTTAGGACTGTGCTGTTTTCTTTTAAAAAAAAAAAAAAGTTTTTTTATTCTTTATATCGACGATAAGGGAATAAGCACTTAAGTGCGTGTGTATGCAGTTTTGTAAATTTGTCATATTTTCCCCCCGGGACACAAAGGCCTACTTACGAACAGCGGAACAGGATTTAAGTCTTGCCCCTAGACACAGACTTGATGTTTCAATGGGCGTGTGTGCGTGCGTGGGGGGCGTGCGAGTGGTGTGTGTGTGTGTGTGTGTGTGTGTGTGGGGTTGGGTTTCTATTTTACGTCTTTTCACTATCATGATGTTGTTGTTGTGTGGTGTTGGGGTGGTGGGGGGTTGTGTGGTGGGGTGTTTTCTTCAATTTTTACGTCTTTTCACACCCGTGATAGGGGTTGTGGGTGTGTGGTGTGTGTGTGGTGGGGTGTGTGGGTTGGTGTGTGGTGTGTGTGTGTGTGTGTGTGTGTGTGCTCTTTTTTTTTTTTTTCAATCTTTTTTTTTTATCATCTTTTATTTCGAGGGTAGTGGAATAAACCTCTGTTTTTTTAGTCCAGTCCCATTTTAAATGCATTTTGTCAGTTTTGTTATCCGTTTCCCCCGGCACACAATGGCCTACACTTCCCCAAAAAACGGATCGGGGTTTTTTTGTTTGGGAAATTTCTGTTTTGCTTCGCACAAGACCCGGGTTTATAGTCTCACCGGAACCTGTAAAGGTTTTGTGGTTGTGATGGTATTAGTTGTTTATGTGTGGAGTGCGCCGCGTGCGGCCCCGCCGCGTGTGTGTGTGAAGAAAGCTTTGTGTGTAGTAGGATGTGGGGCATGCTGGTGCCACAGAGAGTTTGTGATTTTGTACTTGGGGGAGTTTATAACGGCTGGGGTATTATTGATTAAATTTAAAGTGGGTACCTTTTATATTGTATGGGCGTTCGCTGATGTTTTGATACTTTGTGGGGTGTTTTTTTTTCCTTTTGGGAAGTAAATTTTTTGTACTTACTGCTTTTAGTAAGGCATGATATACCCGCTTGAATTTATCTGTCCTGAGATGGAAAGGTTTAAATGGAATGAAATTGAATTGAA
>CM054160.1:49668902-49676402 GCA_028751875.1 Rapana venosa
CAAATGTAAAAGTCAAAAATCATTCTATAAATGTTGTTTTGTATTCTCCAAAAAGGCCAAATGGGAAAATATGAATGGATTCGAACATTAAAAGATTCAAAAAAAAAGTGGATAGTCGTTGGCGATTTTAAATTCACTCCCTTTTTTGGGAAAGGGCAGCACTCAATAACTAGAAGAGTTTTTTAAAAATTATTTGTTTTTGCCTTTTTTTTTTAAAGGATGGTAATGTAACCGAACCCCGATATTCACATGGGCAAGTGCCATGATTTGTTTTTCATTTTCTGGTTTGCCCAAATTGTAAGGGGAAACTCACCCCAACACTTTGGGGGAGTGCACTTCCCAATTATAATTACCCTTAATGACATCTTGTGGATATAGTTGATAAAGCCTATCCCAAATTTAATTATGATTTTGCAAATTGGAAAAAATTTAAATACTTTTTAACAGCAGTAAATACGAAAAATTTAAAAAAACGATGTTTTGGCTTTTTTTACAAAAATTTTACAGATACAGTTTTACAAGCGCTGATGGTTAATTCCCAAAATTTTCATCTTTAAAACCCAAAAACTTAGGGTAAATATGGGGGAATGATTTTGTCAAAAAGGTTTTAAATGAGAAAAAAGAAAAATTAAAAACTATTAAAAGAGCGCAATAAAAAAAAATATCTTTTGATAAAAAGAGAAACTTTGCATGCAAGAGTTATGCACAAGCTAAGCGCATTTTTGGGGAGTATTTTTCTGTACAAAAGACTTTTTCAATTACAGATCTAAAAAAAGGTGTGGAAAAAATTCAATGATTGAAAAATGGGGTTTGTTTAGAATTGCCCGACAAAAACAAAAAAAAGAAGTTCTTTCTGATTAAAAAAAAGCTAAAATTTTTCGAAAAATTGTTTTTGATTCTATGAGCACTAAACCTTTCGATGAATCTAAAACGTTTAGAGAAATGAGGTACAAAAAGAGAATATTTGATCCGAATGCGATAATCCCACACTATGTGAATCCCCATTCGTTGAAAGAAGTAAGAGATGTAATCTTTCTCTTCTACAAAAAAACATGTGGTAGAGTTCAATATTAATGAATACTAAGGCATCCCCCTAATAATTGGTTACTTCTATTATTGATCTCTTTCAAAACGCTGGATTCATGGAGTTACCTGTTGTGGGAAAAAAATTCCGTTTTGATACCCGGTTTTAAAGCAAGGAAAGCCTAAACGATAAAAATAATATGACCAAAAGCATTAATTCCAACAGGGGGAAAGGTGTGGAAAAAAAAATCTTAAAAAAGACTGAATTTTTTGTGTAAAAAAAAAATTATACCCCTAAAACGGGGTTTCGTAAGGGTAGATTACAGTTTTTATTTGTTTTTTTTTTTAATTTTTTTTTTTTTTAGTTTTTTTTTCTAAAAATTTTTTTTTTTTTTTTTGGGTTTTTTTTTTTTTTTTTAGAAAAATTTGTTTTTTTATTTTCAATTTTTTTTTTTTTTTTTTTTTTTTTTTTTAAATTTTTTTTTTTTTTTTTTTTTTTTATTGACCTTCTAGATTTTTTTTAAGCAATGTTGTTATTTGGGTAAATATGCTGCGATTATGGTTGTGGGATGGTGTTACGAAAGAAAAAAAAACCAAAAGACAGTTTTTAAATTTTTATCAAAAAAAAAAAAAAAAAAAAAGGTTTTCAAAAAAAATTGAAAAATTAGTGGTTATTTTTTTGAGAAGGTTTTCACTTTTCCCCCGAAAAAAAAACCTTGTCCTTTTTAATAACGGTTTTTGCCCACAAATTCTACCCAATTTTCGAAAAAATGGAGAAGCTCTAGAATACAAAAAGCAGGAAATTCTTAGGGTATTCCTTTCTTCTAAAATTAAGTGGAAACAGCATATTGAATATATGGGGAAATAAAGCTAAGAAAGTTCTTAATTTTAAAAGTTATAGTAAACAAACCCTGGGGGCAAGATATTACTGTTTTAAAGATCTGTCCTTGTCCCTTGTGGATCAAAACTGTTTTTGGACAAAAAGTATTTTTAGTGCTCCCAAAATTATTTGCTTCAGAAAAAACCGAGTCTTGATTGTAAAGCATTTCGACTTGCTTTAGGTGACCGCTAGCCCTCTATAGGTACAATTAAGGAAGTAGGATTTTCCTTTTAAAAGAAATTTGACAGCTTGCTGTGGGAAAAAATGCTTAAGAGTACAACAAAAGACGCAAGTTGAAAATGAAATCCAGTAAAGTCTGCATTCACTTTCCCCAAAAGGAAAAACATCAGTCGCTTACTCAATTAATACTTACATTCTCCCCTTTTAAACTTCGAATTAAACAAAAAAAAATTGCAAACCGTTTTCGTCCCTACCCCCCTTTGGGAAAATTTTTAAAGCTCATTTTGACATCAATTATTTTTCTGTAAGAAAAAGGGAAAAAGTTACTATTCTTAATGCTTGTAAAAGAACAATTCAAAAATACTTTTTCCCGATATTCAAAATCTTTGATGGGTCTGTTTTAAATATAAAGAGCTGGTGCAGCTTTATTTTATCATTAAAAATAGAAGAGCTGTCTACCCGGGAAAAAAAAAATCTATATTTACAGTGAGCTAATGCATGTGTTTGGGACTTAATATGTACTTGATTCCTAAAGAATATTAACTACTTTTGTGTGTTGATTTAAATCGGTTTTTCATGCTTTTAGAAAATTTTTTTAAAGTAAAAAAGCCTAATATTGAAATAGGCATTGGACCTTTTTTTTTTAAAAGGTGTACTGTTACTTTTGTTGGGTTCCCTCAACACTGGGTTTTTTTTTTAATGAAAAGTTGACATCTTGCAAAATATGGCGCGAGAAATAAAAAAAGTTCTTGTGAAATAAAAAAAGTTGCCTTATTTGATGGGGGTACAGCTTGCTACAAAAAAAGCTTGCTGGAAGCCTTCAGAAAAAAAATTATGATTCTGGCTATTGTTCTATAAAGCTTTTACAAGCAATGTGATGATTTTCGAAATGCTTTATTTTTAACAAAGTCTGTGGTTGGTATAATCGTAGAAAATGTTATCCCTTAGACGATTTAAACTAAAATGTTTGGACAAAAAAATACTGAAAAGTAAATGTATTTTGGGGAGAAGATTTCCAATAGTTGTTATTTTTGATTGTGGACATTTAAAAGCATTTTTACCCGTATACCAGGTTTATCATGGGGTCGATTTTTTTGAACCACGTTATGTTGGACATTGTGTTAGGATTTATAAAAAGTCCCATAAATTTGTTTTTGTAGTTTTTAAAGTTAGTTTTTAAGTATGTTAATTGACATTTTTGTTATTGTTTGCATTCTTTGTTTTTTATTACTTTTTTTCCCCTAAAATACTAAATGTGAAAAAGCGTTAATGAAGAACACACACCACACACACACACAAACCCCACACACACACACACACACAAACACACCACACACACACAACCCTTCTTGTGTTTTGAAAAATTCCTGAAAAATTAAAATAACCTTTTTCTCATGCCCAAGTCGGTGTGCGGGGGCCCGACTTGTCAGGGGCTTAAAGGCGGGATGATTTTTTCGCTCTTACAATCAGAAACAATAGTGTTGCTGTTGAGCGTTCGACGAAAAATGAAAAAGGGAGTGAGCCGAGAGATATGTTATGTATGCATTGTTGATGAATAGTAGTGGGATATGCCGCATCAAAACCCCACAAAGGGAGGGCAAAAAAAAAAAAAACATAAACATCATGTTCTCTACGTGATCAAACCGAATTTAGATGCACCCCGAAAATATGCAAAAAAAGAAATTTGTTAGAAAAAAAAAACAGCCAAAAACCCCCCCAAAATTTTTTTTTACGGGGTCAGGGGTTAATCACAAAAAAATAAATAAAGAAGACAAACTTTTTTTTTTTTAAAGAAAAAACTTACCCCAACCAAAGCAAAAACCCCCCAGAAAAACAACAAAAACAAGAAAAAAATTTTAAAAAAAATGTCATTTTTTAAACCAAAAACAACGACAGAATTCAAAATCTATAAAAAAAAATGACCACAGTATTTTCATATTTCGTTTCTTTAGAGTAGGGGAGGGGGAAAACCCCACAAACACAACAACAGCGGCGCCAACACACACACATACATCAACAAAGGTTTCAATAATGTAGTATTTCAGTATATTTATTAAAAAAATTTGTTTTTGATAGAGGCTTGTGAAAAAAACAAATGCATCAATGTACATTGGAAATAAAAATTTGATTGATTCCACACCCACAAATCACACCAAACCACACACAAAACATGCACACCACAAACATACACAACACAAACACACACACACACAACCACACTCCCGGGGGAAAAATAAACGCATTACAAAAAAACAAATACGTTTCCAAAAAACAAAACCTTTAGTTTAAATTCAAAAATACCACCACCAAAATTTTGAAGATATTTTTGGGTCTGTCAAATAATACAGTATATTTTCTTGCCCTTTTTTCCTTTAAAAAAAAGACTGAAAAAAAAGGAAAAAAAAACAAACAAAAACTCCCCAAAAAAAAAAAAACAAAAGGTGCAAAAAACCCCGGGAAAAAAACAAAAAAGGGAAAAAAAAAAAACACAACAATGGAAAAAAAACAATTAAAACCAAAAAAAGAAAGAAAAAGCACGTTTTCTTTTCAGGACAGAAATATCTAAAAAGCAAATAGAAAAGATAAAACACAAAGCCGCGATGCTTTTTATCAATGGGAAGGGTTTTAAATCAGTCCCCCTGGGGCCCGTAAACAGTGTAAAATACCCGAGCAACAAAAACAAAAAAACCGGCAAAAAATCAAACAAAAAGAAAAAGAAAATCCAAGTGAAAAATGCCTCCCAAAAGCTGTCATTTTTCAAACACGTTGCAATTATCTTGCTTTCATAAAAGATACAAGACAATCGAGCAGCGTTATCTTGTGAAAAGATAAAATATTGTTTCATTTTTCTTGGAAAGGCCAATCCTGTTTTCGTTTTTCGTTTCTTACAAAACGAGAGAAAGAGCTATATATCTGTTTTGTTTATTTCGTTCAGATATTGACAATTTCATGCCCATTTGGACTTTTAGCAATTTTTTACAGCCCAAAGAAAATAAAGTAATTTATGCAAAGCAATTCAGTTTCAAATGAACTGGAAGCGTTTCAGCTTTAATGTTGTTGATGATTCCAGAAAGACTTGGTGCGTTCTTCGTGTTCTTTCTTTTTTTTATTGCTTTTGTTTCCTTGTCTTATTTGTTTTGATTCGGTTTGAATGATCTTGTTTTACGCACGCACGCGCACGCATACACACACACACACGCACGCACGCGCACGCGCGCGCGCGCATGCACGCACACACACACACACTACATTTTTTCTTTTGTTTTTGTTTTAGGGGTGTGTGTATGTGTGTGTGGTGTGTGTGTTGTGTGTGTGTGTGTGTGTGTGTGTGTGTTGTGTGTGTGTGTGTGTGTTTGTGTGGGTGTGTGGATGTGTGTGTGTGTTTGTGTGTGGGGTTTGGGGAGGGGATGGAGAGGGTGCATTTCTTTTGTTGTTTTATATGTTTGCTTGCTTGCTTGCTTGCTAGTAAGTTTCTTTGCTTTTCTCTTATGTTATGTTACATAATTATTTTATTTTCCCCTTCCTCCCACCCTCCTTCTTCTGTCTGTATATTTATCTATCTGTCTGCCTGTCTTTATGTTATTTCGTTTTGTTTTGTCTTATTTATGTATAACTTTATACCGTTTTTGTTTACTTTAACTTATGGTCTTTTACTGTATTTTTTTTATATTACGTTTCTCTTTTGTCTAACTTGTTTTTAGTTATCTAGTTTTTGTTGTTGTTACGTCTATTTCATTTTCTTGTGTATTATCAGTCATCTCAGAAACATAACTGAAAACCTTGAAAACAATATCAATCACTCCCTGAGAGAGAAAAGCAAAATGCAGACAGAAAGAGGGAGGTAATACTCTCCGCTTGTTGTTCAAACTACGTCTGCCAAAGTGATTACACTTTCAAGTCTGACATGACACTGTTGTGTGTAAGAAAACTGTGATATAGACCCAGAGCATGATGTAACAATATAAACTGGCGCCACAGAGGGTTTTTTTAAACTATTTATTCATTTTATTTTATTTTATTTGTTTATCCTTTCAAGGTAAAAAAAAAAAAAGGTAGAGTCCCATAACCTATAAGGTCGTAGGGGAGCGAGGCGTCAGAGACCTCACTTCTCTAGGGCCAGCATATTGAGGGGGGGCGCCCATCTCCTCTCCCTCGCTGCTTTACCTTCCCTGACCCTAAAGAGGGCAGGTACCCATTTACAGCTGGGGGAACTGGGGGAACTGTACTGAAGCCAAGGCGCGCAAACGGTCACCCATCCAAGTGGTAACCACGCTCGACGCTGCTTAACTTGGCTGGGGGGAAAGCGAGTGCTCCGACCGCTGAGCTATCCCGTCCCAAACATACTTTTTTATGTGGTACCTTGCATTGCAAGTTATATTTTCTTTTTTCTTTTTTTCCTTTTTTTAAAATTTTATATCGGGAAATAAGGGAAAAATAAACCTAGTGTTTTTTACATTCGGTTCCCCGTGTGTATGGGATTTGTGAAATTTTTCACTGTTGCATAGTCACACCTAAATCCTACAACTATGCGACAACGTAGGAGTTAAAGAAAAAGAAAAATGAAACAAAAAAAGAGCAGAACATATAGGGGGCGTCAACAAAAAAACGGGAAAGTCCATGACGGAGGCAAAAGAGAAGGAGGGGTGAACGTGCCGACATTGAAGGAACACAAGAAAAACAATACAAAAGCATTCAGCTGGTGAAAGACCTGACTAGCACAAAACAGGAAAGGTTTAAAAATCCAAACAAAAGGGGAATGTTCACTGACGACCAGATTTTTGAACAATGGACGAATACTGCCCACCTGTATAACTAAAACCCCGCAGGAGATCCAGAGCCCTTTAATGTACCCAAAAGCAAAGAACGACGTCACCCTATCCCCCGGAAGAAGGGGGGAAACCATCAGATCGCTGAAAAAGGGGAAGCACAGGGGTGACAACTTTCCCAGCTGGTTGGTCCAAGTGGGGGGAAGCCATGTCAGCGCCCTATAGATCTCAACAAGATCTGCAGACGGAAAAGGGCCAAACCAGGACACAGTCATCATCATCACCCCCCAAAAAGGGAAATTAAACAATCCCAAAATTACCGCACATCAGCCCAATGTCCCCCAAACAAGGTCATGCTGCAGAAATATTGAATAGATGAACCCAAAGAAAGGGCCTTTTGCTGAGGAAAAAAGCGGGTTTCAGAGCAGGGCGCAGCACAACAGAACGTATTCAACCTCGAATACTATGTGGGGTCCCTTCAACATCAACAAGACCTTTACCACGTATTTTCATTTTAAGAAGGCTTTGACGGGGTGTGGCCTGCACTTTTGGGAAAACCAGAATTTGTACAGCACATTTCAAACCTGATCGGGGAGTCATCAAAAAGCTGTACAGCGGGGCCACCATGAGGGTATACAACAACAACTTTGG
>CM054160.1:49683319-49685819 GCA_028751875.1 Rapana venosa
AGTCCTTTTCTGCGGCTTTTTGCACACGGGACCTGGGTTCATATCTTTCATCGGAGTTTTGGGGAGGGTTTGCATTCATAAACATGTACATCTCCATCAATACACATGTTCAATTCCTGTGCAGTATGTATAGCATGTGGACATAGTGATATTTGTACACATCTCAAAAGTATCAATTATGCTGCAGGGATTTATTTTTAAAGTGGCAAGAAAAAGGATTTAGGAATATAGTGGTCTTAATTTTCTTCACTAGTACTAGAACAAAAACAACAGAATAACAACAACCAAAAATAAAAATCGAGTTTTACAAAACTAGGCATGTTGTATTGAAAAAGGAAACCAAGCTTTAAACAAAGATGTATTCGTCCAAGTCTACAGTGAATGTACACGGGCTACTTGGTGTTTTTAAGGGGGGGGGGGGGGGGGCGAGCTGCTGATTGACATTGTACAATTTGTTTGTATTATTCGTTTCTTTATTTCATTTTATACCACTTGAAGTCATTGCAGATTTCTATGTACAGAATTCAGACTTCTCTTCCCCGGGGAGAGCGCGTCACCACAAGAGCAGCGCCACCCATTATCATTATTTTTTTCTTTTTCCTGTCTACATCTGTATTTGTTTCCCTATCAGAGTGGCTTTTCTTTACATAATTTTGCCAAGGACAACTCCCTTGTGGCTGTGGGTTATTTTACGTGCGCTAAATAATTATGTGTAATACACGGGACCTCGGTTTATCGATATTCTGAAAGACTAGCATCCAGACTTTCATGCGTGGTCTAATGAATAGGGATAAAAGGGGGAGGGGGGGGGGGGGGGGGGGGGGGGGGGGGGGGGGGGGGGGCGGGCCCTAACAGGGATCAAACCACCGCACATTTTCCGACCAGGACTTTTCACTTTCTAGGCAGTGCATTTACCTCAGACCATCGATCCAACCTCTGTTGTGTAGTGAACTGTGTATATCTTTTTAATTAAAAAATGTACAGATCTGCCAGATCCTCGATCTCTTGTCTATGTCTGTAATGTCTGTGTCTGTTTCTCTTCTTGTCTGATATTTCTGGGGGGGTCTGTAACTGTCTCTGTGTCTGTGTCGTACTCTTTATCCATCCTTGTTTCCCCTCTCTCTCTCTCTCCCCTCTCTCTCTCTTCTCTCTCTCTCCTCTCTCTCTCTCTCTCTCTCTCTCTCTCTCTTCTCTCTCTCTTTTCTCTCCCCTCTATCTCTCTCCTCTCTCTCTCTCCTCTCTCCTCTGTCTCTCTCTCTCTTCTCTCTCTGTCTCATGTTTCTTTGTCTCTCTATCTCTCTGTCTCTGCTATCTCTGTCTATTTTGTTTATCTGTCTCTCTGTCTGGGTGCCTGGTGGTGTCTGTCTGTCTCTGTCTGTCTGTCTGTCTCTTTCCCCTTTTCTCTCTCTCCCCCCCCTCTCTCTCTCTCTCTCTCTTTGTTTGTGTTTAACTCTATCTCTGTCTGTCTTTTATGTTTACCCTGCCTTTCTGTCTGGCCTCTCTCTCTCCTCCTCTCTCTCTCTCTCTTTTCTCCTCTTGCTCTTTTTGACAAAATTTGGATTTTCATTACATTTAAAATGCTCATTTCTGCTGGTTTGATATCATTGTCCATCAAACACCCGTTATTGAAAAAATAAACTCATCATTGTGGAAAAACAAACAAACAAACAATACAAAACAAAGTATCCTAAACCCTCCAATAAAACACACAGACAGACAAACATTTAGCACCAACCCCGAACATTCATGACTGCTGTTCTAACAACAAAAACAAAACAAAACATAACAGACAACATGTAATCATTTGCATCAAAACAAAGGCAATGCACCACTAGCTGTTCAAAACAACGACAAATTTTTGACGGAAAAGTTGTTTCCCCTGACCAGTAGACTGATGCAAATGTGTGAAAGAAAACTTCTTCTTCCTCTCTTCTTCATGTGCCAGGTCTGTTGCAGACATCGGCGATCAAGGCCTTCCATTCCTCTCTGTTGTCAGTTCTCCTGATGAGTTCATTGTTGGGGGATTCTTTCCTCGTTGCGTAGCTATTCAGACTGTCTGTGTATTTTGTGCGTTGTCTTCCTCTGTCTTTCGTACCCCCAAAAGAAAACAGTGTGATAAAAAACAGAGGATGACGTAAAAAATAGAAACTGACGCCACTGTGTCTTTTGTCTGTGCACGTGAAACGTGTCTGTCCTGTTCATTCTTATTTTGATCTTTGTTTTAATTGGACAGGCATCTTGTTTATTTTTTTGTTTCTTTCTAGCATTCATTTCCTATATCTGTCTGTGCTTCTCTTTCTATTCATGTCTCTGTGTCTGTGTTTGTGGGTCTCTATTTCCTTGGTATTTCTGTTTCCATTTTCAGATAATACTGTCTCTGCCTATTTTTCTGTCTGCATGTATCTCTGTCTGTCTCTCTTTCTCTCTCTCTCTCTCTTTCTCTCTGTCTGGCTGTCTCACTCTCTGTCTCTCTCTTTCTCTCTCTGTCTCTCTGTCTCTT
>CM054160.1:49690819-49705819 GCA_028751875.1 Rapana venosa
TGTGCGCAAGATGTTTTGCGTGCGTTCACACACGGGGCCTCGGTTTATAGTCTCATCCGAAGGACTTTTGGGGAGAGTGGAGTCTGCACTGATGTTGACTCCAGAGGAAAATTTCTCTTGAACGGGAATCGAACCCGGGTCGACAGATCACGAAAACATCACTGTAACCACCAGGCTATCCCCGTCCAACCTGTGAAAGAAAACAGTGTGATAAAAACAGAGGATGACGTAAGAATAGAAACTGACGCCACTGTGTCTTTTGTCTGTCTGCTGTGTACGTGAAATGTCTCTGTCCTGTCCATTCTTATTTGCAGAGGATGATATAAGAATATGAACTGGTTCCAATGGGTCTTTTGGCTGTACACGTGAAACGTGTCTGTTCATTTTCATTCTTATTTTGATCTGTGTTTTCGTTGGACAGGCATCTTGTTTATTCTTTTGTTTTTTTTCTAGCATTTACTTTCTATATCTGTCTCTCTTTCTCTTTCTATTTATGTCTCTGTGTTTGCGTTTGTGGGTCTCTATTTCCTTGATCTCTCTGTTTCCATTTTCAGATTATATCTGTCTGTCTGTCTCTCTGTTTGTCTGTCTGTCTGTCGCTCTCTCTCTGTGTCTTTGTCTGTCTGTCTGTCTGTCTGTCTGTCTGTATGTATGTATGTCTGTCTGTCTGTCTGTCTGTCTGTCTCTCTCTCTCTCTCTCTCTCTCTCTCTCTCTCTCTCTCTCTCTCTCCCTCGTCATCTTCCTCTCTTTCTTCTTGTGTGTGTGAAATCTTCGTTTAATTACATCTCTCTCAATTTCCACCACTATATCTCCCTTTTCAATACTTTTGGGGGCTTCTTTTTAGTTTACCAGAAAAGTTATGCTAAAAAGATCACACAAGAATTTCTGCATGTAAGTAAAAAGTAAAACAAGAAAAACCTCAAAACATCCACTTTATGTTCAGCATCGTCTGTGTTATAACTATCTTCTTCTTCTTCTTATGCTGTCTTCCTCATGCAAAAACCTCCAGTCTTCACCTCTCAGTAAATGCTGCACTGCCCTTTTTATCCTAAGTGCGTGGCTTTTGGAAGGTGTGCACTTACTGAAGCTTTCTACTACCACTGAAAGCCGACTTGGCTTCTAAAAAAACACTTCAGTGTTATGCTAAAAAAAAAAAATGCCTGAGGGAACTTAAGGCACTAAAAGGTAACAGGTATGGCCAAGATCTGTGTCAAAAATTGTGAAGTAGTTTGCTAGTCTGTAGAAAGTTCAATCAATAAGAAGGAACACTTATGGTTAGACTTTGTTGTGTGTGTGTGTGTGTGTGTGTGTGTGTGTGTGTGTGTGTGTGTGTGTGTGTGTGTGAGGAGGGGGGGAGGGGGATGTGTGTGTTGGAGCATGTGTGTGGGTGTGTGTTTCACTGTCCATTTTCATTGTTGTTTTGTTTTCATTATCATAATAGTTTCCTCGTTGATCTTTGAAATGTGTGCTGCAGATACATTGGTCAATCTTTATCACAATTTCTTTACTGACAAAATATCATAAAACACATGAATTTACGAGCTGGGATCTCTCTCTCTGTCCATCTCTATCTGTCCCTCTTTCTCTGTCCCTCTCTCTCTCTCTCTCTCTCTCTCTCTCTCTCTCTCTCTCTCTCTCTCTCTCTCTCTCTCTCTCTCTCTCTCTCTCCCCTCTCTCTTTTCTCTCTCTGCTCTCCATCTTTCTCTGCATCTCAAGCTCTATTCATCCTCATCTTTTTTCTTGTGTGTGTGAACTCTTCGTTAAATTGCATCTCTCTTTCAATCCCCACCACTATCTCTCCCTTTACAATACTTTTTGGTTTCTTTTTAGTTTACCATCATAACTTTATGCTAAGAAGATCACACAAAGTTTTCTGCATGTAAGTAAAAAACAAAAAGCATCCACTTTATGTTCAGCATCGTCTGTGTTATAACTGTCTTCTTCTTCTTCTTATGCTGTCTTCCTCATGCAAAAACCTCCAGTCTTCACCTCTCAGTAAATGCTGCACTGCCCTTTTTATCCTAAGTGCGTGGCTTTTGCAAGGTGTGCACTTACTGAAGCTTTCTACTACCACTGAAAGCCCACTTGGCTTCTAAAAAAAACATTCAGTGTTATGCTAAAAGAAAAAGTGCATGAGGGAACTTAAGGCAGTAAAAGGTAACAGGTATGGTCAAGATCTGTGTCAAAAGTTGTAAAGTAGTTTTCTAGTCTGGGGAAAGTTCAATCAATAAGAAGGTGCACTTATGGTCAGACTTTGTGGTGTCTGTGTGTGTGTGTGTGGAGGGGGGGTGGAGGTGAGAGTGGGGGTATGTTTGCTGTGGTGTATGTGTTGTGTGTGTGTGTGTGTGTGTGTGTGTGTGTGTGTGTGTGTGTGTGTGTGTGTGTGTGTGTGTGTGTGTGTTTGTAGGTGTGTGTGTATGTGTGTGTATGTGTTTCACTGTCCATTGTCATTGTTGTTTTGTTTCATTATCATAATAGTTTCTTTGTCGATCTTTGAAATGTTTGCTGCAGATACATTGGTTATTCTTTATCACAACTTCTTTACTGGCAAAATATCATAAAACACATGAATTTATTAGCTGTGATATATGTCTCTGTCCCTCTCTCTCTATCTCTGTCTGTCTCTCTCTCTCTCTGTCTCTCTCTCCGTCTTTCTCTCTCTCTACATCTGTTTCTGTATCTCAAGCTCTATTCATCCTCGCCTCTTTCTTCTTGTGGGTGTGTGTGTAAACTCTTTGTGAAATTACATCTCTCTCAATCCCCTGTCTCTGTGCTATCTCTCCCTTTACAATACTTTTTTTTTTTAGTTTACCAGCATAACTTTATGCTAAGAAGATCCGACAAGACTTTCTGCATGAAAATAAAAAACCACAAAAAATCCCAAAACATCCACTTTATGCTCAGCATCGTTTGTGTTATAACTGTCTTCTTCTTCTTCTTATGCTGTCTTCCTCATGCCAAAACCTCCAGTCTTCACCTCTCAGTAAATGCTGCACTGCCCTTTTTAACCTAAGTGCGTGGCTTTTGGAAGGTGTGCACTTACTGAAGCTTTCTACTACCACTGAAAGCCGACTTGGCTTCTATAAAAAAACAAAACTTCAGTGTTATGCTAAAAGAAAAAGTGCATCAGGGAACTTAAGGCAGTAAAAGGTAGCAGATATGGCCAAGATTTGTGTCAAAAGTTGTAAAGTAGTTTGCTAGTCTGGAGAAAGTTCAATCAATAAGAAGGAACACTTATGGTTAGACTTTGTGGTGTGTGTGTGTGTGTGTGTGTGTGTGTGTGTGTGTGTGTGTGTGTGTGTGTGTGTGTGTGTGTGTGTGTGTGTGTGTGAGGAGGGGGGGGAGTGGGGATGTGTGTGTTGGAGTATGTGTGTGGGTGTGTGTTTCACTGTCCATTTTCATTGTTGTTTTGTTTTCATTATCATAATAGTTTCCTCGTTGATCTTTGAAATGTGTGCTGCAGATACATTGGTCAATCTTTATCACAATTTCTTTACTGACAAAATATCATAAAACACATGAATTTACGAGCTGGGATCTCTCTCTCTGTCCATCTCTATCTGTCCCTCTTTCTCTGTCCCTCTCTCTCTCTCTCTCTCTCTCTCTCTCTCTCTCCTCTCTCTCTCTCTCTCTCTCTCTCTCTCTCTCTCTCTCTCTCTCTCTCTCTCTCTCTTTTTCTCTCTCTTGCTCTCCATCTTTCTCTGCATCTCAAGCTCTATTCATCCTCATCTTTTTTCTTGTGTGTGTGAACTCTTCGTTAAATTGCATCTCTCTTTCAATCCCCACCACTATCTCTCCCTTTACAATACTTTTCTTGTTTCTTTCTAGTTTACCAGCAAAACTTAATGCTAAGAAGATCACACAAAACTTTCTGTATGAAAGTAAAAAACAAACAAAACCCAAAACACCCACTTTATGTTCAGCGTCATCTGTGTTATAACTGTCTTCTTCTTCTTCTTATGCTGTCTTCATCGTGCAAAAACCTCCACTCTTCACCTCTCAGTAAATGCTGCACTGCCCTTTTTACCTAAGTGCGTGGCTTTTGGAAGGTGTGCACTTACTGAAGCTTTCTACTACCACGGAAAGCCGACTTGGCTTCTTAAAAAAAACCTTCAGTGTTACGCTAAAAGTAAAAGTGCATGAGGAAACTTAAGGCACTAAAAGGTAACAGGTATGGCCAAGATCTGTGTCAAAAGTTGTAAAGTAGTTTGCTAGTCTGGAGAAAGTTCAGTATGGTCAGACTTTCTTTCTCTCCTGCCCTTCTGTCTGTCTGTCTGATTTTCTTTCTTTCTTTCTTTTTTTCTTTTTGTCTTTCCCTTTCTTTCTTTCTGTTTTTCTTTCTTTATATTTTTCTTTCTTTCTGTCTCTCTTTCTCTCTGTATCTCTGTCTCTCTCTCTCTCACCGTCTCTGTTTTTGTCTCTGCCCCTGTCTGTTTGTCTGCCTGTCTCTGTCTCTCCATCTGTCTCTGTATCTGGAGCTCTATTCATCCTTGTCTATTTGGCCTCGTGTGTGTGTAAACTCGTCATTATCTTACATCTCTCTCTCTCTCTCAATCCCCACTGCTATCTTTTCCATTACAAAACTTTTTTGTTTCTTTCTAGTTTACCAGCACAAATTTATGGTAAGAAGATCACACAAGACTTTCTGCATGTAAGTTAAGACAAAAAAACCCAAAAGCATCCACTTTATGTTCAGCATCGTTTGTGTTATAACTGTCTTCTTCTTCTTCTTATGCTGTCTTCCTCACGCAAAAACCTCCACTCTTCACCTCTCAGTAAATGCTGCACTGCCCTTTTTACCTAAGTGCGTGGCTTTTGGAAGGTGTGCACTTACTGAAGCTTTCTACTCCCACTGAAAGACCATGAGGCTTCAAAAAAAAAACTTCAGTGTTATGCTAAAAGAAAAAGTGCATGAGGAAACTTAAGGCACTAAAAGGTAACAGGTATGGCCAAGATCTGTGTCAAAAGTTGTAAAGTAGTTTGCTAGTCTGGATAAAGTTCAGTAAGAAGGAGCATTATAGTCAGACTTTGTGGTGTCTGTGTGTGGGGGGGGGGGGGGGTGAGAGAGGGGTATGTTTGCTGTGGTGTGTGTGTGGGGGGGTGTGGGGGTGTTGTAGGTGTGTGTGTGTATGTATTTCACTGTCAATTTTCATTGTTGTTTTGTTTCATTATCATAATAGTTTCTTTGTCGACTTTTTAAATGTTTGCTGCAGATACATTGGTCAATCTTTATCACAACTTGATCTTGATCTTCAGTTTAACGTCTATTCACATTAAGTGATTTTAGACGGGAAAACTTCTTTACTGACAAAATATCATAAAACACATGAATTTATTAGCTGTGATCTCTCTCTCTGTCCCTCTCTCTCTGTCCCTCTTCCTCTGTCCCTCTCCCTCTCTCTCTCTCTCCATCTTTCTCTCTCTCGTTCACCATCTTTCTCTGCATCTCAAGCTCTATTCATCCTCACCTCTTTCTTCTTGTGTGTGTAAACACTTTGTGAAATTACATCTCTCTCAATCCCCTGCCGCTATCTCTCCCTTTACAATACTTTTCTTGTTTCTTTCTAGTTTACCAGCATGGCTTTATGCTAAAAAGATCACACAAGACTTTCTGCATGTAAGTAAAAAACAAACAAACCCAAAAGCATCCACTTTATGTGCAGCATCGTCTTTGTTATGACTGTCTTTTTCTTCTTATACTGTCTTTTTCATGCAAAAACCTCCACTCTTCACCTCTCAGTAAATGCTGCACTGCCCTTTTTATCCTAAGTGCGTGGCTTTTTGAAGGTGTGCACTTACTGAAGCTTTCTACTACCACGGAAAGCCGACTTGGCTTCTAAAAATAACCCCTTCAGTGTTACGCTAAAAAAAAAAAGAAAAATGCATGAGGGAAGTTAAGGCACTAAAAGGTAGCAGGTATGGCCAAGATCTGTGTCAAAAGTTGTAAAGTAGTTTGCTAGTCTGGGGAAAGTTCAGTATGGTCAGATTGTCTTTCTCTCCTGCCCTTCTGTCTGTCTGTCTGTCTGTCTGTCTGTCTGACTTTCTTTCTGTCTGTCTTTCTTTCTTTCTTTCTTTCTTTTTCTCTTTCTTTCTTTCTTTCTCTCTTTCTCTCTTTCTCTCTCTCACTGTCTCTGTTTTTGTCTCTGCCCCTGTCTGTTTGTCTGCCTGTCTCTGTCTCTCCATCTGTCTCTGTATCTTGAGCTCTATTCATCCTTTTCTATATGGCCTCGTGTGTGTGTAAACTCTTCATTATCTTACATCTCTCTCAATCTCCACCACTATCTCTCCCTTTACAATACTTTTTGTTTGTTTCTTTCTAGTTTCTACCTATCTATCTATCTGTCCCGTAGTCTGACGACCGTGGGGGCACCCTCAAAGACTCAACAACCAGTTCCCTCCATTCCTCTCTCTGTTCTGCCTTTCTCAGGGTTTTGTTGAGTTCTAGGCCTGTCTATTCGCTGATGTTATCCTCCCAGCTCTTCCTTGGTCTGCCTCTTCTTCTTCCTCCTTGGACAATGCCTTGTAAAACTCTCTTTGCAAGTCCTTTGGATCTTGTGACATGCCCATACCATTTAAGTTTACGTTTTTTCACGATCGTTAGAAGGTTCTCATAGGGTCCAATGGTTTGCTGGATTCTGTTATGCACGCTTTCGTTGCTTATGTGGTCTTTGTAGGAGATGCCAAGGAGTCTCCGAAAGCATCTCATCTCCACCGCCTGTACTCTTCTCTCCAACTCTGCAGTCAGGGTCCATGATTCACAGGCATACAGAAATATGGATATGACAAGGGAGCGCATTAGTCTGATCTTGGAGATAAGTGAGATATTTTTATCTCTCCAGATGGTGTTTAGTTTTGACAAAGCTGTTATTGTCTGTGCAGTCCTGCATACTACTTCTGGCTTGGATCCCTGGTCTGATACAATGGCTCCCAGGTACTTGAAGCTTTGAACTGTTTCCAGCTTCTGGTCATTAACCCTGATATCAGTGCTAATGCCGTTGGTGTTATTAGTCATCAGTTTGGTCTTCTCTGCACTGATTTCTATGCCGTATGTTTTGGAGGCCTTATTCAAGTGTTCTGTTAGGCTGGCAAGCTCTTTTTCTGATCCTGCTATTCCATCAATGTCATCTGCAAAGCGGAGGTTTGTGATCGTTCTGCCACCAATGCTGACTGATCCTTCATGATGTTCCAGTGCATCAGCCATGATTCTCTCAAGGAAGATGTTGAAAAGAGTGGGTGAGAGTAGACAGCCCTGCCTTACTCCAACTGTTGTTCGAAACCATTCTCCAATGTTGTTGGTGTAGTACACTGCACTGGTGGCCTCTTTCTAGTTTACCAGCACAAATTTATGGTAAGAAGATCACACAAGACTTTCTGCATGTAAGTAAAGACAAAAACCCCCAAAAGCATCCACTTTATGTTCAGCATCGTTTGTGTTATAACTGTCTTCTTCTTCTTCTTATGCTGTCTTCCTCACCCAAAAACCTCCACTCTTCACCTCTCAGTAAATGCTGCACTGCCCTTTTTACCTAAGTGCGTGGCTTTTTGAAGGTGTGCACTTACTGAAGCTTTCTACTCCCACTGAAAGACCACGAGCCTTCTAAAAAGAACTTCAGTGTTATGCTAAAAGAAAAACTGCATGAGGAAACTTAAGGTAGTAAAAGGTAACAGGTATGGCCAAGATCTGTGTCAAAAGTTGTAAAGTAGTTTGCTAGTCTGGAGAAAGTTCAATCAATAAGAAGGAACACTTATGGTTAGACTTTGGTGTGTGTGTGTGTGTGTGTGTGTGTGTGTGTGTGTGTGTGTGTGTGTGTGTGTGTGTGTGTGTGTGTGTGTGTGTGTGTGTGTGAGGAGGGGGGGAGTGGGGATGTGTGTGGGTGTGAGTTTCACTGTCCATTTTCATTGTTGTTTTGTTTTCATTATCATAATAGTTTCCTCGTTGATATTTGAAATGTGTGCTGCAGATACATTGGTCAATCTTTATCACAATTTCTTTACTGACAAAATATCATAAAACACATGAATTTATTAGCTGTGATCTCTCTCTGTGTCCCTCTTTCTCTGCCTCCCTCTCTCTCTTCTCTCCTCCTCTCTCTCTCCTCTCTCTCTCTCTTCTCTCTCTCTCTCTCTCTCTCCTCCTCTCTCTCTCTCTCTCTCTCTCTCTCTCTCTCTCCTCTCTCTTTCTCTCTCTCTCTTTCTCTCTCTCTCTCTCTCTCTCTCTCTCTCTCTCTCTCTCTCTCTCTCCTCTCTCTCTCTCTTTCTCTCTCTCTCTCTCTCCATCTTTCTCTGCATCTCAAGCTCTATTCATCCTCATCTTGTTTTTCTTGTGTGTAAACTCTTCGTTCAATTACATCTCTCTCAATCTCCACCACTATCTCTCCCTTTACAATACTTTTTGTTTGTTTCTTTCTAGTTTACCAGCAAAACTTTATGCTAAGAAGATCACACAAGACTTTCTGCATGTAAGTAAGGCCTATGTTCTTTTGAGCCAGAAGGCCCATAGAGCCGGAGCTTATCCCGGTTTCTGTAGCGTTAAGCAAACTGATGGTTTTTCACCACCCCTGTGACAGGACGGTAGTCTGTCGCCAGATACTTCCCCAGCAGAGCTGGTACCCATTTGTACACCTGGGTGGAGTGAGGAAAATAGGAGTAAAATGTTTTTCCCAAGGGCACAACACCGAGCCTAGCGGGGAGCGAACCCGCGACCTCTGGATCACGAGTTGACCGCCTAAACAAATCAACCACGGTGCCTCCTCGCATGTAAGTAAAAAACAACCAAAAAACCCCAAAACATCCACTTTATGTTCAGCATCGTCTGTGTTATAGCTGTCTTCTTCTTCTTATGCTGTCTTCCTCATGCAAAAACCTCCACTCTTCACCTCTCAGTAAATGCTGCACTGCCCTTTTTACCTAAGTCCGTGGCTTTTTGAAGGTGTGCACTTACTGAAGCTTTCTACTACCACTGAAAGCCGACTTGGCTTCTTAAAAAAAAAAACTTCAGTGTTATGCTTTAAAAAAAAAGTGCATGAGGGAAGTTAGGGCACTAAAAGGTAACAGGTATGGCCAAGATCTGTGTCAAAAGTTGTAAAGTTGTTTGCTAGTCTGGAGAAAGTTCAGTATGGTCAGACTTTCTTTCTCTCCTGCCCTTCTGTCTGTCTGTCTGTCTGTCTGTCTGTCTGATTTTCTTTCTTTCTTTCTTTCTTTTCTTTTTGTCTTTCCCTTTCTTTCTTTCTGTTTTTCTTACTTTATATTTTTCTTTCTTTCTGTCTCTCTTTCTCTCTGTATCTCTGTCTCTCTCTCTCTCATCACCGTCTCTGTTTTTGTCTCTGCCCCTGTCTGTATGTCTGTCTCTCCATCTGTCTCTGTATCTTGAGCTCTATTCATCCTTGTCTATGTGGCCTCGTGTGTATGTAAACTCTTCATTATCTTACATCTCTCTCAATCTCCACCACTATCTCTCCAGTTACAATACTTTTTGGGGGCTTCTTTCTAGTTTATCAGCAAAACTGTATACTAAGAAGATCACACAAAACTTTCTGTATGAAAGTAAAAAACAAACAAAACCCAAAACATCCACTTTATGTTCAGCGTCGTCTGTGTTATAACTGTCTTCTTCTTCTTCTTATGCTGTCTTCCTCACGCAAAAACCTCCAGTCTTCACCTCTCAGTAAATGCTGCACTGCCCTTTTTACCTAAGTGCGTGGCTTTTGGAAGGTGTGCACTTACTGAAGCTTTCTACTACCACTGAAAGCCGACTTGGCTTCTTAAAAAAAAACCCTGTGTTACGCTAAAAAAAAAAAGAAAAATGCATGAGGGAACTTAAGGCACTAAAAGGTAACAGGTATGGCCAAGATCAGTGTCAAAAGTTGTAAAGTAGTTTGCTAGTCTGGAGAAAGTTCAGTAATGTCAGACTTTCTTTCGTTCTTTCTGTCTTTCTTTCTTTCTCTTTTTCTTTCTTTCTTTCTCTTTTTCTTTCTTTCTTTCTTTCTTTCTTTCTTTCTTTCTTTCTGTCTGTCTGTCTGTCTTTCTTTCTTTCTCCCTTCCTTTTTTTCTTTCTGTCTTTCTTTCTTTCTTTCTTTCTTTCTTTCTTTCTTCCTTCCTTCCTTCCTTTTTCCTTCATTAATTCATTCATTCACTGACATTCATTTAGTCAGTCAGTCATTAATTTGTTCATTCATTCAATCATTCATTCAGTCAGTCAGTCAGTCAGTCAGTCAGTCAGTCAAACAGTCAGTCAGTCAGTCAGTCATTATTCTTTTCTTATATTTTGGACACTTTCGACCTTCTTTGTTCCTCTTTCTTTCTGTCTTTTGTTTCTTAATTTCTTTGTTCCTTTCTTTTCTTTCAAATTTTCCTCCCTTCCTACCTTCTTTCATCCACCCTCTCTTGATTTATTGATTAATTAATTCATTCATTTTTTCTTTCATTCATCCATTTATTCGTTTATTTATTCATTCATTCATTTATCTATCCATTCCTGTAGTCATTTTCTCATTCTTCCAAATCCATCTTCTGCCTCCCTGTTTACCCTCATCTCTCTCTCTCTCTCTCTCTCTCTCTCTCTCTCTCTCTCTCTCTCTCTCTCTCTCTCTCTCTCTCTCTCTCTTTTTCTCTGTCTGTCTCTGTCTGTCTGTCTATGTCTGTCTGTCTCTGTCTATGTCTCTCTCTCATTTCATCTTGCCGGATAAAAAAAAAACAACCAACAACTATGAGAATTTGTGACGTTTGAAAAATAAAGATTATTCGATATAGCGTATTCTCTCTCTGTCTCTCTCTTTCTCTGTCTCTGTCTTGCTGGCTGTCTGTCTCTGTCTGTCTCTGTCTCTAGCTCTTTCTCTCTCTATGTCTCTCTCTGTCTGTCTGTCTTCCTCTATATCTGTCTGACTCTCTGTCTGACTGTCTGACTGTCTGTCTCTCTCTCTTTCTTTCTCTCTCTCACTCTCTCTCTCATTCTCTCTCTAACCCCCCCCCTCTCTCTCCCTTTTTACTCTTTCTTTCTTCTCTCTCTCTCAATCTCTCTCTCTCTCTCTCTCTCATTCTCTCTCTCCCCCCCCCCCCCCCCCCCCCCCCTCTCTCTCCCTCTTTCACTCTTTCTTTCTCTCTCTCTCAATCTCTCTCTCTCTCTATCTATCTATCTATCTCTCTCTCTCTCTTTTCTCTCTCTCTCTCTCTCTCTCTCTCTCTCTCTCTCTCTCTCTCTCTCTCTCTCTTCTCCCCACCCCTCTCTCTCCTTCTCTCTCCCTCTCTCTCTCTCTCTCTCTCTCTCTCTCTTCTCTCTCTATCTCTCTCTCTCTCTCTCTCTCTCTCTACCTCTCTGTGCATGGAAATGCATTGAATTTTGAATGTGTCGTCTGCGACACAATCGCTGTCAACTACATGCAGTATCGACGCCATTTCGTCTGCAAAAGTGACAACATTCATCTTTTTAGGAGTGTTTCGTGGTTGTTGTTTTGTTTTGGTTTTTGTTGTTGTGTTGTTTGTTTATTTGTTTTTGTGTATTGTTGTATCTGTTGTTGGTTTTTATAAAAACAATATTGCTTTTTTTTTTTTTTTTGCTGAAGCAGAGTTGCCTGTCATAATTATAAGGAAGGAAACAGTTCATTTGGAAGATGTGTGTGTGTGTGTGTGTGTGTGTGAGTGTGTGTATGTTGTGTGTGTGCGGCGCGCGCGCGCGCGTGTGTTTGTGTGTGTATGGGGGGAGTTAGTGAAAAAGAGAGAGAGAGAGGGAAAGGGAATGAGAGAGATAGTGTGGGGGGGGGGGGGGGGGGGGGGGAGCGTGGCGTGTCTGCGCGTGCACGTGTGTGTGTGTGTGTGTGTGTGTGTGTGTGTGTGTGTGTGTGTGTGTGTTGTTGTTGTTGTTGTTGTTGCTTCGATTTTTACGTTGTTCATTCAAAGTGATGTTAGATGAGTGAGAGAGAGAAAGAGAAAGTGTGTGTGTGTGTGTGTGTGTGTGTGTGTGTGTGTGTGTGTGTGTGTGTGGTGTGTGTGTGTGTGTGTGTGTGTGTGTGTGTGGAGAGAGAGAGAGAGAGAGAGAGAGAGAGAGAGTATGTGGTGTGAGAGAGAATGTGTGTGTGAGAGTGTGTGTGTGTGCCTCTGTGTGTGTGTGTGTAAAGGTGCGTGTGAGTGTGTGTGTGTGTTTGTGTGTGTTTGAGTGTGTGAGCGTGTGTGAGTGTGTGTGTGTGTGTGTGAGTGTGGTGTGTGTGTGAGTGTGTGTGTGTGTGAGTGTGCGTGTGTGTGTGTGTGAGTGTGTGTGTGAGTGTATGTGTGTGTGTGAGTGAGTGTGAAAGTGTATGTGAGTGCGCGCGCGCGTGTGTGTGTGTGTGTGTGAATGTGTGTGTGTATTAGTGTGAGTGAGTGTGAGTGTGAGTGTGTGTGTGAGTGTTTGTGTGTAAGTGTTTGTGTGTGTGTTTGTGTATGTGTGTGAGTGTGTTTTGTGTGTGAGTGTGTATGAGTGTGGTGTGTGTGTGTGCGCGCGTGCGTGTTTGTGTGTGTATAGATGAGTTAATGAAAGAGATACAGAGAGAGTTTTTATTTTCATTATTTTATTTCGAGGATAATGGAATCAGCACTCATGCGCTTTTTTCTTCTGGTCCCCGTGTGTCTGCAGTTTTGTCAATATTGCCATCCGTTTCCACCGGCACACAATGACCTACTCTTCCGAAAAGCGGACGGGTTTTAACGTGTGCGCAAGAGAGAGAGAGAGAGAGAGAGAGAGAGAGAGAGAGAGGGAGAGGGAATGAGGGAGAGATAGTGTGTGTGTGTGTGTGGGTTTGCGTGTGCGTGCGTGTGTGCGTGCGGTCGTACGCGCGCGCGCGCGTGTGGTGTGTGTGTGTGTGTGTGTGTGAGAGAGAGAGAGAGAGAGAGAGAGAGAGAGAGAGAGAGAGAGAGAGAGAGAGACAGAGAGAGAGACAGAGAAAGAGAATGAAAATATCGAAAAAAGTCTAAGAGACAGGCACACAGAGTTACTTCCTTCCTTCCTTCCTTACTTACACACACATACACAAACACACACACACTTACACACACACACACACACACACACTTACACACACACACACACACACATACACACACACGCACACACACACCACACACACACACACACACACACACACGCGCACACAGACACACACACACACACACTCACTCACTCACTCACTCACTCACTCACAGAAACAGCAACAAAAATCCCACACAACAATGCACATACATACAGACAGACAGACAGACAGACAGACAGACAGACAGACAGACAGATATAAAGACAGACAGACAGGCAGAGACAACTCCATTTGCAGCAGTGGCATGTCAGAAGGGGAGAGAAGTGACAGCTGACATGTCAAATGTCACAGACCAGATAAGTCCCCGCTAGAGATGGGTTCTCTTTCTTGTGAGGTGTAAGTGACGGGCTGGTCATGATGTAACCCCCCACTTGAATTTTGCACCCGGTAGTTTTTTGTATGTGTAATATTGATTTTTTATTACATCAAAGTGGGGTGGGTTTTTTTTGTAATCGTACGATGATCAATGATGATGAAGATGATGTATATATGCTGCTGTTGAAGTACATATGCTTTGAAGACTACTTGTCAGGGTTGTTCTCTATGCTTACTATCATAATATATCCTGGCGTCAACCCGGGCCCGAGAGATACAGACACCTGCAGTGTTGGTCAGGGAATTTGAGCAACACTCTTAAACTCGCATCCGTTAAGTGGATGAAGCTCGATTGTGTGGTTCCAGTCTTCCAAATAAGCCCACACAGCACACTCACTCTGGGTAGGAGCCGGCCGGAGTCCGAAAAAATCATCTCTATGCATTCAAATGGGATTCGAACCCATGACATTTCAGGCTGTAAGCTAGAGCTCTAACCACTGCGCCATTTCATATGGTATTTATGTGTTTATTTGCTGTAATAGAAAAGATATGTATTTGTTAAAATTGAGTATAAGTTAAAAAAAAAATAAAAAAAGAAAGAAAAGAAAAAACAGAAAGAAACAGACAACAACAAACAACAACAACAACAACAACAACAGATATCTTAGAAAGACAGATGAAGAGAAGGTAAAAGTAAACCAACAAAAGAGTAACAACAGCACCAAAACTCAACAACAACAATGGCAACGACAACATAAATGATAACATACAAGACTAGGAAGAAGACGAAGAAGAAGAAAAACAACAACAATAACACTGCCACCACCACTACCACCACCACCACAACAACAACAGCAACAGCAACAACATCAATAACAATGGCAATAAGAACAGCAAGAAAAGTGATCGCTACAAAAACGAAAACAACAACAACATAAACAACAATGACAGCAGCAGCAACTAAAGAACAACAGCTAAAAACCAACATCAGCAACAACAACAACAACATTGACAATAGCAACAACAATGACAACAGCAACAAGAACAACAAAAACTACAACAGCAACGCTAGCACCACCACCACCACCGCCACTACCAACACCACCACCACCAAAACCACCACCCCCACCACCACCACCATCACCATCAAACCACCACCACCTCCATCAAAACCACCACCACCACCACCATCACCACCACCACCACCACCAAAACCACCATCACCATCAACACACCACCACCACCACCATCCTCAAAACCACCACCACCA
This sequence comes from Rapana venosa, assembly GCA_028751875.1. NCBI lineage: Eukaryota > Metazoa > Mollusca > Gastropoda > Neogastropoda > Muricidae > Rapana > Rapana venosa. The sequence goes on from CM054160.1 coordinate 49,705,464, forward strand.
CCACCACCACCACACACCACCACCACCACCACCACCAAAACCACCACCACCACCACCACCTCCATCAAAACCACCACTCACCACCACCATCACCATCACCATCAATACCACCACCACCATCACCACCCACTACCATCACCACCACCACCACCATCAAAACCACCACCACCACCACCACCATCAAACCACCACCATCAAAACCACCACCACCACAAAACCATCACCACCACCACCACCACCAAAACCACCATCACCATCAAAACCACCACCACCACCATCCGTCAAACCACCACCACCACCACCACCATCACCATCACCATCAAAACCACCACCACACACTCCGTCAAAACCACCAC
>CM054160.1:49708319-49710819 GCA_028751875.1 Rapana venosa
TCCTGTATACCTGTCTATCTATCTGACTATCTGTTTGTCTGACTATCTGTTTGTCTGTTTGTCTGTTTGTTTATCTATCTATCTAACTATTTATCTATCTATCTATCTATCTAACTATTTATATATCTATCTATATATCTATTTATCTATCTATCTATCTATCTATCTATCTATCTATCTATAGAGAGAAGGAGCTTTGAGATGCTGAGTAACATGTCCATGATGTCAACTTAAAGCCATCTGAAAGAACTCGAGTTTCATCCGCTTTGAAGTTCAGCTGTAGATGGTCGGCTGTCTGTGCTGTTGACACAGAAAGCTTTTGAACAAGGCTGTTTTCCTGAAGCCTGTTCTTTTCTTTGTCTGTTTGTTTGTGTAAAACGTGTGGGTGTTGTTGTCACTTTCTGCAATGGAGCCATTAATCGTGGCTCCTCAACACAGAGTTTTGTCTCTACGCCTGTCTCTATGACAACGGAAATAAAAAGAACAGTTGCTTCAAGAACAGATATCACATAATTTGCGAGGTTATTGTGTAAACACATTTGATGTAGGGACAAACTATTTGTTTATTAAAGCAATATAATTATGCTCTACACTGTTTTTGTCTATCCCTACTCTACTCTATTGGGGACGGGATAACTCCGTGGTCAGAGCACTCGCTTCCCCCCCCAGCTAAGGTTAGGCAGCATCGAGCGTGGTTACCACTTGGATGGGTGACCGTTTGCGCGCCTTGGCTTCAGTACAATCCACCACTTCACCCAGCTGCAAATGGGTAACTGTCTGCCTCTTTAGGGTCAGGGAAGGTAAAGCAGCGAGGGAGAGGAGATGGGCGCCGCCCTCAATATGCTGGCTCTAGAGAAGTGAGGTCTCGCTCCCCTACGACATTATGGGTTATGGGACACCTTTACCTTTACTCTACTCTAGTTCTTCTTGCTTGCATTTTTGGGTCATTTTACCTATTTTATGCTTGGAAATGAATTGAATGGGAAACGACAGCAGAGTTAAAAACAGAGAAGACATACAAGGAGGAAGAAGACAGAACAAGCTAATGCAACAGCAGCAGCAGAAGAAGAAGAAGGATGAAAATGGTAAGCGACAGAAGAGGCAAAAACAAAGAAGTACAAGGAGGGGGAAGAGAGTAAAAGCATAAACAGCAGCAGCAGCAGCAGCAGCTGCAGAAGAAGAAGAAGAAGAAGAAGAAGAATTGCGAAGAATTGCGAAGAATTGCGAAGAATTGCGAAGAATTGCGAAGAATTGCGAATTGGCGAAGAAGAAAAAGAAGAAGAAGAAGAAGAAGAAGAAGAAGAAGAAGAAGAAGAAGAAGAAGAAGAAGAAGAAGAAGAAGAAGAAGAAGAAGAATTGCGAAGAAGAATAGATGCGAAGAAGAAGAATTGCGAAGAAGAAGAGGAAGAAGAAGAAGAAGAAGAAGAAGAAGAAGAAGAAGAATTGCGAAGAAGAAGAATTGCGAAGAAGAAGAATTGCGAAGAAGAAGAAGAAGAAGAAGAACAAGAAGAACAAGAAGAACAAGAAGAACAAGAAGAATTGCGAAGAAGAAGAAGAATTGCGAAGAAGAAGAAGAATTGCGAAGAAGAATTGCGAAGAAGAATTGCGAAGAAGAAGAATTGCGAAGAAGAAGAAGAAGAAGAAGAAGAAGAAGAATAGAAGAAGAAGAAGAAGAAGAAGAAGAGAAGAAGAAGAAGAAGAAGAAGAAAGAAGAAGAGAAGAAGAAGAAGAAGAAGAAGAAGAAGAAGAAGAAGAAGAAAAAAGAAGAATAGAAGAAAGAAGAAGAAGAAACAACAACAACAAGAAGAACAAGAACAAGAACAAGAATATGAACAATAAGAACAAGAAGGATGAGGAGAAAGACGGCGACGACTTGATGGAAAGAAAAATATACAGAAAAAGAAAGAGGACGCCAAAAAAAGGAGGATTAGGAGCCGGAGCAGCAGCAGAAGAGGAATTTTAACAACACAAGGGAACAACAAAAATAACAACAATAAAACGCAAAATCTAGAAGGAAAAAAGCCACGAACAAAAAAAAAGAACAAGAAAAAAGTCACGCAAAACACACACACACACACACACACCTCAAACACACGCACGCACGCATACACACACGCACGCACGCACACGCACACACGCACGCACACACACACACACCTCCACACACACACACACACACACACACACACACACACACACACCACCACGCACGCACACACACACAGACACACACACACACACACGCGCACGCACACACACATACACATACACGCACACACACACACACACACTCACACACACACACACTCACACACACACACACACACACACACACACACACACACACACACACACACACACACACACACACACACACACACACACATGGGGACGGGATAGTCTAGTGGTTAGAACATTGCGCTCGCAATCTGACGACCCGGGTTCGATTCCCGTTCAAGGAGATATTTTCCCCTGGAGTTAACATCAGTGCAGACTCCAC
>CM054160.1:49720819-49723319 GCA_028751875.1 Rapana venosa
AAGAAGAAGAATGCAAAGAAGAAGAATGCAAAGAAGAAGAAGAATGCAAGAAGAAGAAGAGGAATTCAAAGAAGAAGAAGAATGAAAAGAAGAAGAAGAAGAAGAAGAAGAATGCGAAGAAGAATGCGAAGAAGAATGCGAAGAAGAATGCAGAAGAAGAAGAAGAAGAAGAAGAAGAAGAAGAAGAAGAAGAAGAAGAAGAAGAAGAAGAAGAAGAAGAAGAAGAAGAAGAAGAAGAAGAAGAAGAAGAAGAAGAAGAAGAAGAAGAAGAAGACGAAGAACAAGAACAAGAACAAGAACAAGAATTGTGAAGAAGAAGAAGAATTGCGAAGAAGAAGAAGAAGAATTGCGAAGAAGAAGAAGAAGAAGAATGCAAAGAAGAAGAAGAATGCAAAGAAGAAGAAGAATGCAAAGAAGAAGAAGAAGAAGAAGAAGAAGAAGAAGAAGAAGAAGAAGAAGAAGAATGCAAAGAAGAAGAAGAATGCAAAGAAGAAGAAGAATGCAAAGAAGAAGAAGAATGCAAAGAAGAAGAATGCAAAGAAGAAGAAGAATGCAAAGAAGAATGCAAAGAAGAAGAAGAAGAAGAAGAAGAAGAAAAGAACAGAATTAAAAAAAAATAGACGGGGGATTAGTAGGCAAGGCCGGTGTAAACATTATCACTCATGATGTTAAAATCTCAAAGTCCGCCCCCCCCCTCCCCCCCCCCCCCCCCCCCCCCCCCCCCCCCCCCCCCCCGTGGGGATGCCGGGGGCCTGGTCAGTATAAATAGCATCCCCACCTTCTGGAAATTCTATGCTAGAAACTTCCTCTTTTCTATCACTCTCTTTCTTTTTTTTTTGCCTTGCTCCTTTTTATCACGTCTCCTCCTCCGTGGTTTTTTTTTCTGCCGTCTTGATCCATTCTTCTGCCTTTTTGTCCAGAAAGGGTTAAAAGATAGCAATTCTCTCTCTTGCCGATGTACGTTGTGCTGGGCCTGACTTGTCAGGCGCTTAACGGCAGCGTGACACATTTTCGCCCTTATAACAGACAACAATACTTGCTGTCAGAGCGTTCGACGAAGAAGAACGAGAAGAAGAATGCAAAGAAGGAGAAGAAGAATGAAAAGAAAAAGAAGAAGAAGAAGAATGCAAAGAAGGAGAAGAAGAATGCTGTGAAGAAGAAGAATGCAAAGAAGAAGGAGAATGCAAAGGAGAAGGAGAATGCTGTGAAGAAGAAGAATGCAAAGAAGAAGGAGAATGCAAAGGAGAAGGAGAATGCTGTGAAGAAGAAGAATGCAAAGAAGAAGGAGAATGCAAAGGAGAAGGAGAATGCTGTGAAGAAGAAGAATGCAAAGAAGAAGGAGACTGCAAAGGAGAAGGAGAATGCTGTGAAGAAGGAGAATGCAAAGACGAAGAAGAATGCAAAGAAGAAGAATGCTGTGAAGAAGAACTGCGAAGAAGAAGAATTGCGAAGAAGGAGAAGAATTGCGAAGAAGAAGAATTGCGAAGAAGAATTGCGAAGAAGATTTGTGAAGAAGAAGAAGAAGAAGAAGAAGAAGAAGAAGAAGAAGAATGCGAAGAAGAAGAAGAAGAAGAAGAAGAAGAATGCGAAGAAGAAGAAGAAGAAGAAGAAGAAGAAGAAGAAGAAGAAGAAGAAGAAGAAGAAGAAGAAGAAGAGAGAAGAAAAAGAAGAAGAAGAAGAAGAAGAAGAAGAAGAAGAAGAAGAAGAAGAAGAAGAAGAAGAAGAAGAAGAAGAAGAAGAAGAAGGAGAAGAAGAAGAAGAAGAAGAAGAAGAAGAAGAATTGCGAAGAAGAAGAAGAAGAATTGCGAAGAAGAAGAATTGCGAAGAATTGCGAAGAAGAAGAAGAAGAAGAAGAAGAAGAAGAAAGAAGAAGAAGAAGAAGAAGAAGAAGAAGAAAGAAGAAGAAGAGAAGAAGAAGAAGAAGAAGAAAAGAAGAAGAAGAAGAAGAAGAAGAAGAAGAAGAATTGCGAAGAAGAATTGCGAAGAAGAAGAAGAAGAAGAAAGAAGAAGAAGAAGAAGAAGAAGAAGAAGAAGAAGAAGAAGAAGAAGAAGAAGAAGAAGAAGAAGAAGAATGCGAAGAAGAAGAATGCGAAGAAGAGAAGAAGAAGAAGAAGAAGAAGAAGAAGAAGAAGAAGAACAAAGAACAAGGAACAAGAAAAGAAGCAAGAAAAAGAAAAGAAAAAGAAAAGAATTGTGAAGAAGAAGAAGAATGCGAAGAAGAAGAAGAAGAATTGCGAAGAAGAAGAAAAAGAGAAGAAGAAGAATTGCGAAGAAGAAGAAGAAGAATGCGAAGAAGAAGAAGAATTGCAAAGAAGAAGAAGAATTGCAAGAAGAAGAAGAATTGGAAGAAGAAGAAGAAGAAGAATGCGAAGAAGAAGAATTGCGAAAAAAGAAGAAGAATGAACGAAGAAGAAGAAGAATTGCGAAGAAGAAGAATTGCGAAGAAGAAGAAGAAGAAGAAGAAGAAGAATTGCGAAGAAGAATTGCGAAGAAGAAGAAG
>CM054160.1:49728319-49733319 GCA_028751875.1 Rapana venosa
CGCAGCACCACACACACAACAAACCACGCACGCACGCCACACACACACCACACCACACACAACAGCACAAAAAAACACCACACACACAATCACCCACGCACCCCCACACCCACACACACACACGCACACACACAGGGGTTACACCCCCGGCGGGGAAATGAATCTTGGCTTTTTTTAAAGGCGGGAAAAAAAAAAAAAAAAAAAAAAAAAAAAAAAAACCTAGGGTGAAGTTAATATAGTCTTGGAGTTGAGTGTTGAGTGTTGAGTGTCAGATCCCTACGTAGGGCCAGCATCTCGTTACATCGTCACAGTTTTGGCCCTGCATCACCCCCTGGTGGTTTCCTCCCAAAAACCAATCGTTTTTTGTTAAATTCACCCTGAGTGCAAACCGGGGCCCAAAAAGTCAAAAAAAAAAAAAAGTCAAAGTCCTTCTTGGACAAAAACCGAGGCTCCGTGTGCAAACGCCGCAGAAATCTTGCGCACCTTTAAAAACCCGTTCCGCTTTTCGAAAGAGTGGGCCCATTGTGTGCCGGGGGACGGATGAATTTTTAAAAAAACCGCATACACAGGGGGACGGGATGTAGAAAAAAGAACATGAGTGCTTATTCCTTATCCTAAATTTTTAAAAAAAAAAAAAAGTTCTGAGCGCTTTGTTTGTTGCTTACAAGTTTCGCCTATAGAATTCCGTCATTATTATTTTTTTATTTTTTTATTATTATTATTATTATTATTATTATTATTTTTATTATTATTATTATTTTTTATTTTTATTATTATTATTTTTTTTTATTATTTTATTGTTTTTTATTATTTTTTAAAGTGATGTAATAATGATAATAATACATTGAATTAATGCAGCGCTATATCTTGCATAAAAAACCCTAATCAAAGTAGCTTTGTAGTTACCAGAAATAGAATAGAGACCATGTTCAAAGAATTTGAAAATACGTAGATGGAGTGGACTGGTCTTCGAAAGCAGATGATCGCAGGAGTGGAGGAAGCTGGTTGCAAAATCTCCAGTTGTGCCCCCACGGTCTACGGGAGTATGGGATGTGTAAAGGTAAAGAAATATGGGAAAAAATGTGTGCCCAACAGCATTGTGTTGTGATAGTATGCTTGAATGGTTGATGTAAAGTAAAAATTATTCAGTTTTTCACTGTGTTTCTTGAATTGGCAAAATCCTTCGTATCCAACAGAGATACGGGGAAATAGAAAATTTGAATCGTAAAATATTGACACGACGAAGAGATAATTCGGTCTCAGACATTTTTTTGCAAATGACTCAATCGTTTATTTCCCGGGTAAAACAAACTTGGTCAAGAAAAGTTTTGTAAACCAAACATCACTCACCACTCCAACCCCACCCCTTTTCCCATTTTCCCCCTTACCTTTAAAATCCCCAAATTTCATTCAGTAAAACTTATTTTTTCCCTCTAGAAACCAATACAGAAATGAACGCAATGTTCAACCCCACCCCTATATTTTCTGCTTTTTCTTTAATTTACCCTTTTTTTAAAGCATGCAGGGTGGATTCTGGCAGTTTCGTCGTCGAACCTAACGCAACTTTTTTGCTATCACAAAAAATATGCATCACGCTGCCGTTAAGCGTTGGAAAAATCGGCCCGCGATCCAAATTTGTCAAGAAGAATGTTATCTTTTTAAATCTTTTTTGTAAAAAAAAAAAAAAGAAAGGGCAGGAGGAGGGCGGGAAGGCAGAAAATAAACAAGGATGAATCAATTTAATTTAAGTTTTTATTTTTTTCGATCGAGGATAATGGGAAAAAGCACTTAGTGATTTTTTACATCCAGTCCCCCCGGGGTATGGGATTTGTAACTTCTTCATCTGTTTTTACCGGCACACAATGGGGGACTCTTCGAAAAAACGGAACGGGATTTAAGTGTTCGCAAGATGTTTTGGGGTGTTTTGCCACGGGGGGGCCCGGTTTATAGTCTTATCCGAAAGACTTTTTTGGGGGGAAATGAGCGCATGTTTTAAAAACCAGGGGGAAATTCCCCCCTTTAACGGGGAAACGAACCGGGTCGTAGATTGCGAGCGCAATGTTTTTAACAACTAGGCTATCCGTCCCCAAAAACAAAGATCAAAAGGGAAAACAGAAAAAAGCAAAAAAAACAAAGAGGGGTAGAAAAGAGGGAATTCCTACCGAAATTTCCAGAAGGTGGGTACATTATTTTACTGAAGACCCCCACTCCCCCCGGATGTGGGGGTGGGGGGGGGGGAGGGGGGGGGGAGGGGGGGGGGGGGGAGGGGGCAGATCCGGCAAATGATAACTATTCTGTCCAAAGGGAACACGTCAGACATTAAACCCGCGTCCATGAATCACTCCCTACTACCCTGTGGGTTTTCCCCCCAGTGATCAAATTCCGATTCACCATACCCCGACCCCCCCCATCATTTCTCACCGGTTTGATACAATCCCCGCTTTATCTTTTTCTAACCACGGCGGAAAAAAAAGAGGGTTTCCCTCAAACGCACAGAAATACGCGGGAAGCACTCGTGAACCCTTGAGGGTACTCCATCAATCCTCTCCGCTTTTCCTGGGATAAGGAGGGAAAGGGGAAATTTAAAACAAAAGAAATTAAAGGGGGAGCATTCTCCTAAAGATAGGATAAAAAGGAATGAAGACAGAAACAAAAGAATGGGAAAAGGGGGGTGGGGGGGAAAAAAGGGTTCTAGGAAAATTGGAGACGTTTCACGGGGACCCATAGGGGAGAGGGAGAGGGGGAGAAAGAAGGGGGAGAGGAGAGGAGAGAGAGAGAGAGGACAGACATGGAGAGAAAAACAGAGGACAGAGATAGACAAACAGGGGCAGAAGAGAAAGTGAGACGATAGACAACAGAGAAAGAGACAGGAGAAAAACAGAGAGCCCCAGACAAAAAGGGGCAAGACAGAGGAAGAGAGACAACAGGACAGACAAGCAGACAACAAAAAAACAGGGGCAAGAGAGAGAAGGAGGAAAAGAGGAAGCATATAGAAAGAGACAACAGACATAAGAGACAGACAGCAGGAGAGCAGAGACAGAGACGGGAAAAGAGAAACGAAGAAGCGGAGACAAAAACACAAAAGAAAAAGAGAGCCAGAAAGATTAAAACGGAGAGAGAGAGAGAGAAAAAAGAGAGAGAGGAGAGAGAGAGAGAGGAGAGAGAGAGAAGAGGGGGAGGAGAGGAGAGAGAAAGGGGGAGAGGTGAGGGCAGCACACACAGACACACAGATAAACAAACGACAGCAGACAGGCAGGCAGCAGACAGACAGATTAGGTTTATTTATTCTTGTCTGCTATATGTTATCTTTTTTCTCTCTTTTTTTTCTTTTAAAAGATGGCTGAAACAAAAGCAAAAAACATGCTTTTTCAAATTTCCATCTGAAACTAAAAATTTGTTTGAATTTGACAGCCCAGAGAAGAGAGAGAGAGGAGAAGAGAGGAGAGAGAGGAAGAGGAGAGAGAGAGAAGAGAAAAGAGGAGAGGGAGAGAGGGAAAAAGAGAGGGGAGAGAAAGAAAGAAGGAAGAGAGAGAGGGGGGGGGAGGGGGGGGGGGGAGGGGGATTGAACAAGATAGTAACTTATGGTTTGTGGCCCTTGTCACTTTGGCAGACGGTGTGCAGTGTACGTGAGGGACTTGATGTCAGAGTCTGGCCTCTTAGTTCCAAGCCTCAATCAGCGGATTTTCAAAAAAAGTTTCTTTTGTTTCTATCGCTGTCGTCTGCTGTTGCCCTTGTTTGCTTTTTTTTTTCTCTGTTTGTCTATTTGTTATCTGTTGTTTGTCTGTTTTGTTGTCATGCTTTTTTTTTTTGTTTGCAGTCGTGTTTTTGTTTGTCCTTTTTTTTGCTGTTGGGCTTGGTGTTCTGGAGTGTGTTGTGTTTTATTTTTTGTTATTTTTTTATTTTTTATTTTTTTTTTTTTTTATTTTTGTTTTCTTTCGGGATAAGGAATAAGCATCATTGCTTTTTTAATCCGGGCCCTGTGTGTTTGTAGTTTTGTAAAATTTTTTCATCCGTTCCCCCCGGCATACAATCCTACTCTTACGAAAAGCGGGAAAGGGTTTTTTTTCGTGTGCGCAAGATGTTCTGCGTGCGTTCGCACACGGGGGCCTCGGTTTTTGTCTCATCCAAGGCTGCTACTTTCCCATACAAGAGTATAAAAATTTTTGGCTTTTTGTGCGTGTTTTATTTTGTCTCTTTGTCTGTATGTATGTCTGTCTGATGTATGTATGTCTGCCTTTTTTTGCTTTTCTTTCTTGTCTGTCAGCCGTCTGCGGTCAAAAACAAAGTCCCAAATTTTTTTTCAAATGGCTATTGAAAAAGCAATGCATTTGCTTTTTTTCATGAATTGTGGTGTGTGTATTTGTGTTTTGTGTTTGGATGTGTGCGTGTTTTGTAAAAATTTTTTTTGGGGTAGCATCTCTATCGTTGTTTTTAACAACACCAAACTGGAAAACAAAGGCAATTAGAAAACAGGGGGGAAACCCCAAGAAAGACAATCTCCAAAAACAGAGATAAAAAATAAAACCCCCACAAAGCGCAAAATACAACCCCTACCCCCCCCCCCCGCACCCTTCCCCCCCCCACCCCCCACCCCCCAGAAAAAAAAACCCCTATAATTACTTCCCCTTCCACGCCACCCCCCCCCCCCCCCAAAAAAAAAAAAAAAAAAAAAAGTCAAAAACTTCTCCCCCTGGCAGAAAAAAATCCTGGGTGGAACGAAGCCACCCCCAAAACCCGCCCCCCCCCCCCCTCACCACCCCCCCACCCCCCCCCCCACCCCCCCTTCCCACCTTCCCCCCCACCTCCCCCCCTTGATACATCAGTCACCGTGATTATCCTGCCCTTAAACAGGGAACAGATTTCCCCCCCCCAACCAATTTCACATGTGTTTTAAACCCCTTTTGATCGCAGTTGCCAAGCCTCTTACAAAAAGCATAGTAAAAGCAATAGTAAAAGTGAGGGACTGTTTCTTTTTTCCCCCACTAAAACAAAACCCGCAA
>CM054160.1:49740819-49743319 GCA_028751875.1 Rapana venosa
TTTTTTTTTTTTTTTTAAAGGGGGGTTTTTTTTTTTTTTGTTTTTTAAAAATTTTTTTTTTTTTAAAAAAAAGGAAAAATTTTTTTTTCCCCCCGGGTTTTTTTTTCCAAAGGGCCCCCCGGGGTTTTGGGGGGCCGGGCCCCCGGGGGGGGGGGAAAAAAAGGGGGAAAAAAAAAAGGGGGGGGGTTTTTGGGGGGCCCCCGGGGGCCCCCAAAAAATTTTTCCGCCCAAGGGGGGTTTTTTGGGGGGGCCCGGGGGGGGGGGGAAAAAAGGGGGGGGCGAAAAAAGGGGGGGGGGTTTTTTGGGGGGGGGGGAAAAAAAAAAAAAAAAAAAGGGGGGGGGGAAGGGGGGAAAAAAAAAAGGGGGGAAAAAAAAAAAAAAAAAAAGGGGGGGGGGGGGGGGAAAAAAAAAGAAGAAAAATTTAAAAAGGGGAAAAGAGAAAAAAAAAAAGGAGAAAAAAAAGGGAAAAAAAAGGGGGGGAAAGGGAAAAAAGGGAAAAAAAAAAAAGGGCCCAAAAAAAAAAAAAAAAAAAAAAAATTAAAAAAAAAACCAAAAAAAAAAATTGGGCCCCCCAAATTTTTTTTTCCCCCAAAAAAACCCCCCCCAAATTTTTAAAAAAAAAACCCCGGAAGGGGGCCCCCCAAAAAAATTAAAAAAAAAAAATTTAAAAAAACCCCCAAAAAAAAAAAAAAAAGGGGAAAAAAAAAGAAAAAAAAAAAGGAAAAAAAAAAAAAAGGAAAAAAAAAAAAAAATTTGGGGGAAAAAAAAAAATTTCCCCAAAAAAAAAAAAAAAAGAAGAAATATCGGGATAATGGAATAAGCACTTTTTACATCCAGTCCCCGTGTGTATGTAGTTTTTGCAAATTCTGTCTTCAGTTCCCACCGGACCACAATGACCTACTATTACGAAAAGCGGAACAGGATTTAACGTGTGCGCAAGATGTTCCGCGTGCGTTCGCACACGGGGCCTCGGTTTATAGACTCATCCGGAGGACTTTTGGGGACAGTGGAGTCGGCACTGATGTTAACTCCAGGGGAAAATATCCCCTTGGACGGGAATCGAACCCGGGTCGTCAGATTGCGAGCATTGCGTTCTAACCACTAGGCTATCCCGTCCCCAAGTTGGCTAGGTAGCCGGCTAGCTTGCAGAGAGAGAGAGAGAGAGAGAGAGAGAGAGAGAGAGAGAGAGAGAGAGAGAGAGAGAGAGAGAGAGAGAGAGATGAAGAGAGAGAGAGAGAGAGAGAGAGAGAAGAGAGAGAGAGAGAGAGAGAGAGAGAGACAGACAGACAGAGACACAGACAGACAGACAGAAATAGAGAGACAGAGAGAGACAGAAAGACAGAGAGACAGACAAAGACAGAAACAGAGAGAGACTGTGGACCACAGACACTTTAAGACCTCTTCTACACTGACTCACATGAAGGTCCCCTCCAAAGCCAATTTAAAGCAAAACAAAACAAACTAACAGACCAAAAAAACAAAATAGCGTCAGCCCCCATGTTTCTCGTCTGTCTCCAGAGAATCAAACTCCACTCCAGAAGGTGGGGATGCTATTTATGCCGACAGGCTCCCGGCAGTGTTTCGCATTTTCACTCATATGACAAGACAACAGTAGTTGCCGTCTGAGCCGTTCGACGACGACGAAAAAGAAGAAGAAGAAGAAGGAAGAAGAAGAAGAAGAAGAAGAAGAAGAAGAAAGAAGAAGAAGAGAAGAAGAAGAAGAAGAAGAAGAAAATTGCGAAGAAGAAGAAGAATTGCGAAGAAGAAGAAGAATTGCAGAAGAAGAAGAAGAAGAAGAAGAAGAGAAAGAAGGAAAGAAGAAGAAGAAAGAAGAAGAAGAAGAAAGAAGAAGAAGAAGAAGAGAGAAGAAGAAGAAGCGAAGAGAAAGAAGAAGAAGAGGAATTAAGAAAAGAAGAAGAAGAAGAATTGCAGAAGAAGAAGAAGAAGAAGAAGAAGAAGAAGAAGAAGAAAAATAAGAAGAAGAAGAAGAATAAGAAAGAAGAAGAAGAGAAGAAGAAGAAAGAAGAAGCAAGAAAAGAAGAAGGAAGAAAGAAGAGAAGAAGAAGAAGAAGAAGAAGAAGAAGAAGAAGAAGAATTGCGAAGAAGAAGAAGCAGAGAGAAGAATTGCGAAGAAGAAGAAGAAGAAGAAGAAGAATTGCGAAGAAGAAGAATTGCGAAGAAGAAGAAGAAGAATTGCGAAACAGAAGAAGAAGAAGAAGAAGAAGAATTGCGAAGAAGAAGAAGAAATAGAATGCGAAAGAAGAAGAAGAATTGCAGAGAAGAAGAAGGAGAAGAAGAAGAATTGCGAAGAAGAAGAAGAATTGCGAAGAAGAGAAATTGCGAAGAAGAAGAAATTGCGAAGAAGAAGAATTGCGAAGAATTGCGAAGAAGGAATAATGCAAGAAGAATTGCGAAGAATTGCGAAGAAGAATTGCGAAGAATGCGAAGAAGAAGAAGAAGAAGAAGAATTGCGAAGAAGAAGAATTGCGAAGAGAAGAAG
>CM054160.1:49745819-49753319 GCA_028751875.1 Rapana venosa
AGATCGTTAAAAAAAAAACACCAATCCGATCTTGGATTTATTATACACAGCTGCAAAAATTCGAACCCAAGACTTCATAGACCAACAAGACTGAAGTCGAACGGTTTTAACCACACGGCTGCAGGGTGTGAAGAAGAACGGATCAGATGTGCATCCTGTTCCGCTTTCGTAAGAGTAGGCCATTGTGTGCAGGTGGGAACAGATGACAGAATTTACAAAAACCGCATACACACGGTGACTGGATGTATATAAAAAAAAAAAAGCAAATGAATGCTTATTCCATTATGCTCGAAATAGAATCAAATAAATTTAAAAAATCAAATAAAAAATTCAAAATATACATGTTAAAGATCCCGTATTTCGTGTCAGCGTTTGGCGGGTTACAGAAACAGGAACATACCCATCATACATCCCTGAAATCCGAATGTATCTACTTTCATGATAGGTAAAAACAAAAAAAAAGGTTTCATAATTATGCCACATCTCTTCAAAGATGAACCTCGGAGCTCTAGCCGAGTAAACACAAACAAATAAACACAAAAAAGACAAAAATCCCCACACCAAACAAACAAAAATCCCTAACTCACCCCACCACCGCCACCCCTCCACTCACCCACCCATATCTGGCCTCCCCTTCCCTCCCCCTCCCCCTCCCCACCGTCCTCCTCCCCATCCTGCCCCTCAAGAACGGATCAGATATGCCGCATGCGGGCTGGAGGCCAGTGCTGCCTCTTGACCTCAATCCCCTGATGCACCCTGCACACAGCACACAGCACACAGCACCCTGCACACAGCACACTGCACACAGCACCCTGCACACAGCACCCTGCACACAGCACACAGCACACAGCACCCTGCACACAGCACACAGCACCCTGCACCCTGCACCCTGCACACAGCACACAGCACACAGCACACAGCACACAGCACCCTGCACCCTGCACACAGCACACAGCACACAGCACACAGCACACAGCACACAGCACGCTGCACCCAGCACACAGCACACAGCACCCAGCACACAGCACACAGCACCCGCACACAGCACACAGCACACAGCACCCAGCACACAGCACACAGCACACAGCACCCTGCACACAGCACACAGCACACAGCACACAGCACACAGCACCTGCACACAGCACACAGCACACAGCACCCAGCACACAGCACACAGCACACAGCACCCTGCACACAGCACACAGCACACAGCACCCTGCACACACAGCACACAGCACTCACACAGCACACAGCACACAGCACCACACCCAGACACAGCACACGCACCCAAGCACACAGCACACAGCACTCCTGCACACAGCACACAGCACACAGCACCCAGCACACAGCACACAGCACACAGCACCCGCACCCAGCACACAGCAACACAGCACCAGCACACCGCACCCAGCACCCTGCACACAGCACACAGCACACAGCACCCAGCACACAGCACACAGCACACGCACACCGCACCCAGCCACAGCACACAGCACACAGCACCCAGCACACAGCACACAGCACACACCAGCACCCAGCACCGCAGCACACAGCACAGCAGCCACAGCACACAGCACCCAGCACACAGCACACAGCACACAGCACCCAGCACCCAGCACACAGCACCAGCACCCAGCACCCAGCACACAGCACACAGCACACAGCCACAGCACACAGCACCCAGCATTACAGCACACAGCACCCTGCACCAGCACACAGCACCCAGCACACAGCACACCAGCACACAGCACACAGCACCACAGTACACAGCACACAGCACACACACACACACACACAGCACACAGCACACAGCACACAGCACCCTGCACCAGCACACAGCACACAGCACACAACACACAGCACACAGCACACAGCACACCAGCACACCACACAGCACCCTGCACCCAGCACACAGCACACAGCACACAGCACACGCACACAGCACACAGCACCCAGCACACAGCATACAGCACACAGCACACAGCACCCTGCACCCTGCACACAGCACACAGCACACAGCACACAGCACCCTGCACCCAGCACACAGCACGCTGCACACAGCACACAGCACACAGCACACAGCACCCTGCACACAGCACACAGCACACAGCACCCTGCTCCCAGCATACAGCACACAGCACACAGCACACAGCACACAGCACGCTGCTCCCAGCACACAGCTTCCCAGTCCTCTGTGGCGCCGTCCATTCTGACATGTCATCCTAGTCACAGACCCTTCTTGGAACAGAGTGGAAGGTTGTCTTTTCTCTCTCTCTAAAACTGTGCGATAACGCCAGAGGTTATTGAGCATGCTGTTTAAGAAAAACAAAACAAAACTGACACAGCAGTGGTTATTATCGGTTTCATACAAAGTGAACAGAGAGAGGAATGGAGGGAACTGGTTGTTGAGTCTTTGAGGGTGCCCCCACGGTCGTCAGACTACGGGACAGAGATAAATAAATAGTCATTCTATCTATCTATCTGTCCCGTAGTCTGACGACCGTGGGGGCACCCTCAAAGACTCAGCAACCAGTTCCCTCCATTCCTCTCTCTGTTCTGCCTTTCTCAGGGTTTTGTTGAGTTCTAGGCCTGTCAATTCACTGATGTTATCCTCCCAGCTCTTCCTTGGTCTGCCTCTTCTTCTTCCTCCTTGGACAGTGCCTTGCAAAACTGTCTTTGTAATTCCTTTGGATCTTGTGACATGCCCATCCACTTAAGTTATACGCTTTTTCACGATCGTTAGAAGGTTCTCATAGGGTCCAATGGTTTGCTGGATTCTGTTATGCACGCTTTCGTTGCTTATGTGTCTTTGTAGGAGATGCCAAGGAGTCTCCGAAAGCATCTCATCTCCACTGCCTGTACTCTTCTCTCCAAATCTGCAGTCAGGGTCCATGATTCACAGGCATACAGAAATATGGATATGACAAGGGAGCGCATTAGTCTGATCTTGGAGATAAGTGAGATATTCTTGTCTCTCCAGATGGTGTTTAGTTTTGACAAAGCTGTTATTGTCTGTGCAGTCCTGCATACTACTTCTGGCTTGGATCCCTGGTCGGATACAATGGCTCCCAGGTACATGAAGGAAATTACGTCACTGGCAGGTTTGCACGTGAGGAGTTTGCAACTGGGAGTTAGTACAATTCGTGCCCTTAATTTACAATATGCCGCCATGTTTTCAAACTTACGACATCAAAATCAAAATATGCACGTTAAAAATCCCGAATTTCGTGTCAGCGTTTGGCAGGTTACAGAAACATGAACATACCCATCATAATCCCTGAAGTCCGAATGTATCTACTTTCATGGTAGGAAAAGAAAATGGTTACATAATTATGCATACACATGAACGCACGTACACACACACACACACGTACAGACACACACACACACACACGCGCGCGCGCGCACACACACACAAACGCACCACACAATCACACATACACACACACACACGCGCGCGCGCACACACGCACACGCACGCACGCACGCGCGCATACACACGCACACGCACGCACGCACAACACACAATCACACACAATCCTAAACACACATACACATGCACACACACACCACATGCACGCACGCACGCACGTACATAAACACACGTACACAAAACACACACACACGCACACGCACACACACACAAACACACACAAACACACACACACACACACACACGCAGGCACGCTTGTAACAAAGATCTAAAAATCATTGGGTCAGTGACCTCTGTGTGTGTGCGTACCGTGCGTACGCCCGCGCGCGTGCGTGCGTGTGTGTGTGCGTGTGTGTGTGCGTGTACACTGTGTGTGTATTGTGATTTAAGCCCTTTCATCTGTGAAGGTCAGGGTGGAGGGGATGTAATTGCATCGCTGGACTGAGGAGTTATGGTTGCTAGTTGTGTGTCCCAGAACTGCCTCCGTCTGACACAACTTGAAATAGGCAGCTGTAAAATTGTTGTTGGGATATGAGAGAGGGATTGAGAGAGAGGAGAGGGAGACAGAGAGAGAGTGAGAAAGGGAGAAAGAGTGAGAAAGAGAGAGAGAGAGAGAGAGAGAGAGGAGAGATGAGAGAGAGAGAGAGAGAGAGAGAGAGAGAGAGAGAGATTGAGAGAGAGAGAGAGAGGGGAGACAGAGAGAGAGGGAGACAGAGAGAGAGTGAGAAAGGGAGAGAGAGTGAGAAAGAGAGAGAGAGGGAGAGAGAGAGAGAGGAGAGAGAGAGAGAGAGAGAGAGAGAGAGAGAGAGAGAGAGAGAGAGAGAGAGAGAGAGAGAGAGAGAGAGAGATGAGAGAAAGAGACACACAGAGAGAAAGAGAGAGAGAGAAGCGAGAGAGAGAGAGGGGGGGGGAGAGAGAGAGAGAGAGAGAGAGAGTGAGAAAGGGAGAGAGAGTGAGAGAGAGAGAGACAGGGAGATAGACAGACAGACAGACAGACAGACAGACAGATATTCAAAGACAAAGACAAATGTGCGTTCTGAGTCTCTTATCCCACCTCAAAATAACTGAGAGACTGAACTTACACATCGGATGAGAAGTATGTGCATTTGCCTGTTTTAAGCACATCTTTGCTAGGGCAGCCACAATCCGGCTTCAGATGATTTTATTCTCCTTTAAACGAGAGTCTAAGTTGGTATAGTAAGAACTTCTCGTGGCTGACGGTAATCTTAACAAACATGTTTCAACGTTACATCAGTTTGATATTGGCTTTGGCACTGAACTTACATCAACAACTGATACAGCTTTTGGCCTGGGCCATAAAGATGATTTTAATTAAGGGCAGGAAGACACTCACTGTATATGGAGGAAAACATGTTTTCTTTTAAAATGATGATGATGATGATGATGATGATGATGATGATGATGATGATGACGATAATAATAATAATAATAATAACAACAACAACAACAACAACAACAATAATAATAATAAAGAAGAAGAAGAAGAAGAAGAAGAAGAAGAAGAAAAGAAGAAGAATGAAGAAGAAGAAGAAGAAGAAGAAGAATGTATGGATTTTATATAGCGCTGAATCTTGTAAAGCAACAAATCAAAGCGCTCAGTTGTTTTTTGTTGTTGTTTTTTTTAAATCGAGGATAATAGAATAAGCACTCGTGTGCTTTTTTACATCCAGTCCCCGTGTGTATGCGCTTTTGTAAATGTTGTCATCTGTTTCCCACCGGCACACAATGGCCTACTCTTTCGAAAAGCGGAACATGATTGAACGTGTGCGCAAGATGTTCTGCATGCGTTCGCACACGGGGCCTTGGTTTATAGTCTCATCCGAAGGACTTTGCAGTTTTCAGGAACGGCAACAAAAGAGGTTGCTGACCAAGTATGACCTTTGGAAGTACAAGAACATCCTGCCTCTTCTTGAATAGCACAGCAGCTGTAACAGACAGCATCTCATCTCACTAGCTTGGGGATCATTTCACACATTGCCACATTTCCCAGACACTTTTAGCATCGTCGGTGACAAGTTTTTGGCCATGATCTTCCTCTTCATTCAAGGTTCAAGTTCTCACTTTTTTATATATAGGATGAAAGATTAAAATGTTCGATGTTACTAGGAGTTATCTTAGATTACGTGTCAGAATGATGTAGTTGGTCATTCAACTCTCCATGAATAACATTTTTAGAGAGAAAGATTAACTTGCCCAATTTTAGAAGACATTTCATCATCATCATTAACCATTACACCCAGTGGTGTGTAGGGCAGCAACAAAGCGCTTCCACTCCTGCCGATCCTGGGCCAACCTAGTCACTGATCCCCAAGAGTGCTGCATGGCCTTCATCTCACTTTCTACAGTCCTCCTCCACGTTGTTTTTGGTCTTGCTTTCTTTCTCCTTCCTTCTGGAGTCCAGTGCAATGCTGTTCTTGTGATTGACTGTGGGTCTCTTCGGAGGATGTGCCCTATCCACTTCCACCGTCGTCTGGTGATGATGGTTCCCATTTCTTCTTTCCTGCATCTCCGTAGTAGGTCTTCATTGGATTTCTTCTCAGGCCAAAAGATCTGGAGAATTCTTCGCAGGCATACGGTGTGAAAGGATCGAAGTTTGGTAAGATCCACTTCCGTCATCCTCCAGCACTCAGAACCGTACAAGAGCGTAGATACAACACAGCTCTGGTATAGCTTCAGCTTGGTGTTGGTGCTGTACTGAGTTGATCTCCAGAAATTGTTCATCTCTCTAAACACACTCCTGGCCTTGCCCAGTCTGTTGTGGATGTCTTCTTTTGTGTCGCCCTCTGGTTTGATGCTGCTGCCAAGAAGACCTTTGGGGGAGATTATAATTATATCCGAGTGGATTCGAGAACTGCAGGGTTGATCTTTTTTTGTTTGTGTTATTCTTATCCTGCGAGGATAATGGAATAAGCACACATGTGCTTTTTTTAATATCCAGTCACCGTGTGTATGCAGTTTTGTAAATGTTGTCATGTTCCCACCGACACACAATGACCTATTCTTCCGAAAAATGGAGCGGGTTTTAACGTGTGTGGTGCACGATGTTCTGCATGCGTTTGCACAGGGGACCTCGATTTATAGTCTCATCCGAAAGATTGCTTGTGTTGTGTGTTGAGTGCAGGATAAATCGTGGTGACTGATTGACGTCAGGAAGGGGTACTGACCTGTGTTCCCCTGGGACTGGTCAGTTTCTGCTGAGGTACTTGTGGTAAAATGTGACTGTTCTTTAAGGAAAGAAAGCATCAAAATCAATTGGTTTTTTCATCGTTCGAAGTTACTTAGTTTCTTGGTGAAGTTTAGCTTTCATTTATATATTTATTTATGTATTCATGTGTGTATTCAGTCATGTACTACTTTTGTAGTTATGTATGTATGTATATATGTATGTTTCTATCTATCAATTTATTCATACCACTTTAAGTCACGGCAGATTTCTCTGCACGAATTTCAGGCTGCTTTCCCCGGAGAGAGTGCGTCGCCACAAGAGCAGCGCCACCCAGTATTTTTTTCCTGTCTGCTACTTTCTTTGTTTTTTCCCCTATCAGACCTTGTAATGAAAAACCACGGAATCATTTTTGTTTCATCTTCCTTTTAAACGTGTTTAAAAAATAAATACCCAAGCCCACATTCTGACCACCTATGACGATGCTAAACTGGTCAATCTCTCATGTTGCCACGTCCTGCAGTGTATCATTTCAATTGTGTAATACCTTGAAATAGAATTATCCGATTTTCAATCTGATTTTCGGAGCACTCGCTTTCCCCCAGCCAAGTTAAGCAGCGTCGAGCGTGGTTACCAGTTGGATGGGTGACCGTTTGCGCGCCTTGGCTTCAGTACAGTTCCCCCAGTTCACCCAGCTGTAAATGGGTACCTGCCCTCTTTAGGGTCAGGGAAGGTAAAGCAGCGAGGGAGAGGAGATGGGCGCCGCCCTCAATATGCTGGCCCTAGAGAAGTGATGTCTCTGACGCCTCGCTCCCCTACGACCTTATAGGTTATGGGACTCCTTTACCTTTCCTTTCCTTTACCAATCTGATTTTTTTTGTAT
>CM054160.1:49775819-49778319 GCA_028751875.1 Rapana venosa
CTCCGTGTGTGTTGTGTGTATGTGTGTGTGTGTGTGTGTGTGTGTGTGTGTGTGTGTGTGTGTATGTGTGTGTGTGTGTGTTTGAGACTTTTTGTCAGTCCCTCTGCCTATCTTTCTGTCTATGTCTCTGTCCGTCTGTTTGTCTGTCTCTGTCTCTCTGTCTTTCGCTGTCTCCCTCCCTCTCTCTTTCGTATTCTTCGCATTCTTTGCACTCTTCTTCTTCGCATTCTTCTACTTCGCATTCGTCTTCTTTGCATTCTTCTTCTTCGCATTATTTTTCATATTCTTCTTCGCATTCCTCTTCTTCGCATTCTTCCTTGCATCATCTTCTTCGCATTCTTCGCATTTTTCTTCTTCGGAATTCTTCTTCACAATTCTTCTTGTTCACAAGTCTTCTTCTTTGCATTTTTCTTCGCAATTCTTCTTCTCCTTATTCTTCTTCGTAATTATTCTTCTTTGCATTTCTTCTTCTTTTGCTTCGCAATTCTTATCTTTTGCATTTCTTCTTCGCTATTGCTTGTAAATCTTCTTCCTACCTTTTCGCAAGTCTTCCTCTTCTTCGCAATTCTTGTTCTTCTTCTTTTTCGCATTTTCCCCACACCTTTCACTTCTCTATCTCACTAGGTCTTTTAACAGTGAGGAACAACTCGCATTCTCTATCACACGGTCGAAAAAACCAGCGTTTTTACCTGTCATGCGCATACGCTCTATCCCCCGAACTTTTACCTGGGTTCCCTATCATGGTTTACGCCTCTGTACAGCAGACAAAGGCCCATTCTGCAGACTTTTCAAAGAGCAGCAGGCGTTTTACAGACAGTCGCTTACCTGGCTGGCAGAAAGACGATACCTGCTGATTCGTCTGCCATCTGTACATAAAGATGGAGTGAGAATACCTGATGTTTCCTGGGGAAAGAGAGAGAGAGGGGGGGGGAGATAGGGGGGGGGGAGGAGAGAGAGAGAGGGAAAAGAGAGAAAGGAAGAGAGAGAGTGAGGGATGGAGGGAGAGAGGGAGCGGGAGGGAGAGAGAGATAGAGAGAGAGGTGTTGTAGTATGTGAATGTTCAACAGTTTTGTTTTGTTTTTTGTATTGTTTCTCTTCCTTCTGCTTCCTCCTGCTCTGCTTCCTCATCCTCGTCTTCCTCCTCCTCCTCTACCTTCTCCTCTTCTACCCTCTTCCTCCACCTCTTCCTCCTCCTCCTCCTCCTCCTCCTCTTCTTCCTCCTCCTCTTCCTCCTTCTCATCTTCCTCCTCTTCCTCCTCTTCCTTCTCTTCATCCTCCTCCTACTTATCTTCCTCCTCCTCTTCTTCCTCCTCCCCTTCATTCTCTTCCTCCTCTCATCTTCCTTCTCTTCCTCCTCCTCCTACTTATCTTCCTCCTCCTTCTCCTCCTCTTCCTCTCCTCCTCCCTCTCTTCCTCCTCCTCTCCTCTTCCTCCTCCTCCTCTCCTCTTCCTCCACCTTCCCTTTCTCCTCCTCCTCCTCTCTCGTCTTCCTCCTCCTCTACTCTTCCTCCTCCTCCTCCTCCTCATCTTCCTTCTCCTCTCCTCTTCCTCCTCCTTTTCCTCCTCCTCTTCCTCCTCCTCCCATCCTCCTCCTCTTCCTCCTCCTCTTTAGTCTGTAAGCTCGTCCTCTTTTCCTCTATTCTGATTCTAGCAACGTCTTGCTCTGTACAAATTGTCTTGTCATTGCATTTGTTCCTGTGTACTGTTGTGTGTGTTTTGAAGCTTCTTGTTCATTAGCTTAGATGGGAAGGGAAGGGAAACAGAGAAAGAAAGAAAGAAAGAAAGAAAGAAAGGGAGACAGGAAAAGAAGTAAAGAAAGAGAGAGAGAGAGAGAGAGAGAGAGAGAGAGAGAGAGAGAGAAGGAAGGAAAGAAAGAGAGAGAAAGAGATGGAGAGAGAGAGAGAGTGAGAGAAAGATTGAGAGAGGGAGAGAGAGGGAGAGAAAGACAGAAAGAAAGAAAGACACAAAGAAAGAAAGAAAGAAAGAAGGAAAAAAAGGAAGGAAAGAAAGAGAGAGAGAGAGAGAGAGAGAGAGAGAGAGAGAGATAAAGAAAGAAAGAAAGGAGATAGAGAGAGTGACAGAGAGAGAGAAAGGCAGAAAGAGAGAGAGAGAGAGTGACTGAGAGAGAGAGAAAGAAAGACAGAAAGAAAGAAAGAAAGAAAGAAGGAAGGAAGAAAAGAAAAAAGAAAGAAAGAGACAGAAAATAGAACGACTGAGAGAAAGAAAGAAAGACAGACAGACAGAGAGAGGGGTAGAGAAAGAGAGAAAGAGAGAGAGAGAAAGAGAGAGAGAGAGAGAGAGAGAGAGAGAGAGAGAGAGAGAGAGAGAGAGAGAGAGAGAGAGAGAGAGAGAGAGAGAAACTCGGTACATCAGCCATTGGGTCACAATACAATACAATAAGAAAAAGAACATTCTACTTTTCATCACACCAGACTGGTTTAGCTTTACGTACCCGAAAACCAGTCATCAAAATTGCAGCAGAATAAACTCATCCCGTTCA
>CM054160.1:49790819-49793319 GCA_028751875.1 Rapana venosa
GAGAGAGAGAGAGAGAGAGAGAGAGAGATATAGATATGTAGATATATAGATATAGATATCGATATATATATAGGTTAAACTGATTCACTTGATTATGTACATTATTCGGCTGAATATTATTTTATTAATGAGAGAAGAGAGAGAGAGAGAGAGAGAAGAGAGAGATGAGAGAGAGAGAGAGGAGAGAGAGAGAGAGGAACAGACAGACAGACATACAGACAGACAGCAAAGAGACTGACATATTTCCTGCATATTTTATAGTGAAGTTTTAGCACGTGATTTCTGTCTTTGCTAGGCTTAGGATAACCAGAACATAAGACAGTGTCAGACATCATCCTTATGTTGTATACCCAACTTCTCCACATTCTTCTGCGATATCCAATGCCATCCCATATCCACCCCATTCCATCATTTCTTCTTCGTCAGTAACAGTTTGTTGTCTGTTATATAAGCGAAAATGCGTCACGCTGCCGTTAAGCGCCTGACAAGTCAGGCCCAGCATATCCTACTCTGACATTCGAGAGAATTGTTATCTCTCACGTCTTTCTTTTTTTTTTTTTAAAGCAGGAGACTGAACTAAGAAGGCAGAAAATAAACAAGAAGGAGGTGACAGGAAGGAAAGGAACAAGGGCAGAAACAAGGAGAGTGATAGAAAAGAGGACACTTCTAGCAGAGAAATTCAAGAATGTCGGGATGCTGTTTATACTGACAGCGACCCCCACCCCCACCCACCCCCACCCCAACCCCGACCCCCAGGGGAATTCTATCATTGAAAAATAAAACTTTTAAAAATGACATTTTGGCATCCAGTACACTAGGGAAAAACTACGGTTGGTTTGAATCCTAATCAACTCCAAAAGGAAACCTGACGCAGCAAACTCACACACACACATACACACACGCACACACACACACACACACTCAAACACACACACACACAAAACATACACATACACACACATACACACACACACACACACACACAGCTGAGAAATGATATCATTAATCATGGCTGTGGCACCTTTGAAGCTGTTTGACTTGACGTCAGCCATATGTGAAGGCAATAAAGCTAATACGTTTGTTATGAAGTTGGTGTGTGTGTATTCCTGCATGTTACATAAAACACGTTTGCTGTGAAGCAGGTATGGCTGTATGTTATTTTAGGGTGAGGAAGCAGAGAGAGAGGAGAGGTACTGGCAGAAGTTAAAAGAGATCTTTAAATCAAACAGAGAAAAAAAATATGTTCATGGGATGATTACACATAAATAATTCAGTATGGAATATGGGTGTCTATGTGTGATATGGGTGTCTTTCGGTCTGTCTGTCTGTTGGTCTGTTTGCCTGTCTGCCTACTTCTTTGCTTGTGTGTGTGTGTGTGTGTGTGTGTGTGTGTGTGTGTGTAGTAGTAGTAGTAGTAGTAGTTCTTCAGTTTAACGTCCTTCTACTAAATAGTGATATCAGACGGGAAAGTGGTGTGTGTGTGTGTGTGTGTGTGTGTGTGTATGTGTGTCTATGTGTGTGTATGTGTGTCTATGTGTGTTACTCACTGTCTGTGTGTGTGTATGTGTCTGTCTGTCTTTCTCTGTCTCTGTCTCTCTCTATATATATATCTTGGTGTGGGTTTAATATTATATATATTATATATATATATATATATATATATATACATATATATATTTATATCTCTCTCATAATGTACACACATATGCCTGTCCATCAATGTGTATGTGCATGTAAGTGTGTGTATGTGTACATGTATGTATGTATGCATGCACGCCCGGGCATGTTTGTGTGCATGCATGTCTGCACATCTGTCTGTATGTCTGTCTGTTTGTCTCTGTCCAAGCACATATCTCTATGACTGCTCCTACGCCAATGATGCCTATACGTACTACGTGTGTCCTGGAATGAGTGAATCTGAATGAAAGCATCCAAGCCCTATGCTTTGGATGTAGAAACTAGTCCCTGAACAAATATTGCGACCAGAATAACTATCCATAATGCTTTAGGTGCAGGCCCATAACAACCTGTGGTGTTGTCAGTACATTGTCATAACAGTCTGTTATTTTCTGGGGGTACGGGTCAGGACCATGATTGTTGTGTTCCGGGTACATAGTCACTGAGGCGGGGTGGTTTTACAGCCCTTCATTAGCAGACAAGTGCTGGCAAGAGCACAGGGGCGAACATGGAGTAAGGCCATGGTGGCTTTATGGCAGCCACATTTGTCAGTGGCCTCGTAACTCCCAGCCCTGTGAGCTAACAGTGGTGATGATGATCAGGGAGGACAATGAGCATTGCATAGAGTTTGGTTAGTATTTTAGATAGCATGGTGTGAGAGAGAGAGGGGGGGAGGGAATCAAAATGGTAGTTTGGGTTTGTGGGTGAGAAGGAAAGATAAATACAAACTGAGCGATTGTGTGCCTATAAAGAGAGAGAGAGAGAGAGAGAGAGGGAGAAAGAGAGAGAGGGAGGAGAGAGAGGAGGGAGAGAGAGAGGAGGG
>CM054160.1:49798319-49810819 GCA_028751875.1 Rapana venosa
GCATATTGAGGGCAGCGCCCATCTTCTCTCCCTTGCTGCTTTACCTTCCCTGACCCTAAAGATTGCAGGTACCCATTGACAATTGGGTGAAGTGGGGGTACTGTACTGAAGCCGAGGCGCGCAAACGGTCACCCATCCAAGTGGTAACCACGCTCGATGCTGCTTAACTTGGCTGGGGGAAAGCGAGTGCTCCGACCACTGAGCTATCCCGTCCCCTGACTGGTTAACGCAATACAAAAAAAATCATATCATATCTGCGATGTGGTTTATTGTTAGCGGTATGTAATGACTAACTCGGTAAATGAAGTATTATACATATAATATGGTATGTTAGTGATGATAGAATACTGGTAAATTAGCTCAGTCAGTGAAGTATAATACCTAAAATCTGGTATCTTGTAAATGGTGGAATATGCGGTGTAACTCAGTTAATAAACTGAAATACATAATTGTCTGTTGTGTTGTTGATGGACTAATGTATTGGTTACCTCAGTAAAGAAACAATTATACATACATATATATATATATATATATATATTATATATATATATATATATATATAATATATATATATATATATATATATATATATATATATCTTTTAGTGCAGTATTTTTGCTTGTTTGGGGTTTTTTTTAACTCTATAGATACAACCCAAAACACAATGTATCTCACACCAAGTCATCCTTCATCAACTCACAGATGAACCACAGTCATAACTGACACAGATTGTTAAAGCATTAGACCTTGCATACAGCATTCGCTAGAACATAAAGCAACAAAAAATAAACACAAAACCATCCCGTATACACCCACAAACGAACCATAGGGGTACCTGACACAGATTATTAATTATGACCCAAAACAGGCTATGTTTTCTAATCCTTACAGCTTGCACGTAGTATTTTACCAGAACATAAACCAAAAAACAAGATAACTGCAAAGCAAGGTTTGACTCATCTGTACCTCAGCACCCCCCCCCCCCCCCCACACACACACCGTCTCTCTCTCTGACTCACTCTCACCCCCCCCCCCCCCCCCCCCCCCCCCCCCCCCCCCCCTATCTCTCTCTTCTCTCTCTCTCTCCCTCCCTCTCTCTCTGACTCTCTCTCTCTCCCTCTCTCTCTCCCTCTCTCTCTCTCCTCTCTTTTCCCCCCTCTCTCTCTCCCCCTCTCTCTCTCCCTGTCTCTCTCTCATTCCCTCTCTCTCTGTCTCTATCTCTGTATCTGCCTATCTCTCTCTCTCCCTCTCTCCCTGTCTCTCTCTCTCTCACTCCCTCTCTGTCTCTGTCTCTATCTCTGTATCTGCCTCTCTCTCTCTCTCCCTCCCTCCTCTCTCTCTCTCTCCCTCTCCCTCCCCTCTTCTCTCTCTCTCTCTTCTCCATCTGCTTCTTACTCTCCCCCCATCTCTATCTCTATTCTCTGTACCTCTCCCTCTCTCTCTCTCGCTCATTTCCTTTCATGCCTTGTACACACACAGCAGCATTACCATCTGTACCATCATCACCTTTACCCATTAGTACAGATGGTTTTGTCGTTCCTGGTCTCTTCTTTCCTTGCTTTCAACTTTTCGGTAAGGTGGAGTGGTAGGGATGGTTTTATTCAATGGGTTATTTGTTCCTTTCATTTGGTATTTTCCTTTTGTTCATGTTTTTTTTCTCTCTTTTTCTTTCTTTCTTTCTGTGTTTCTTTTTTATAGCGATAAAAATGAATGCTTTTGAAGGAGATTCTAACCCAGTGAGTAGATGTGCCTCTTTGTGTGTCTGTGTGTGTGTGTGTGTTGTTTGTGTGTGTGTGTGTGTGTGTGTGTGTGTATGTGTGTGTGTGTTTGTGTGTGTTGCAAGAAGTTTTTTTTTGTAACTCACAAAACATTCTTACTGCAGGTTTTTGTTTGTTTGTTTGTTTAACTTTGGTTAAAAAATACAAGTGGTACCATGAGAAAACCCCATATCTTCTTGATATTTCCTGACATGCTTCCCTCTGTTATTTTTTCGTTTACTGTACAGATGAAACCTAGAACGCAATGTATCTCTCACCAAACCATACCTCATAAACCCACAGATGAATGATAGAGGTAACTGACACAGATTGTTAATTATGACAAAAAATACAGGTTGTTAAATCGTTATTGCTTGCATACATCATTCGCTATAACAATAAGCAATAAAAAATAAACACAACACTGTGCCTTATACACCCACAGATGATTCATAGGGGTAACTGACACAGATTGTTAATTATGACCCAGAACACGCTATGTTTTCTAATCATTACAGCTTGCACGCAGTATTTTGTCAGAACCTAAGCCAAAAAACAAAATAGCTGCAAAGCAAGGTTTGACTCATTTGCACCTCAGCGCCCTTGTCTCTCTCTCTCTCTGTCTCTGTCTCTCTCTCTATCTCTGTCTCTCTCTGTCTCTCTCTGTGTCTCTCTCTCCCTCTCTCTCTGTGTCTCTCTCTGTGTATCTGCCTTTCTCTGTCTGTCTGTCTGTCTCTCTCTCTCTCTCTCTCTCTCCTCTCTCTCTCTCTCGCTTCCCCTCTCTCTCCCTTTCTCCCTCTCTCTGTCTCTAACTCTGTATCTGCCTCTCTCTCTCTCTCTCTCTCTCTCTCTCTCTCTCTCTCTCTCCCTTTCTCTCTCTGTGTCTCTATCTCTGTATCTGCCTCTCTCTCTCTATCTCTGTATCTGCCTCTCTCTCTCTCTCTCGCTCATTTCCTTTCATGCCTTGTACACACACAGCAGCATTACCATCTGTACCATCATCACCTTTACCCATTAGTACAGATGGTTTTGTCGTTCCTGGTCTCTTCTTTCCTTGCTTTCAACTTTTCTGTAAGGTGGAGGGGTAGGGATGGTTTATACCTTGGAGTTTCTTTTAATTTCCATATTTGTTTTCTTTCCTTCATGTTTTTTGTTGTTGTTGTTTGTTTTTTATAAATTGGGGGGGGAGGGAAGGGGGTGGTTCTATTTCTCTTTGTTTAATCTCTGTGCTTTGGTTTTATTTGTTCTTTTTTCTTTCATTTGATCTTTTGTGCTCATGCTTTGGGTCCATTTTTTCTTTTTTTCTTTTTTTAAATCTCTGTGTTTCTTTTTTTTGTTTTTTTGTTTTGTTTTATTCCGCATGGAGCTCTTACAGAGGTGATGGAGACAGTTAGGTTGATTTGACTTTTGTTGTTGTTGTTGTTTTTAGTTTTTAGTTTGTTTCTTTCTTTCGGTTGTATTTTTTCTGTTCTGTTTTGTTCTTTCTTTCTTTTTTCTTATTTTCTTTTCTGCCTTTCTTTCTTTTGTTTCCTTCTTTTCTTTTCTTTCGTTCTTTTTATCTTTTCTGTTCTTTTCTTTTCTTTTCTTTCTTTCCGTCTTTCTTACTTTCTTTCTTTCTTTCGTCCTTTCTTTCTTTCTTTCTTTCTTTTTTCTTTCTTTCTTTCTTTTTTTGTTTTCTTTTCTTTTCTTTCTTTCTTCTTTACTTTCTCCTTTCTTCTTTTCTTTCTTTTTTCTTTCTTTTTTTCTTTCTTTTTTTTTTTCTTTCTTTCTTTCTTCCTTCCTTCCTTTTTTTTCTTTTCTTTAGTTTTCTTTCCTTCTTTCTTTCTTTCCTCCTCTCTTCTTTTCTTTTCTTCTTTTGTCTCTTTCTTTCTTTCCTTTCTTTCTTTCTTTCCTCCCTTCTTTTCTTTCTTTCCTTTCTGTTTTCTTTCTTTCTTTCTTTCCTTCTTTCTGTTTGTCTTTCTTTCGTTCGTTCGTTCTGTCGTTTCAATCCCTGTCGGGGTTTTTTTCGTTTATTTTTTCGTATGTCTGTCTCACCACTCCGTTTATTTCTGCCGCACTTTCTTCTTTTCTGTCTTGCGCTGCTATTGTTTCTTTTTGTTTTACTTTTCGTTTTTTTTTCCTTTTTGGTGGTCGTTTTTCTTCCATTCTCTTTTTACTTGAATTTTTTGTTTCTTTTGTCTTCGTCTGCTAAAAAAAAATCTTTATTCCAGTTTTGTTTTTGTTTTTAATAGAGTGAATGTATTATGCAGTTTATCGTCCTTCGTTTTTTTCTTTCTTAGTTATTTAGCTGTTACTTTATTAAGCTTTTTTTTCCTATTTATTGTTTTTACATTTTTCTTTCTGGTTTCTTTCTTTTGTTTGTATATGTCTTTTTTATTTGTTTAACTTGTTTGAAATGTTTTTGACTCAGATTTTGTCTAGTTTTCAATTTTTTTGGGGGGGTCTGCCTAAATTGTTTCACGTTATATTATTTTATCCTCTTTGTAGAACAGTTCAGATTTATTCTGATTTTAAGGTTTATTGTATAATTATTATGTTGTTTTGAGCCCTCTAACAAGTTTTCTTCTGTTGTAAGTGTATCTCATTTCTTTTTCTTCGATTCGTTTATACCTTTATTCCATTTGGGGGTTTCTGAGTGTGTGTGTGTGTGTGTGTGTGTGTGTGTGTGTGTGTGTGTGTGTGTGTGTGTGTGTGTGTGTGTGTGTGTGTGTGTGTTGTGTTGTGTGCGAGTGCTCGTTTGGTTTGGTTTGGGGGTGGGTGTTGGAGGGGGGGAGGGGGTCACTGCAGCTTTGCTTTTTTCTAATTTTTATTTTTGTATATTTTCCTTTCATTTTCTCTGTTATCAGGACTTTTTTTGGTTGCGTTTGTTGTTGTTGTTTATCTGGGTTTTTTGACTGTACTGCAACTTGTGGAAAAGCCGTTTGGGATGAAAAAGAAAAGGGAGGAGTGTGACAGTTGTGTTAATGAGAAAATCATCAGAAAGCAAGAGGAGAACGGGATGGATTTTCCTGAGAGAGGGGGGAGGAGGGGGGGGGGAGGGAGGGAAAGGAGAGGATGGAGAGAGAGAGGGAGGAGGGGGAGGGGGGGGGGAGGAGGAGGGAAGTGATGGGAAGCAAAGAGGAGAGAGAGAGGGGGGGGAGATGAGAGAGAGAGAGAGAGGGAGAGATAGAGAATGAGAGAGAGGAGACAGAGAGAGAGGAGAGAGAGAGGGGGGGAGAGAGAGAGAGAGAGAGAGGGGGGAGAGAGAGGAGAGAGAGAGGGGGAGAGGGAGCAGAGGAAAGGAGAGGGGAGAGAGAGAGAGAGAGAGAGAGGAGGAGAGAGAGAGAAGAGAGAAGAGAGAGAGAGAGAGAGAGGAGAGAGAGAGAGAGATGGTGAGAGAGAGAGAGGAAAGAAAGAGAAAAATGGAGAGAGAGAGAGGATAGAGATAGAGAGAGGAGAGGAGGGGAGAGGAGAGGGAGGGAGAGAGAGAGAGAGAGACAAACAGACAGACAGACAGACAGACAGATAGATAGATAAATAGATAATAGATAGATAGATAGATTGATAGATTGACAGACAGATAGATATATAGACAGACAGACATACAGACATAGAGAGAGAAAAAGAGACAGACAGACAGACAGACAGATAGATAGTTAGAGAGAGAGAGATAGACAGATAGATAGATAGATAGATAGATAGAGTGTGTGTGTGTCTGTGTGTGCGTCTGTGTGTATGTCTGTGTGTGTCTGTGTGTGTGTGTCTGTGTGTGTGTTTATGTGAATTTAGCACATACATTTGGAACAATCCTATGATATTACATGGTTGTTGTTTTTAATACAATAAAGTTCAGTCTACTGTTTTTGGGGTTTTTTTTTTTGGTTTTTTTCTGTGAAAACATTTATCTTTACATAAGAAACAACACAGGCTCGTGTTTTCTATGTCTTAGTGTGTTGCGTTTCCGCGTGGGGATGCTGGCAGTATCAATAACATCCTCACCTTCTGGACATTCTGTACTAGGAATTCCCTCTTTTCTATCCCTCTCTTTGTTTCTGCCTTGTTCCTTTTTCTTCTTGTCATTTTTTTCTGCCTTCTTGGTCCAGTCTACTGGGGTTGATTTTTTTTTCAAGAAAGACTTAAAAGATAACAATTCTCTCCCATGCCAAAGTCAGATGTGCTGGGCCTGACTTGCCAGGCGCTTAGTGGCAGCACAGGGCATTTTCATTCATATGACAGACCACAATAGTTGCTGTCTGAGCGTTGACAAAGAAGACGAAGAAGAAGTATGTTGTGTGGTGATTTTGTTGTGGACTTGCATTGGTTGGGTGTTTTTTCATATTGGACAGTTGGTTTATGTTTTATGAGTATAGTGTTGTGTTCATTCTTTTGTCTTTACATAATTTTCTCTCTCTCTCTCTCATCAAACTTTAAAAGCTGTCAGATAGAAGTGTGTACCCTTAAGCACACGTTAAATCCTTCTCCGCTTTTCGTAAGAGTAGGACATTGTGTGCCGGTGGGAACAGATGACAGAATTTACAAAACCAAATACACACGGGGACTGGATGTAAAATAGTACATACGTGCTTATTCCATTATCCTCGATATAAAAGAACATATATCTAAAACAAATCAATGCGCCATAGCTAAGTAGTTAAGACCGATGGACTTCACTCTCATGGTTCCATGAAGTCATAGGTTGAAATCTCAGAGGAATCTGGTGAATAGAGGGTGGGGATATTTTACGATCTCACAAGTCAACTTCAAGCGCAGACCTGCCAGTGCCTTGACTCCGTTTGTGTATACACACGTGCAGAAGATCAGAGATGCACATTAAAGTTCCCATAGTTCATGTCAGCATTTGATACCTTAGGGAAACACAAACATACCCAGCGTACATCCACAACGTGGGAAAAGGGCTGGCGACCTTCAAGGTGGACAAAGATCAATACATACACGAAATATCACCACTGGAGAACCTCAGAGATCTAGCAGAATAACCAGAGGGAGGGGGGGGAACCCACTGAAACAAAGCTCCACTCAATGCTCATTGTCCCCTGAAACAAAGCTCCATGCAATGCTCATTGTTCCCTGAAACAAAGCTCCATGCAATGCTGATTGTCCCCTGAAACAAAGCTCCATGCAATGCTCATTGTCTCCTGAAACAAAGCTCCATGCAATGCTGATTTTCCACTGAAACAAAGATCCATGCAATGCTGATTGTCCCCTGAAACAAAGCTCCATGCAATGCTCATTGTCCCCTGAAACAAAGCTCCATGCAATGCTGATAGTCCCCTGAAACAAAGCTCCATGCAATGCTCATTGTCCCCTGAAACAAAGATCCATGCAATGCTGATTGTCCCCTGAAACAAAGCTCCATGCAATGCTCATTGTCCCCTGAAACAAAGCTCCATGCAATGCTGATAGTCCCCTGAAACAAAGCTACATGAAATGCTCATTGTCTCCTGAAACAAAGCTCCATGCAATGCTGATTGTTCCCTCAACAAAGCTCCATGCAATGCTGATAGTCCCCTGAAACAAAGCTACATGAAATGCTCATTGTCCCCTGAAACAAAGCTCCATGCAATGCTGATTGTTCCCTCAACAAAGCTCCATGCAATGATGATGTCCCTGAACAAATGCTGCATAAGCTGATTGCCTCTGATCATCATCCATGTTTGCTCACAGTGCTGGGAGTTTACCAGGCCATGACAAATGTGGCTGCCATAAAGCCACCATGGCCTTACTCCATGTTCTGCCCCTGTGCCCTTGCCAGCACTTGTCTGCTAATGAAGGGCTGTAAAACAACTCCGCCTCAGTGACTTTGTACCCTGAACACAACAGTCATGATCCTACCCATACCCCCAGAAATAACAGACTACTATGACAATGTACTGAGAACATCACAGCTTATTATGAGCGAGTACCCAAAACAGTGTGGATAGTTATTTTGGCGAGAATGTGTGCTGAGGACAAATTTCTACACCAGAACGCACGTGGCATACTCGTACACATGTTTGCTCTGTCCAAAATGATGCGCATACATAAAGATACAGTGACACAAGTACGAACATATACAAATACACAAACACACATAAATGTATACACACATGTATGCACATACACAGACACACAGACAGACATCAAGCACACACACAAACATACACACAGAGGCATGTTAATAGGCAGGTTGGTATACCATAAGAAGATTGAGAGAGAAACACACACACACACACACACACATAGTCTGACAGAGAGACAGCCAAACAGATATGTCATCATGAATGCTTAAATTTGTAATCACCCCATAAGTTTGCTTGTTTGTTTTTCTCTGTCTGATTTTTAAAAAAAACAACTCTTTTAGGTTTTGCCAGTACCTCTCTCTCTGTTTCCTCACCTTTAGATAAACTACAGCCATACCCGCTCTGAAACACACGTGCTTTATGTAACATGCAAGCATACACACACACCAACTTCATAACAAACCTATTACCTTTATTGCTTTCACACATGGCTGACGTCAAGTCAAACAGCTTCAAAGGTGCCACAACCATGATTAATGATATCATTTCTCAGCTCTGTGTGTTTTGCTGTGTCAGGTTTCCATTTGAAGTTGATTAGGATTCAAGCCAAGCATAGTTCTTTTTCCCACTGTACTAGATGCCAAACATCATTTCTTAAACTTATATTTTTAATGATAGATTGCTTGTGGGAAGATTATGAGTGATGTGATGGTGTTGGATATTCCTGTTCATTGTGAGGATTACATTGTTCGGTATAACAGACAATGTTGATATCTGGCAGTTTTGAAAAAAAAATGTATGTATTTATTTCTTTGTTTATTTATTCATTTATTTATTCCATTTTAAGTCACAGCATATTTCTGTGCATGGAATTCAGACTGCTCTCCCCGGGGAGAGTGTGTTGGCTGCCCATTATTTTTTTCTTTTTCTGTCTGTAACTATATCAAAGGTAAAGGTGGGGACGGGATAGCTCAGTGGTCGGAGCACTCGCTTCCCCCAGCCAAGTTAAGCAGTGTCGAGCGTGGTTACCAGTTGGATGGGTGACCATTTGCGCGCCTTGGCTTCAGTACAGTTCCCCCAGTTCACCCAGCTGTAAATGGGTACCTGCCCTCTTTAGGGTCAGGGAAGGTAAAGAAGCGAGGGAGAGGAGATGGGCGCCACCCTCAATATGCTGGCCCTAGAGAAGTAAGGTCTTTGACGCCTCGCTTCCCTATGACCTTATAGGTTATGGGACCCCTTTACCTTTACTTTTTAACTATATCAATTTTGTTTTCGTATCAGAGTGGTTTTCTTTCTACAGAATTTTGCCAGGCACAACTCCCTTGTTGCTGTGGGTGGTTTTACTTGCAATAAATAATTATGTGTTACACATGGGGCCTCGGTTTATCATCTCATCAAAAGACTTGCAACCAGGCCACCACTCATGGTCTAATGGATGGAGGAAAAATTTCTGGTCCAAACAGGCGATCAAAACCCCGCACACTTTTGTCTGGGACTTTCCATTTCTAGGCAGGTGCGTTACCTCTAGACCATGGATCCATTGATCTATCTGTTTTGTTCTGGTTAACATGGGGCAGGTGCAGAGAGAAGATCTCATGTTGCAATGACATTATATATATATATATATTTTTTTTTTATAGTAGAAATGGAAACCATATAGGTTTGTATCTTCAATTACTGTACAGCCACACCCAGTACACAGCAAGCTGAATCACAGTGGAGGAAGGTGGCAGGATGGTTAAGACATTTGCCTTCCAACAAGTAAACCGTGAGGTTCTGGGTTCGATTCCCAGCCTCGCCCTTTCTTCCCAGTTTGACTAAAAAATCGAACTGAATGTCAAAGTCCTGCGGATGAGACTATAAACCGAGGCCCCGTGTGCGAACACATGCAGAACATCTTGCGCACACGTTAAATCCTGTTCCGCTTTTCGAAAAAGTAGGCTATTGTGTGCCAGTGGGAACAGATGACAAAATTTACAAAACCGCATACACACGGGGACTGGATGTAAAAAAGCACATGAGTGCTTATTCCATTATCCTCGATATAAAATAATAAATAATAAAATTAATAAATAATAAAAACAGTAGCCTGAATCTTAAAACACTTTGAACAAACAGATGCACTAGAACATGCAGCTGAACTTACTCCACATTCACATTCCCTGTGATATACAGCTATTCTTACAACATAATTGTTTTACTGGAACATACATTTATTCAAACGTTGTCCAAATCTCTTTCTCTGTGTATCTTAATAATAATAATAATAATAATAATAATAATAATAAAATAATAATAATAATAATAATGATGATGATGATGATGATGATGATGAGAATAATAATAATAACAATAATAATAATAATAATACATGGAATTTATTAGCACTATATCTTACACACACAAAAATCAAAGCGCTTATCTATAAATCTCTATGTATGTATCTATGTTTATATGTAAATAAATAGGCAACAGTTCACCAGCTCAAAATAAACTCAAGTTCTATAACAAATAACTATACCATATTTGTAAGAAAATATACATTACTGTATGACATCATTATAATCTTTATGTAGCAAACATGCTAGGGATATACAATCAAAACATTTAAAAAGTGTGAATTAATATAAAACATCACTCAAGCATACCAATTTTAAAACTAAATCACCATTATCACCTAGCTATTAAGGTAAGGTAAAGGAGTCCCATAACCTATAAGGTCGTAGGGGAGCGAGGCGTCAGAGACCTCACTTCTCTAGGGCCAGCATATTGAGGGCGGCGCCCATCTCCTCTCCCTCGCTGCTTTACCTTCCCTGACCCTAAAGAGGGCAGGTACCCATTCACAGCTGGGTGAACTGGGGGAACTGTACTGAAGCCAAGGCGCGCAATCGGTCACCCATCCAACTGGTAACCAAGCTCAACCAACGCTGCTTAACTTGGCTTGGGGAAAGCGAGTGCTCTGACCACTGAGCTATCCCGTCCACCTAGCTATTATCAACAACAAAATGAAAAATTCATCTTTACATATATTATGACAACTTTAAAATGAACATATTCATACTTTGTAATTAATACTTTCGCCATAACATCTGGCCATACCAACCTCATAATAAACATACTGACCTTATCCTCTTCACGCTCTGCTGACGCCAGTCAAACCACATCAAAGGGCCGGCTGCCTGATTTACAGTGTGGCTTCACATGTGTGTGTGCTTTTCTCCCTTCAGCCCTTTCTACCCCGCCCCCTGATTTGCTTTCAAGCCAAGCTTAGGTTTCCCTTCCCTGGTTTTTAATCACCTTACAAGATGGCAGCTGAGATAAGGTGTACAGGATGTGAGAAGGCTGTAGTTTCACAGTTGCACCAAAAAGTCATGTAGTGTAAACTTGATGTAATAGTTATAGCCTACAGTTTTGGGTTTTGAGGTTTTACATTGTCGTTTTTTGTTTCTTGTTATGAGGTTTGGCCTGATTCTTATTGTTTCATAGTGTGGTTTTTTTTTCTTTCAGAAAAGATGCATTGATAAGATGTGTTACTGTTAGATTAAGATGAAAATAATGTTGTTGTTAGCATCATTGAAGTTAGAATATGGCTTTCTTTATGGTGGGCAAAAACAGTAGCATTCACAGGAACAAAGAGAAGAAGTGTATCCTCAGCTTACACAATGGCCTCTGTAATAATGTAGTGTTGATGATGATGGTGTCTGCTTCCACGTTAGAATATGACCACCTTTCTCTCTTAGCCAGTCATTTTACAATGTCTGCACATTTAGTCTTTTGCTTTCCAAAGAAAGGAACTATGTTTATTTGGATGACTAGTTCACTAGCACATCATCATGTCACTTCTTCCAAAAGCATCTTCCTAGATTAAGAAAACAGTCAAGTTAAAGCAAGTCTATACCTACCCCAAAAAGGAGAAATAAAAGAGACAAGACACGACTAAATTGTGTTGAGAAAAAAAAAAGAACTAAATGAAAAGATAAAGTTAAGGGAAAACAAACAAGCATAAAATAAACACAAGTCCCCTAACAAAACAAAGACAGATGGAAAGCATTGCAAAGAAACAAGGAAGAATAAAGACACTTTGTGTGAATATGTTAGTTTATTTTAAAAACCCATGTAAAATGTGTAGAAGGAAAGAAATAAAGAAAGATAATGACAGGTGAAAGGAACCCCAAAAAATCCAAAGAGAAGCCAACCAAAGAAAATTCTAACAACATCCACCTGAAGCTCAAAATGAAATCAAACTTTTGGAAATCTCTCTCTCTCTCTCTCTCTCTCTCTCTCTCTTTAGCCCTCTCTCCCCCTCTCCCCCCTCTCTCTCTCACTCCCTCTATCCCTCCTACAATCTTTATAAGTTATACATAGTTCCACCCACTACTCCCTAACCATGCTATCTAAAATACTAACCAAACTCTATGCAATGCTCATTGTCCTCCCCTGATCATCATCACCACGTGTTAGCTCACAGGGCGGGAGTTTACGAGGCCACTGACAAATGTGGCTGCCATAAAGCCACCATGGCCTTACTCCATGTTCCGCCCCTGTGCTCTTGCCAGCACTTGTCTGCTAATGAAGGGCTGTAAAACCACCCCGCCTCAGTGACTTTGTACCCCGAACACTCATGAAACCACTGGGGTAGTGTGCTTGAAAACGTGTGAGGTTGCTGTCCTTTTGCACCAACAACATCAGAGTGTGTCACTATTTTCTCCTTCAAATATCGTGAATGACTATAATGGTGAGGACA
>CM054160.1:49813319-49815819 GCA_028751875.1 Rapana venosa
GTAGCGCCACCCTTTATTTTTTCTTCTTCTTTTTTTTTTTTTTGGTCTGCATCTGTTTTTGTTTCCCTATCAGAGTGGCTTTTTTCTAAGAATTTTGCCAGGGTCAACTCCTTGTTGCCGTAGGTTCTTTTACGTGCGCTGAATAATTTTGTGCAACACACGGGACCTCGGTTTATCGTCTCATCCGAAAGACTAGCGCCCAGACCACCACTCATGGTCTAATGGATGAGGGAAAAGTTTCGGGCCCGAACGGGATTTGAACCACCGCACACTTCCGACCCTGACTTTTCGCTTTCTAGACAGGCGCGTTACCTCTAGACCACCGATCCAGTTTTTCAGCTTTTGCCTGTTCCTATTCTTCTTCCATTCCCGAAGTCAAAGTGTGGCTACCTTAACAGTGGGAAGAAAACGGGGTCCGCATACACACAGCATCACTCTTTGTGAACCTCGGAGCTCTAGCCGAAGATGACAACATTGATAAAACTGCATACACACGGGGACGTGGATTTTAGAAAAAAAAAGCACAGGAGTGCTTATTCCATTATCCTCGAAATAAAAGAATAAAAAAAAAGTAAATATTAAAAATTACAAAAACAAACTCTTCCATCACCACCATATGTATAACAGCCGTACCAACGATGTAGTAAATATGTTTGCGATATTACATCCAGACACACCAAACTTCATAATAAACAGATTGTCTGTATTGCCTTGTAGTGCGTATGGTTGGCAATATGTCAAATCACTTCAAAGGTGCAGCAGCTGCCATGATGAATGATACAGTTTCTTATAGTGTATACAGGTTTTATGTTTCATAGTGTGTGTGTGTGTTTGTGTGTCTGTGTGTGTGTGTTTGTGTGTGTGTATGTGTGTGTCTGTGTGTGCGTGCGTGTGTGTGTGTGTGTGCATGTGTGTGCGTGCGTGCAAGTCAAGTTAAAGTTAAAATTAAACTGTTATTTTTGATTGTGTACAGATATGCAATGCCTATGCTTTTTTTTTAAAGCAAGCCATCCGTCTAAAAACAAATAGTGTGTGTGTGCGCGCGTGCGTATGCGCGTGTGTGTATGTGTTTGTGCGTGCGCGCTTGTGTGTGTGTGTGTGTGTGGTGGCGCGCGCTTGGGTGTGTGTGTGTGTGTGTGTGCGAGCGCTTGCGTGCGTGCATTTGCGCGCGCGCCTGTGTGTGTGTGTTGTGTGTGTGTGTGTGTGTGTGTGTGTGTGTGTGTGTGTGTGTTGCTAGTATAGGCCATTCCAACTTTCGAGTAAGGAGTTTATTTTCATAACAAACATCGTATCAACCAGATTCACCATAGATTAAGCCATCGCTAACAATAATAAAGAAGAAATAAACAGTATATATTATAAAGATATGTAAACCGCACATAACTGCCAGTTACATAACCAAAAGATACACCATGTCTTACAAGCATGCTTACCATCGAGAAAAAAAAATACACATACACACACATGCACGCACGCACGCACATACATACACGCACCACGCACAGTGCGCACACGCACACGCACACACCACACACACACCACACACCGGGATAGACTAGTGGTTAGAACATTGCGCTCGCAATCTGACGACCCGGGTTCGATTCCCGTTCAAGGGAATATTTTCCCCTGGAGTTAACATCAGTACAGACTCCCTTCTCCCCAAAAGTCCTCCGGATGAGTCTTTAAACTAAGGCCCCGTGCGCGCACAGAATATTTTTCGCACACGTTAAATCCTGTTCCGCTTTTCGTAAGAGTAGGCCACTGTGTACCGGTCAGAACAGTTGTCAGAATTTACAAAAATCGCATACACAAGGGGACTGGATGTAAACAAGTACATTAGTGCTTACTCCATCATCCTCCATATAAAAAATATAAAATTAAAATAAATAAATAAACATATTAAGAAAAGAGCAACGAAACAATATGGCTGACAACCATAGCAGTTACTTTTGAAACAGATCCACTATAAGATATATTGATATGCTTGTAGATCAGGTATAAAGTTCGAAAGAAATAACTGCAGCATCCATTCATAACATTTATTCTGTACCATACATTGACTATCATGACCATCTTCATCTATGGCAAAACAAATATATCCTAGCATTGTGTCTACCCCAATTCGACAAGAATATCTCCACTATAACGAAGATCAATAACAGTTCATAACAGAAAACTGAACATAACACAACCGTGACATTTTCAAATCAGACGAAATATAACATTAAGCCATACATTTTGGAAGTAAGTTTACGATATAAGCACCATACCCACTCCATAACAAACACATTAATACTGACATTCAGCCACGGCCGTTTCAAAACAAACTGACAAAAAATACATCCAACAAACTTCATGAAAACAGATTGTCCTCATCACCTTCACGTATGACTAACACCAGTGACACCACTTCAAAGCTACTCTGGCCACGATTTCGTGTATCGTGTTACGTGTGTATGGTTTTTTGCACTTCATGTTTTCCTTTTCCCTTGACTGAACT
>CM054160.1:49823319-49828319 GCA_028751875.1 Rapana venosa
ATCCCGCCCCCTTCCACACAAACGCGCGCGTGTGCGAACACACACTCACACACACACAACAAACACACAAACACACACACACACTCACACACACACACTCATACACACACACAACCCCCGCCCACTCCTACCCCTACCCCACAACACAAACACAACACACCCACACCCACACACACACACACAACACACACACACACACACACACACACGCACGCACGCACACACGCACGCACACACACAACTGACACCACCCCCACCCCCAACACACACCACACACACACAAACAAATACACACACACTTTTTGGTGGAAGGACGTTAAACTGAAGAACTAACACACACACAACACACACACACACACACACACACACACACACACACACACACACACACACACACACACACTCACACACCACACACACACCACAACCAATTTCTCTCTCTCTCTCTCCCTCTCTCTCTCTCTCCCCTCTCCCTCTCTCTCTCTCTCTCTCCCTCTCTCTCCTCTCTCTCCCTCTCTCCCTCTCTCTCTCTCCCTCCCTCTCTCTCTCTCTCTCCCTTCTCTCCTCTCTCTCTCCTCTCTCTCTCTCCCTTCTCTCTCTCTCTCTCCCTCTCTCCTCTCTCTCTCTCTCTCCCTTCTCTCTCTCTCGCCACCTATCTCCTCTGATCATTAATCTGAGTCTGGTCTCTCTCTCTCTTCTCCTCTCTCTCCTCTCCTACTCCTCTCTCTCTCTCTCTCTCTCTCTCTCTCTCTCTCTATGTTGTATTATGCCTGGCTGAGATCATTAATTTTCTGAGTCAGTCTGAAGTTCTCCTCTGACTCTCTCTCCTCCACTCCCCCCAACCCCAGCTCCGTACGTGCTCTCTCCTCTCTCACTCTGCTCTCTCTCTGTGCATGTTGCAATATTATGCGCTGATGTATTAGTTATGTGATGCAGTTTCAGACTAGCTGATGACGCCATTTATCATAAACATAGCTCCGGTGCGTGCTGTGACGTTTGATGACGAATAGACGAAACGAGACTGCTGGGAGAGAGAGAGAAGAGATGAGCTGAGAGTTCAGATCCAGGGTGGAAGCCATTAGTGGCATGAGAAGCTAGCCCAGGGCGATGCAGACTGCTGAGAAGAGAGAGAGAGAGAGGAGGAGAGAGAGTAGGAGAGGTGAGAGGTGAGAGAGGGAGGAGAGAGAGAGAGAGAGAGAGAGAGCAGACGAGACAGAAGAGACAGAGAAGAGAGGAGAGAGATGGGGAGTGGGGTGGGGGTGGGAGGGGGGTAGGTAGGGAGAGAAAGGGGTGATAGAGAGAGAGAGAGAGAGAGAGAGAGAGAGAGAGAGAGAGGAGAGAGATTAGGGGAGTGGGGGGGGGGGTGGAGGGGGTAGGTAGGGAGAGAAAGGGTGATAGAGAGAGAGAGAGAGGGGGGGGAGAGAGAGGGTGGAGCGAGGGGGTGGTAGGAGGGAATGAGAGAGAGGAGAGATGAGAGAGAGAGAGAGAGAGAGAGAGAGAGAGAGAGAGAGAGAGAGAGAGAGAGAGGTGAGGGGGGAGGGAGGGAGATAGAGAGAGAGAGGAAGACGGAGGGAGAGAGAGGGGGAGGGGGAGGGGGGAGGGAGGGCTAGGGAGATAAAGAGAGGGGAGAGGGAGGGAGAGAGAGGGGAGATGGAGAGAGAGGAAGGGAGGGAGAGAGGGGAGGGAGGGAGATAGAGAGAGGGAGAGAGGGGGAAGGGAGGGAGGGAGAGAGAGGGGAGATGGAGAGAGAGGAAGGGAGGGAGAGAGGGGAGGGAGGGAGATAGAGAGAGGGAGAGAGGGGGAAGGGAGGGAGGGAGAGAGAGGGGAGAGAGAGGGAGGGAGAGAGGGGGGGTAGAGACGGGGAGAGAGATAGAGAGGGGGGAGGAGAGAGAGAGAGAGAGTAGATAGAACGAGAGGGAAGGAGGGGGAGAGAGAACAGAGGAGGGAGGGAGAGACGGGGAGAGAGGAGAGTCTTTATTTCCAAGGGTTACATAATAAGCATTTTCGTACATTTTCATATGGCCTTTGTCTGGATATTATATATATATTAATATATATATATATATATATAGAGAGAGAGAGAGAGAGAGAGAGAGAGAGAGAGAGGAGAGAGAGAGGGGGGGGGGATGTTGAGAGGTAGAGAGAGAGAAAGAGAGAGATGCATATATAGAGACACAGACAGACAGACAGGTAGGTAGGCAGGCAGGCAGGAGGTAGTCAGACAGACAGACATAGAGAGATAGATAGACAGACAGGCAGGCAGTAGCCAGCTGGACAAAGACAGAGCGTGAGAGACAAACAGAGACAGAGACACAAGCAGACAGAGAGATGCTTTATGTATATATATATATATATATATATATATATATATATATATATGAGAGAAGAGAGAGAGAGAGAGAGAGAGAGAGATAAATACATACATACATACATATATACATGCAGACAGACAGACAGACAGAGACAGACGATGGGAGAAAGTGTGAGAAAATTAGAACATCTGGCAAAATTAAAGAGAGGAGAGAGAGAGGGAGCGTGTGAGAGAGACGGTTCAGACAGACAGATGACAGACAGACAGACAGGCAGTCAGCAGACAGAAGGCAGACAGACATATAGACAGAATACAAGCAACAGTGACAACAAACACAACAACACAACAAACAATAACATAACAGAATGACAGACAGGCAAACACTATGAGAAAAAATTAGAAGAAGAGAAATGTGTAGGGGGGGGGGGAGGTGGTAGGGGGAGGGGAAGAAGAGAGAAAAGGAGGTAGGAGGAGGAGGACAGAGTTGGGGTGGGGGGGAGGGGGGGGGGGAGGTGGTGGAGGAGAGCAGAAACATAATTGAATAGGCAACGACAAGAAGTGAAGCGGAAAGGGAGAAGGGTACAGTGCTACACAGGATACACACCGGTGTTAATTTGGGGGTCATGTAGTATCTTCTATAGAGTGCGAGTCAAAAAAAGTTGGGTGATTTTCACAGATTTTTTAAGTATGAAATAAAGCACTGTGCACTTGTTTTGGGGGATTGAGGACATACAGCAATACCGGGTAGTCACGCGAAAGTTGGAAATAATCATCAAATTAATGAGGATTGCTTGTATTCCTATAGCGTTGACCTCGCGCATGTATATTGCGGTAAGGAAGCTTTCAGACGACAAAGGACTGAGGGGGTACAGTGTTTGCTGAAAAACATTACAACAATTTAAAACCTAGCAAATTTGTTCAAAATCACATGAGTTTTGAGTCATAGGCTAGTGTTTCACAAAAAGTGGTTTTTATTTCTGTGGATGCCTTAGTACGTGCGGTATGAATATAAGAGTCATAATTTTTAGAAAAACAGAAGGAAAAAGCGATTTTTTAAAAATTACGGCGTGTAGCCAAACGAAAATAAAGAAACAGTCCCTTACTTGTGCAAATAATATATATATATATATATATTATTTATTTTTATGTATATATATATATATATATATATGTATATATATATGTGTGTGTGTGTGTGTGTGTGTGATGTGTGTGTGTGTGTGTGTGAGTGTGTGGGTAGGTGGGTGGGGTGGAGTAGGAGAGTGTTGGGGGGGGGGGGCGGGTAAGCTGGAATAATAATAATAATAATAATAATAACAACAATGATAAAAACTGCCATTTTCTAAAAGAATTAAAACGCAGTAATATATGCAAGTAGTATCTTTATATTCCTGCTCTTCCAGTAACATATAAAAAGAAAATGATGTACACATTATATTATCTAACTACATCTGAAAAATTAGTCCTTCACGTTTAAAAATATTTTCGCACATCTTTTTTGTTGTTGTTTCTGCTGCTGCTGCTGTTGCTGCTATTTTTTTTTTTTTTGGTTGATTTTTTTCTGATAGTATTCATAGATTTATTTCTAACATTAGATTGAAAAAAAAACTAATTATTTGTTATTGTTGAGATTTTGCGTATGCGACCATTTTTGCCCACAGTGAAGGTAGCCGCATTCCGACTTCAGGGATGTATGCTGGGCATGTGTGTGTTTCCGTAACCCATCGAGCACTGCCATGAGTGACAGGATCTTCAACGTGCATCACTGATCTTCTGCTTCTTAGTATAATCATTACGAAATTTCTTCTTAGATAGATGGCTTGATGAAAAAAAGCAAATGCATTGCTTATTCAATGTACCATCTGGAAATAAAATTTTGACTTGACTTGACTTGACTTGACTTGACTTGACTTATGTCTATATAACGAATGGAATTAAGGCACTGGCAGGTCTGCACTTGAAGTTGACGCGTTCTTGTGTTAGTATATCACTAGATAGGACGGGATAGCTCAGTGGTCGGAGCACTCGCTTTCCCCCAGCCAAGTTAAGCAGCGTCGAGCATGGTTACCAGTTGGATGGGTGACCGTTTGCGCGCCTTGGCTTCAGTACAGTCCCCCAGTTCAACCAGCTGTAAATGGGTACCTGCCCTCTTTAGGGTCAGGGAAGGTAAAGCAGCGAGGGAGAGGAGATGGGCGCCGCCCTCAATATGCTGGCCCCTGGAGAAGTGAGGTCTCTGACGCCTCGCTCCCCT
Organism: Rapana venosa; assembly: GCA_028751875.1. Classification (NCBI taxonomy): domain Eukaryota; kingdom Metazoa; phylum Mollusca; class Gastropoda; order Neogastropoda; family Muricidae; genus Rapana; species Rapana venosa. The sequence goes on from CM054160.1 coordinate 49,827,882, forward strand.
ACGACCTTATAGGTTATGGGACTCCTTTACCTTACTTTACTATAGCACTTTAAGTCACGGCTGAATTCTTTGCGTGGAGCTCTGGAAAATGGTAAAAATCCCCACCCTTAATTCATCAAACGCTGCCGAGATTCGAACCCCACGACTCCTGGGATGGAAGTTGAACGATCTTAACCACTAGGCCATAAGGTCCGTTCAACACTTCTCATCTACAATGTATAATGATAATAATAATAAATGGAACTTATATAGCGCTATATCTTGCAAAGAGAAATCAAAGCGCATGCATTCAACCTTATCATACACAGTCATGCAATCAATGACAAATAATCAATAGTTTAAACAAACAGATATTCACAAACACGGTGCGCTGCAGACAAAATGTATGAAATAAAATTGCAACAGTCAAATGTTTTTCAAAAGCACACACACACTCAC
>CM054160.1:49833319-49840819 GCA_028751875.1 Rapana venosa
TGCAGAACTCTGATCAGGTCAGAAGGTCTGCAATGCAGTGCAGTGTCTTCAAAAATCAGGAAGAATGTGTGTCTGTGATAAAAAGTGCATCAACCGTTTTTTGTTTTGATGATGATGGTAGTAAGATTGTTTTTGTGTTTTGGTGATGAAGTATTCGATTGTGATGCATTATGATAGTTTTTAACTTTCTTCTTTTCGTATTCTTTGCCCGTCTTTGTGTCTCTGTTTCTGTCGTCCTGTAGGTCTGTCACATTCTCTCTCTCTTTCTATAATTGTTTGCCTCTCTCTCTCGGTCTCACTGTATTATGTGTGCCTGTGTGTATGCCTGTCTGTATGTCTCTATCTTCATCATCGACATCGTCCCTCGTCGTCGTCATCATCATCATCATCATTATCATCATCATCATCATTACAAACACCACCCCACCACCACCCCCACCACCACCACCACCACAACCACCACCCACCACCACCACCACCCATCATCATCATCATCACATCATCACATCATCATCATCCCTCATCATCCCGTCACTACAACAAAAACCAAAAATTATATATATATATTTTCTCCAAACTTAGTAACAGACACACAACACCTTAAAACAATTCTTCAACACCCCCCCCCCCCCCCCCTCCCTCCACCCAAAAAACCCCCAAACATCCAACAACAACAAACAAAGCAACAACAACAACAACAACAACAACAACAACAAACCCCAACCCTAAAGCTATCTTCCACATCAGTAAACAGAGACCAGAAACTCCATTTAATCGGAGTTTGGTTTTTTTGTTTTGGTTTTTTGTTGGGGGATTTTTTGGTGGGTTTTTTTTTATAGGTCTTCTAGCACCAAAGAGCTTTAGAAGCTTTTTTCTGCCTCACGGCCCAGAAGAGTGGAATATGACAAGGGGGTGTCACTCTGTATGCACGTGACTCGGGTCGTCGAAATCTGTTTTGACACTCGGAAAGGTCGTTTGGGGACTATCATCGTGATGGCGTTTGAAGAGGTGTGTGTGTGTGTGTGTGTGTTGTGTGTGTGGTGTGTGTGTGTGTGTGTGTGTGTGTGTGTTGTTGTGTGTGTGTGTATGTTGTGTGATGTGTGTGTTGTGTTGTGTGTTTGTTGTGTGTGTATTGTGTGCTGTGTGTGTGTGTTGTATGTGTGTTGTTATTGTGTGTTGTGTGTTGTTGTTGTGTTGTGTATGTTGTGTGTGTGTGTTTGCCGTGTGTGTGTTGTGTTGTGTGTGTGTTGTGTGTGTGTGTGTTGTGTGTGTGTTGTGTGTGTTGTGTGTGTTGTTGGTTGTGTGTTGTGTGTGTTTGTGTGTGTTGTGTTTGTGTTGTTGTGTGTGTGTGTTGTTGTGTTGTGTGTTGTGTGTGTTTGTGTGTTGTTGTGTGTGTGTGTGTGTGTTGTTGTGTGTGTTGTGTGTGTGTGTGTGTTTGTTGTGTGTGTGTGGTGTGTGTGTGGTGTTGGTGTGTGTGTGTGTTGTGTGTGTGTTTTGTGTGTGTGTTGTGTGTGTGTTGTTGTGTGTGTGTGTGTGTGTGTTGTTGTGTGTTGTGTGTGTGTGTTGTGTGTGTGAAGGGGGGTAAGGGGGTGCAGAGTGAGATGTTTGTGTATCATGGGAAAGATGGGGATAGGGTGAGGTATCGTCGTTGTTGTGTCTTTGTCTGTGCCTGTCTGTGTCTTTGTCTCTGTTCTGTCGTTGTGTGTGTCACTCCTCTGTTGTTGTTGGTTTTCTCTGTCTCTCTCTGCTTCTCTGTCTGTCTGTCTGTCTGTCTGTCTGTCTCGCTGTCTGTCTGTCGTCTGTCTGTCGTTTGAATGTCTGTCTGTTTCTCTGCGTGTCTCTGTCTTTGTCTGTCTCTGCTCCCTGTCTCTTTCTTGTCTCTCGTCTTTACGTATCTGCATGTCCGTCTGTATGTCTGTATCTGTGTCTTTCTGTGTGCTTGTGAATGTCATTGTGTCTGTCTTGTCTGTGTGTCTGTCTGCCTGTCTGTCTGTCCGTCTGTCTGTCTCTGCCCGTCCGCCCGTCTGTCTGTCTGTCTGTCTCTCTCTTTTTAAATCTCCCCTTCTCTCTCTCTCTTCTCTTCTCTCTCCTCTCCTCTCTCTCTCCCTCTCCTCTCTCGTGGAGAATTTATCATTGTCATTGTCTTTCCTCTCCGTCTCTGTCTTGTCTGTTTCTTCCTTTGTGTCAATCTCTCATCTGTCTGTCTCTGTTTCTGTCTTTGTCTCTCCCCCTCCACCCCCCAACTCACACACACAACCCCCCATAACACACACACACACATACAACGCACACACAACACTACACACACAAACACAACACACACACACACACACACACACACCAACCAACCCACACCCCACACCCCACCCCACACACACTCACACACAACAGCACAAAAAAACACACACACAACACCCACCACCCACCCCCTTCCCTACACACCACCCCACACACACACACACACAGTGACAAGCAATCTTCAGTACATACTTTCAAAAGCGCCAGAAAGTTTATTTCATATCTATTCATGATTTTTTCCTTTGTCAGCACAGACATTTTCTGACCCTTTTTCCTGATGAAAGTTTGGGGAAGCTGAAAGGGCCAAAGTTTCATGGACTTTGCCGGAGAAAGGAAGGCAAAATTCGGGCTTTTCCCTTCTTCTTGTCTGTCGTCTGTCGTCTTACCCTTATGTGTCCCCTTTGGGCCCTATTGGGTGTCGGGTTCTTTTTTGGGTACTTTTGGGGTGGTTTTTATTGTGTGTGTGGGGGGGGGGTTGGGGGGTTTTTTGGTGTGTTTTGTGGGGTTGGGTTTTGTGTTTGTGTTCTTTTTGTGTTGTGTGTGGAGAGAGGGGAGAGGGTGTGTGTTGTGTGTGGGGGGGGGGGGGGGGTTTTGTTTGGGGTTTTTTGTGTGTGAGAGAGAGAGAAGAGAGGTGTGTGGGGTGTGTTGTGGGGTTTTGGGTGTGGGGGTGTGGGGAATTTGGGTTTTGTGTTCGTTTTGTGTGTTGGGGTATTTTGGGGGTGGGGGATGTGGGGTGGTGTGGGGGTTTTTTTTTTTTGTGGTGTAAGGGAAATGTGTGTGTGTTTGTGTGTGTGTGTGTTGTGTAGGTTGTTTTTGTGTTGTGTTGTTTTGTGTTTTTTTTGTGTTGGTGTATTTGTGGGTGGGTGATTGCGGGGTGTTTGTTTTGTGTGTAATTTTTTTTTTGGTGTATGTCTCTCTCTCTTCCTCTCTTTCTCTCCTTCTCTCTCCTCTTCTTTTCCTCCCCCCCCTTCTCCTTCTCTTTTCCACTCCTCTTTTCACTCTGTCTCTCTCCCCCTCTTCTACTATATTTTGTCCTCTCTTTTTATCTATTTTGTTCTGTCTTGTCTTTTGTCCTCTCTTCTCTTCCCTCTCTTTCCCTCTCTCTCCTCTCTCTTTCTGTTTTTCCCTTTTTCATTATTTTTTTCTTTTTTCCCAACTTCCCTTTTCCCCTCCTCCCCGCCTCCCCCTTTTCTTTTTCTCCTCTCCTCCCTTCTCTTTTTTCCCCTCCTATCCCCCTTTTTTTCCCTTCCTTCCCCTCCTCCTTTTTCTCCTCTCCTTCTTCTCCTCCCCCCTCTTCTTACCCTTTCCCCTTTCTCCTTCTTCCCCTCCTCCTCCTTTTTTTTTTCCCTTCCCCTTGTCTCTCTTTCCCACCATTTTTCCCTCCCTTTTCTTATCTTCCCCTTTCTCTCTTTCCCTTTCCCTTTTTCTCCTCATTCTTCTTCTCTTATTCTTTTTCCCCTTTTTTTCCACGTCCTTTCTCTAAATTTCCCCATTTTTAAACCCTGTGTCTGGGACCCTCCCGGATTTTTCCCTAGGGGATTATGTTTTTGGCTAATGCAGCCCCACTAATTTTTATCTTCAGCGTGGGCTTGCTTTTTTCAAGGGCCCGTTTTTTACCCACAATAGCATAGCATAAATGAACGGGTTTGTTTTTGGGCTGCGGTTGGGGTTGTTGTTTTTGGGTTGTTGTTTTTGGGGTTTTTGGGTTTTTGATTTTTTTTTGTTTTTGTTTTTTTTTTTTTTTTTGGGGGGGGTGATTTTGGGAGAAGTAAAATATGGGCAAAAAAGGCCTATTGTGAGCAAGAGTTTTTGGCTGAAAAAACAATTGGCGGACAGATTGAAAATTAGGAACTAAAATTTTAAAACCCTTTCGTTTTATAGTAAAATTAACAAGCAAAATTTAAACACCCCCCGAAAGAGAGGAGGTGGAAGGGGGAAGAAAAAGGGAAAAGAGAGAGAGAGAGAGGATGGAGAGAGAGGATGGAGAGGGGCACAGCAGGGACATACCCCGAGAGACAAAGAGAGAAACGCAGAGAGAGAGAGAGAGAGAGGGGAGAGAGAGAGAGAGAGAGAGAGAGGAGAGAGAAGGGGGAGAGAGAAGAGGAAAAGGAAACGAGACAAAAGTCAGAAAAAAAAGAAGACAAAAGAGACAGAGAGATAAACACAGAACCCACAGAGATAAAAGGAGAGACAGAAACAGAGAGACAGAGGAGAAAAAAGGTGCCCCAAGAAAAACAGAGAGACAAAGACAGACAGAGACATAAATACAGGAGGAGGAAAAAAGACAGACCAGCAGCAAGACAGCCAACACCCAAACCCAGCCAGCCAACAGACAGAGACAGAGCATTCAGAAAACCCAAGCGGGGAAATCTCCTACAAAGTACGCAATTTTTCAAGAGAAAAGCGGGGAAACCTTTTTGGTAGCAAATCCAGATATGCATAAAAAAAGCTTTTTAAAAATTCGCAACTGGCAATTTTAAATGATTTTAAACAGTGACAAATTGAAAACGCCACTTTTTTTTTTTAGATAGGGGTTGTGAGTTTTTTTGGCATTAAAGCGGATTCCAAATTTGGAACAAAATAATTTTTGGAAAGCCATATTGCAACATTCTGAAAGGGGAAAAACAGGGTTTTTTAAAAATAAAATCTGAATAATGTTTTTCCGCAAAGTTTTTGACAGAGTTGGGGTTTTTTTTAATGGAGACTAAAACTGGTTGTATTTCATTTTTTCTTGCTTTTCCTTTTTTTTTTAATGAGGGCTGAAACGAATTTCACTCTAAAAACGTTGCTTCATATTCTCCGGGAAAGGGAGTGGGGTACCTTATTGAGGGCAAAAGAAGGTCACTTCGCACACACAACAAAAATTCACCATCAGAAAAATTTTTGGGAGTTTTTAGTTGAGAAAAAAAAAATTATAAAGCCGAATTGTTTGAAAAAAAAAGGTTTAAAGGTGTTCCCCCAAAAATTTAAAAAGTCGTAGAGAAGCGAGGCGTCAGAGCCCTCACTTCTCTGGGGGGCCGCATTTTGAGGGGGGCCCCCCCATACCTCTCCCTCGGAATGTTAAAACTTTAAAAATTTTGGGTTCTTTTTTTTTAAAGGGAGCCCTTTTTGGTTTTTTAAAAAATTTCCCAATCCAAAGAAAAAGGCATAAAATAATAAAAGTAATGTAAAATTTTTGTATCATTATGAAATGATTAGGTATGGTCAGTTTCAATGTAATGGTATATAAATAGATTTCTTCAAAGCTTCTCTAAAACCACAAAATCCCATAGGAAATAAACACGTTTTCTGAATTAAACTTTCCATGATGACTTTCAGAGACACTGGCAAATATCGGTGATAATAAATACAACTGGTTTGTTGTTGCTGCTGTTCTTGTTGCTGTTGTTGTTGTTGTTGTTGTAGATAGTGGTTATGGTATTCTTGATTGTATTGTTGCTGTTGCTCTTGTTGTTATTGTAGTTTCTTGATCTTGTTTTTGTTGTTGTTTTTGGTTGTTGTTGTTGTTGTTGTTGTGGTTGATCTTCTTCTTCTTCTTCTTCTTCTTCTTCTTCTTCTTCTTCTTCTTCTTCTTCTTCTTCTTCTCTTCTTCTTCTTTGCATTCGTCTTCTTCTTTGCATTCTCTTCTTCTTTGCATTCTTCTTCTTCTTTGCATTCTTCTTTGCATTCTTCTTTGCATTCTTCTTCTTTGCATTCTTCTTCTTCTTTGCATTCTTCTTCTTTACATTCTTCTTCTTCTTCTTCTTCTTCTTCTTCTTTGCATTCTTCTTCTTCTTTGCATTCTTCTTTTTCTTTGCATTCCTCTTCTTTGCATTTTTTGCATTTTTCGTTGCATACTCCTTTGCATTTTTTGCATTCTTCTTCACATTCTTCTTCATAGTTTTTCTCATCAGCTCCATCTTCTTTCATCTCTTTCTACATTTCCTCCTCTTCCAGTTTTGTTTTTCCTTATTACTTTCAAATGCACTCTGGCTAAAGAAGAGGACCATCATCATATTCCTAAATGACAGTCATTTTATCAGTAGAAGTCCTTCTGTCAATGGCCTTTGGGTTTCACGGTAGTACTGAGGTACTGAGGGAAGGATAAGGGACAGATTTCTCTGGGGAACCAGAGTCAATGGACTTGTTTGTGAAGCGGGGAAATGAAGTGGAGTGACTGCAGGGAAAGTCAGAGAGAGAGAGAGAGAGGAGAGAGAGAGAGAGAGAGAGAGAGAGAGGAGAGAGAGAGAGAGAGAGAAGAGAAAGAGAGAGAGAGAGAGAGAGAGAGAGGGGAGAAAGAGAGAGAGAGAGAGGGAGAGAGAGAGAGAGAAGAGAAGAGAGAGAGAGACAGACAGAAGATAGACAGACAGGCAGACAGACAGAGGAAGAGAGAGAAAAGAGAGAGAGAGAGAGAGAGAGAGAGAGAGAGAGAGAGAGAGGGGAGAGAGAGAGAGACAGAGACAGAGACAGAGAGACAGAGAGAAAGAGAGAAAGAAAGAGAGTGTGTGGTTGTAGTGGGGGAGAGATGGGGGATAGCGTGTGTATGTGTATGTGTGAGAGAGAGAGAGAGAGAGTGAGTGTGTATGTGAGTGTGTGAGAGAGAGAGAAAGAGAAAGAGAAAGAAACAGACAGACAGACAGAGATACCAGACAGACAGATGGGACGACAGTGACAAACAGAGACGACAGAGACAGACAGAAAGGTATACATAATAAGTGAAACAAAGAGAGGTTAAAAAAAAAGAGATATAATCACAAACACACATACACACACACACACACACAACACAGGGCGCACGCACAGACGCATACACGCACACACGAAACACGCATAGAGAGAGAGGGGGAGAGAGGGTGAGAGAGAAAAAGAGAGAGAGAGAGAGAGAGGGAGGGAGGGAGAGAGAGAGAGGGGAGAGAGGAGGGGAGAGAGAGAGAGAGAGAGAGAGAAAAGAGAGAGAGAGAGGGGAGAGAGAAGAGAGAGAGAAGAGAGAGAAAAGAGAGAAAGGGCGATAGAGAGAGAGAGTTTTAACACATTCCAATAATGAGGTCAGTGCTTCGTTCAATTGGTTTTGTAGAATTTATGCTGACAGCTATGTGTTTAAACCAAATCGTTTTCAGTTTAGTCTAATTAACAGATTGTTAGTCAATGAAATAGAGAGAGGGAGGAACAAGGAGAGAGAAAGGATCACACACACACACACAATAATCCTTCAGATGAGACTAT
>CM054160.1:49848319-49850819 GCA_028751875.1 Rapana venosa
GACCAAGAAGGCAGAAAACAGACAAAGAAGGAGGCGACAGAAAGCAAAGGAACAAGGCAGAAACAAAGAGAGGGATAAAATGAAAAAAGAGGGAATTCCTAGCGCAGAATTTCCAAACGGTGGGGGGATGCTATTTATAGACAGGACCCTGGCTTCCCCACAGGGGAGGGGAGGGGATGAGGGAGGGGAGGGGGAGGAGAGGGGGAGGGGAGGGGGTGTGCTCTTCTACTTCAATAAACAGAGACCAGAAACTCCATACAACCATTTTTTGTCTTCTAGCACTTTAAAAAAAAAAAAAAAACCTTGGAAAAAAACCTTTTCTGCCTCACAGCACTGAAGAGTTGCGTTTTGACAAGGGGACGTCACTCTGCATGCAGACGTCTTGGGTTGTCGGAATCTGTTTTGACACCAGGAAAGGTCGTTTGGGGACTTTCGTGGTGAGGAGAGGGGTGGAGGGGGGGGGGGTGGGGTAGGAAGAGAGGGTAGTGGCTATGTAGAGAGTGGATTGGGGGAGTGTGTGTGTGTGGGGGGGGGGGGAAGGGTGGGAGGGGGTAGCTGGGGGTCAGGATGGGTAGAGACAGACAGAACAGACACAGAGAGGGTTTTGGGTGTGGGTATAGCGTAGAGGTTAGTAAGTGCTTGTCTCGGTTTGATTTTAACCATACTTCATTTAGAGAGAGTTCATGCACATGTGTGTGGGGATGCTCTAAGTATTATGACTGTGTTGTTCAACATTGAAATTCTTTATACTTATAAACCATTACTTAGAGCAACCCCTCCACGGTGCAGGACTCTCTTCTCCTCCTCTTCTTCTCTCTCTCACACCCCACACACACTTCACCAACACCAACCACAAAACCACACATACACAAAACAAAACCTTCTTCCCTTTTCTTTCCTTTCTTTTTTTTTCTTTCTTCTCTCTTTCCTCTCTCTCTTCTCTCTCTCTTTTCTCTCTTTATTTCTTCTCTTCCTTTCTCTCTCTCCCCTTCTCTCTCTCTTTCTCTTTTTTCTTTCTCCTCTCTCCTCTCTCTCTCTCTTTCTTCTTTATTCTCTCTCTCACTCTCTCTCTCCTCTCTCTCCTCTATCTCTCTCTCTCCTCTCTACTCCTCTCTCCCCTCTCTCTCTCTCCCCTGTGTATCACACTCGCGCGCGCGTGCACACACACACGCACACACTTACGCACCCACATACAGCACCACACGCACCACGCACGCACACACCACACACACACACAAAAACACACCACCCGCATTACACACACCTCCTTCCCTCCTCTTCCCCACACACACACACACACACAAAAACACTCACACACACTCACACCACACACTCATCATTCACCTAATCTTCTCCTATCAAAACAAGAAGGGAGAGAAGAGAGACGAGAGAGGAGAGAAGAGAGAAGAGAGAGAACAAGGGAACAACGAGCTGAGAAGAGAAGATGAGAGAAGAGAGAGAAAAAGAGAAAGAAAAAGAAAGAAAAAAAGAAAGAAAGATGAGAGAGAGAGGAGAGAGAAAGAGAGAGAGAGAGAGAGGAGAGAAAGAGAAAAAGAAAAAGAAAGAAAAAGAGAGAAAGGGGAGAGAGAGAGAGAGGAGAGAATAGAAGGAGAGAGAGAGAGAGAGAGAAAGAGAGAGAGAGAGGAGAGAGAGAAGAGAGAGAGGAGGAGAAGAGAGAGAGAAAGAAAGAAAGAAAAAAGAAAAGAGAGAAGGAGAAAAGAGGAGAGAGAGAGGAGAGAGAAGAGGAAAAGAGAGAGAAAGAGAGAAAGAAAAAAGAAGAATAAAGAGAGAAAGGAGGAAGAGAGAAGAGAGAGAGATGAGATGAGAGAGAGAGAGAGAGAGAGAGAGAGAGAAGAAAGAGAGAAAGAAAGAAAAGAAATAAGGGAAAAAGGAGAGAGAGAGAGAGGAGAGAGAGAGAGAGAGAGAGGAGAGAGAAAGTGGAGAGAGAGAGGAAGATTTTAGAGAGAGAAGAGAAAAAAGGAGATGAGAGAGGAGAGAGGGAGAAGAGAGAGAGAGAAGAGAGAAAGAGAAGAACAAGTAAAAAGGAGGGACCTGACTGGCTAACTGACTGTCCTTGATCCATAAAATACTACCACACTTTCCTTTCCCTCCCCTCCCCCTCCTCCTCCTCCTCTCTTCTCCTCTCCTTCCTTCTCCTCCTCCCTTTTCCCTTTTTCCTCTCTTCTTCTCCTCCTCTTCTCCTCTCTTCCTTTCCTCCTCCCTTCTCCTTTTCCTCCCCCCTCTTCTTCCTCTTCCTTTCCTATCCTTCCCCCTCGTCCTCCTCCTTTCCTCCTCCTTTCCTCCTTTTCCCACCTTTCTCCCCCCCCTCCATTGCCCCTCACGTCATTTGCTCAAGACCCCCCAGTGGAGCGCAAACTGCAAGGGGAAAAGTTCTTCAGCCTTTGGTGACTGTCGGTGTATCGATTTTTTCTGGTTTTTGGTAACAGAGGAAGAGAGAGAGCAGAGAGAGAGAGGGGGGGGGGGGTGGAGAGACAGTGAG
>CM054160.1:49855819-49897947 GCA_028751875.1 Rapana venosa
CTATCTATCTATCTATCTATCTATATGTCTATCTATCGCTATCTCTCTCTCTATGTCTGTCTGTCTCTCTCTCTTTCTCTCTCTATTTATCTATCTATTTATTCTTACATCCATCCATCCATCCATTAATCCATCCATCCACCCATCCATCCATCCATCCATCCATCCATCCATCTATCTATATATCTATCTATCTATCTATCTATCTATCTATCTATCTATCTATCTATCTATCTATCTATCTATCTATCTATCTACCTATCATCTATCTCTCTGTCTATCTATCGCTATCTCTCTCTCTCTATCTATCTATCATCTACCTATCTATCTATCTATCTTTCCATCCATCTATCTATCTATGTATTTTTCTTTCTTTCTATCTACCTATCTACCTATCTAGCTAGCTAGCTAGCTAGCTATCTATCTATCTATCTATCTCTCTATCTATCTATCTCTCTATCTCTCTCTCTGTCTCTCTCTCTCTTCTCTCTCTCTCTCTCTCTCTCTCTCTCTCTCTCTCTCTCTCTCTCTCTCTCTCTCTCTCTCCTCTCTCCCTCTCCCTCTCCCTCTTCTACTCTTCTACGTGTTTGTCAGTCTTTCTTTCAATCAAACATTCTGCAACATCAGTCAAAACGTCTGTCTGTTAGCAAAGTCGGTTGTCCATCTATCATTCTATCACCCTGATTATCTGCTGCCTCTGCTGTACTGGGAATAGTTCCCAAGATCCTTGGAAGAATCTACGTTTCTCTAAGAACATAACAGAGGAAATATGATCAATCATGTCCTACGAATTCCCAATAGTACACTTCTTCTTCGTCGAACACTCAGACAGCAACTACTGTTGTCTGTCACACGAGCGAAAATGCGTTGCGCTGCCGTTAAGCGCCTGACAAGTGAAGGCCCCGCGCGTCCGACTTGCGCGTGGGAGAGAACTGTTATGTTTCAAGTCTTTCTTGTGGGGGAAAAAAGGCAGGAGAATGGACCGAGAAGGCAGAACATAGACAAAGAGAGAGAGGTGACAGGAAGGAAAGGAACACGGCAGACACAGAAAAGGAGAGGATAGAAAGGAGGATATTTGCTAGCACAGAAGGTGGGGATGCTGTTTATACTGACAGGCCCTCTGCATCTTCACAAAGGAGCAATAGTCTCTTCATGTCCATCTCCATACTACAAGGTCATCAACTCCTCAGCTTATCCCTGATGAAAGTGTGTCCATAGTCCCGTATATATATTTTTATTTTATTCTGTTATTATATCGAGGATAATTTAATAAGCACTTACTAAAACGACGCCAGAAATATCGAGAGACACTAAAGGTAAAGTTGTCCCACAACCTATAAGGCCTTAGGTGAGCAAAGCGTCAGAGACCTCAACTTCTCTAGGGGCCAGCATATTGAGGGTGGCACCCATCTCCTCTCCCTCGCTGCTTTACCTTCCCTGACCCTAAAGAGGGCAGGAACCCATTTACAGCTGGGTGAACTGGGGGACTGTACTGAAGCCAAGGCGCGCAAACGGTCACCCATCCAAGTGGTAACCACGCTCGACGCTGCTTAACTTGGCTGGGGGAAAGCGAGTGCTCTGACCACTGAGCTACCCCGTCCCGTGAGAGACACTGGAAAGCCTTAATTTTTTTTTATTTTACACCAGACGGACATTAACACACACATATTTTTTGTTTGAAAGTGGGGAGTATTTTAGATGGTTTTAATTCTAGAATGTACAGCTAGTAGGATTGATGGAACATTTCAGACGGCTTTAGTTTTATTTTGATGTTACTGATTTCTCTCTTCGTTCATCGGTTAGAGGTCCAAGGTTCGCCGATGGTGAGATTTTGCGTATGCGAAACGTATTTGTCCACCATGAAGGTAGCAGCATTCCGACTTCGGGGATGCATTCTGGGTATGTTCCGTGTCTCCGTAACCGACTGAACGCTGACATTGAATTACAGGATCTTTTAGCGTGCAAATTTCATCTTCTCCATGTGTATAATGCACGAAGGGAATTAAGGAACTAGCAGGTCTGCACGTGAAGGTGATCTGGAGGATGACACAGTATCCCCACACTTGATTCCCCAGACTCGGCCGAGATTCGAACCCACGACTTCATGGACCTATAGGATTGAAGTTGAACAGTCTGAACCTCTCGGTTATAGTGTCCGTCGGATTCTACTGATGACGAGAAATTGGGATGGGGGGGAGGAGGGGGGCATGGGGGAGTGGAGGAGGGAGGAAGGGGGTACTGCTGAAATAAAATTGTCGAACTATCCCTTTATCACAACCATCTTTCTTTCTTCCCTCTTCCCTCCCTTCCCCTTACAGCCAAAACTCCCCTGAAAGCCATTTCTGTTTCCATCCCTTTAGAGATGGGGGGACTGGGACATGTGCATGCAGTTGTCTGTTTATTTACGAGGTGTGTGCGTTTGCATTGGAGTGTGTTGAACATTTATTTATTTATTTATTCTTTTATATCGAGGATAATGGAATAAGCACTCATGTGCTTTTCTACATCCAGTCCCCGTGTGTATGTGATTTTGTAAATTCTGTCATCTGTTTCCACCGGAACACAATAGCCTACTCTTCTGAAAAGCGGAACAGGATTTAACGTGTGCGCAAGATGTTCTGCATGCGTTCGAACACGGAGCCTCGGTTTATAGTCTCATCCGAAGTCATTCGCTTTCTGCTGTCTGTCGCCCACTCTCACAGCCAATCTGTTAAAAAACACACACACACACACACACCAGAGGATTCATCTACAACACTGTACTGGAAAAAAAAAGCATCAGTACATCATCAATCTGAACTGTAACCTATATCATCACTACAACCAACCCCCCAAAAAAACAAAAATACACAACACACTATTATAATAGACAGCCTTGTGGTTAGAGTGATGCGCATTGCGCTCATGATCTGCTGACCCGGGTTCGAATCAGGATTTTTCCTCTGGAGTTAACATCAGTGCCGACTCCACTTTCCCCAGCAGTTCTTCGGATGAGACTATAAACCGAGGTCCCATGTGTGAACACAGGCAGAACATCTTGCGTACACGTAAAAACTCTTTCCGCTTTTCGAAAGAGTAGGCCACTGTGTGCTGGAGGGAACGGATGACTAAATTTACAAAAGTGCGTACACATGGGGACTGGATGTAAAAAAAAACAACCAGCACTGAGTTCCTATTCCTTTATCGTCGAAATAAAAGAATAAATAAACAATCATCAACCCCAAAATAAAAAAAAAGGTCAACAACTGTAACTGCCAACTGCAGAAAAAAAGCTTATGAGAAGATTATGTAATACATATTTTTAAACCAACAAACTTGACGCTAATCCAAAACATGTAACACTTTACCTCGGCTTGAAGAAAACAACAGAACAACAGCCTGCTCTGTAAATAACATTGTATTGTACCGTCAGCGCCTGGGCTTTATCACAGCTCTTGATTAAACCATTGACGCTGGGGGCAACAGCAAAGTGAGAGGCTGTATGATCAGTGCCTTTTCCACTCATGGAATTCCACTTTACAGCTTAGTCTTTAGTGATCGACTATGACTCTGACTAGGAGGCTTGACTCGCACAGTCCTTATGTGCTGCAGCCCTGGGGGCTGGTTGGCCTTTGGAGAACATCTCCAACGCTGACTGTCCTCATGCCCACTTGGCCGAGAGAGTGGGGATGTACTGTGGGCAAGGCATCTCCACTATAATCAAATTTCTGCCCAGTTTCCAAAACAGCAGCTGCCTCCTCTGCTGTTTTGGAGGCCATCGTCGGACACGACGGACAAACATACATTGTAATACTGTAATTGCCCTTCATGGGATGATTAAAGTGTTTTTGACTTGACTTTGACTTGGACAACATTCAGTCAGGACTCGGGTCTCTATGTCCATTCAATGGATGAAAACTGTGTAACGAAATGGAAAACAAAAGAAATCAACAGCTGAAAAATAATGCTGAACCCTGACACAGGGATGATCAGCTTACTGTCCGCCACGTAAACCATTGTTGGTCTGTGTTGACCTCTTCTGTCTGACAATGCTGGATCTTTCAGCTGAGACATACAGAGAAACTAGCCACAAAAACGAGTGTACCCTTGTGCCGCCAGCGTTTATTGGCTGTTGGCTCAGACAACTACTGATGTCTTGTCATATGAGCGAACATTGTCGCGCTACGGTTAAGCGCCTGACAAGTCAGGCCCAGCACATCCTACTTCGGTGTGTATTGTTGTATTTTAAGTCTTTCTGGGGAAAAGGTGGGAGAATTGACAAAGAAGGCAGAAAATAAACGAGGAGGAGGTCACAGGGAGAAAGAGAACAATGTATAAACAAAGAGAGGGATCGATAAGATGAAATTCCTTGCGCAGGATGTTTACAAGGTGGGGATGTGATATATATATATATATATATATATATATATATATATATATGTACACGTAAATATAAATGATAATAATAATATATTATATTATATATATATATACACATGTATATATTTTATACATATGCAGGCTCCCCTGCATGCCAACGGGAAGGTGCGGGGGGGGGGGGGGGGGGGGGGAGGGGGGAGGAGGGCGCTTTGGTTTGATATTTAAGATTACCGTATTTATTATTCTGATCAATGTGTAGCTGCATTCTTGCATACCCACGAATGTGTATGGTCTTTGAACATACAGTCACCTGAAAACTAAGATGGTGTCAGTCAGTGTCGGAATCGGCAGATGTATTTCGATTCACGTCAGCAATTGTGAACGCAAACAGGCAAGCCTCATCTGCATACCCTTCTATCCAACCAACACCCCCCCCCCCCCCCTCCCCCACCACCACCACCACCACCCCTGGCTTTCAATACCACCCTTACTCCACCCTCCCTCCCTTCCCCCATTTATACACACTCTCTCCACCCCTTTCTTCAGGAACACGGCAACCCCCCCCCCCCCCCCATCCCCCCCCTCTCTCTCTCTCTCTCTCTCTCTCTCTCTCCCTCTCTCTGTCTGCCCATCCACACTGATAGTCCCCAAACGACCTTTCCTGATGTCGAACACAGGATTCTGACAACCCGAGACGCCTGCGCAGAGAGTGACACCCCCTTGTCACAACGCTACTCTTCAGCGCTGTGAGATAGAAAGAGTTAGTCACACAGCTTCTTTGGCGCTAAAAGACGCGACGGATGTATGGAATTTCGGTTACAAACCGGTATTAGAAATTCGCACTTTTCCTTCTGGTTTTTTGTCCACGTGACTTATATTCATACCGCACGTGATTGAGCGCTTTGATGTGTTGCTTTACAAGATTCAGCGCTATATAAATTCCATACATTATTATTATTATTATTATTATTATTATTATTATTATTATAAGGAGTCCACAGAATAAAAAATCGACTTTTTTGGTTATGAAAGACTAGCCTCTGACTAAAATGTTCATGTGATTTTGCACAAATTTGGTAGGTGCGGGGTTTTTTTGTTTTTTTGTTTTTTGCAGCAAACATTGTACCCCCTCAGTCTTTCGTTGTCTGCAAGCTGCCTGACCATGATATGCATGCGCGGGGTCAACACTGTAGGAACACAAGCAATCCTCATGTGATGATCATTTCCCACTTTCTCATCATTACCTGGCGTTGATCTATGGCCTCAACCCCTAAAACAAGAACACATACATTTTTTCATACTTTTACCCAACAAATCTGTGAAAACCAGCAAACATTTTTTTTTCTGACTGGCACTCGATAGAAGATACTACATGGCCCTGCAAGTCAACTCAGGAGTGTAACCATTAATTTTTTTTTTTTTGGGGGGGGGAGACAGATAGAAGTATGGAGCTTTTTTGGTCTCTGCACTGTTTGCTTTTAAGTGTAAGGGCATTGCTCTGAAAATAACTAAGAGGGGTTATAAACACGTGTAATTTGTGTCGGTGTTTGTGTTTACCTATGTATGGCCTCTCTCTCTCTCTCTCTCTCCTCTCTCTCTGCTCTCTCTCTCCTCTCTCTCTCTCTCTCTCTCTCTCTCTCCCATCTCTCTCTCTCTCTCTCTCTCTCTCTCCTCTCTTCTCTCTCTCCCTACCCCCTGACCGAAACATGTTTTTGTATAGTGGCCTAAGGCCGAAGTACATAAAAACTGTTCAGTGTTCAGTGTTCAGTGTTCAGTGTTCTCTCTCTCTCTCTCTCTCTCTCTCTCTCTCATCTCTCTCTCTCTCTCTCTCTCTCCCTCTCTCTCTCTCTCTCGTATTTTTATTTACAGAAAAAGTCGCGTGTAAACCCCCCTTCGTCAATACGCTACATTGGGCATTGACAATGAATTGGTCAAAGCGTCTCTCTCTGTCTCTCTCCCTCCCTCCTTCCTCCCTCTCTCTCTTTGTCTCCCTCCCTTTCCCCCCCTCTCTCCCCCTCCCTCCATCTCTTTCTCTCCATCCATCTCTCTCTCTCCCTCCCTCTCTCTCCCTCCCCCCCTCCCTCTCTCTCTTCCTCCCTCTCTCCTCCTCCCTCCCTCTCTCTCTTCCCTCCCTCTCTCGCCCTCCCCCCTCCCTACTCTCTTTCTCTCCATCCCTCTCTCTCTCCCTCCCTCCTTTCCTCTCTCTCTCCCTCCCCCTCTCTCTCCCTCTTTCCCCCCATCTTCTCTCCCTCCCTCTCCTCTCCCTCCCTCTCTCCTCCCTCCTCTCTCCCTCCCTCTCCCTCTCCCTCCTCTCTCCCTCCCTCTACCCCTCCCTCTCCCTCCCCTCCCTCTCCCTCCCTCTCTCTCTTCCCCCCTCTCTCTCCCTCCCTCTCCCTCACCCCTCTCTCTCCTCCTCTCTCTCTTCCTCTCCCTCCCTCTCTCTCTCTCTCCCTCCCTCTCTCTCCCTCTGTCCAGCAGACCACCCTCACCCGACACAGTAGGACAGATGGCTTCAAAATACTTCAGAATTTCACGCCCTTGCCCTTCCTATTATTAGATTTCTCCCAGGAGGCCCCTGCAAATTGAAACACAGAAAGGGGGACATCACTGCAGGGGCTACAGCTGGCTAAGGGGAGGTCATTAGTGCCGCCACAGAAAGGATAGAAGAGAGCAGACCCGGGGTGTGTTGAGATTCATGGCCGTTTATGAGACTTGATGGAGACTGTAACAGTGGAGATTGCATAGGAAACTTTTTTCTTTTTTTTTTTGTACTTGGAAAGGAGAACCTCGTGTCCTATGAACAGTTTAGACTTAGATATAATAATAATAATAATAATAATAATATATGGAATTTATATAGCGCTGAATCTTGTAAAAAACAAACAAATCAAAGCGCTTGCACTCAATCATTTACAGGCATGCAACTCTCCTTAAACATAATGAGAAATCCATGCGCGCGCACTACGCACGCACACGCACGCACACACATACACCACACACACACACACACACACACACACACACACACACACACACACACACACCACACACACACACACACACGGAACAACACTTAGACGGTGAAAGATGCTGTTGAAAATTAGGGACAGATATGTGGGGGGAAAGTCTCAGGTAGGAAATAAGTGTGTTTTGAGGCTGGATTTGAAGGAATCAAGTGAAGGCTTTTGACGAAGTGAAAGAGGGAGGTCATTCCAGGTGGATGGAACAGAAACAGAGAAGGAGCGACGGCCAACAGTGGTTTGTTTGAATCTGGGTGTTCGAAAGCACAAAAGTATCTGCGGCTGAACGAAGGGAACGGGATGGAGTGTACAGGTGAAGACAGTTACAGAGATAAGAGGGTGCAGATTTGTGGAGACATTTGAAACAGAGGGTATTGATTTTATACTGCAGTCTTTGTGAGACAGGCAACCAGTGAAGAGATCGCAGAAGAGGAGTGATGTGTTCAGATTTTTTCTTTCTTAGGACCAGTCGAGCTGCAGAGTTTTGTATGCGTTGAAGAGAGTGGATAGATGATGCTGGTAGGCCAGCCAAAAGAGAATTACAGTAGTCTAAACGTGAAAGAATAAGAGATGTGACAAGCTTGGAAGTTGCATCAGTGGACAGATACTTGCGAATCGCGCTTACGCGCCGTAATTGATAGTAGCAAGACTGGCAGGTCTGGGTGATGAATTTTTTCATAGAGAGTGTGTTGTCAAGAACTACTCCTAAATACTTCACAGAGTTGGACAAAGGAACTGACGTATTGCCGAATTCTATTGAAGTTTTTGTGATAGAGGAAAGTTTATGTTGGGTCCCTATGAGCATGGCTTCGGTTTTTATCGGCATTAAGTTGTAACTTGTTCTGAGTCATCCAGTTTTGAATGTCTTGAAGGCAGTAGGACATATTTGTCAAGAGGGAAGGCAAGTTTTCAACAGTATCGCTGCACTGAAGTTGAGTATCATCGGCATAGAAATGATGATCAATAGGGTGGTTGTTTATTATATGTGAGAGTGGAGCAGTGTATAGAGTAAAGAGAACAGGGCCCAGGACTGATCCCTGCGGGACTCCACATTCCATTTTGACAGGTTTTGATTGAATTTTGTTTACACTAACTTTCTGGAACCGGTCTGTGAGGTATGAAGTAAACCAGGTGAGGGCTGTGCCATTAATACCAAACGTATTTTGGAGGCGAGAAAGAAGAATTGAGTGATCTATGGTATCAAAGGCTGCAGATAAGTCAAGAAGAGTGAGGAGGGAGATTTTTCCTGCATCAGAAGCAAGTAGAAGTGTATCTAAAGTATGGACTAGGGGGGTTTGGGTTTGCTGTGGTTGGGGCGATAGGCAGACTGAAAAGTGGGAAGAAGATCATTGGAATGAAGGTGACTGTTGAGCTGTTTGAGAACAACTTTTTCTAGTACTTTAGAGATAAAGGGTAAGTTTGAGACAGGCCTATAATTCTTCAGAATGTTGGGATCGAGGTCGTGCTTTTTCCAGTAGGGGTTTGTGACTATTGCTGTTTTAAGAGCTGATGGAAAATTTCCTGACTGAAGAGATGAGTTTACTATTTTAGTGATAATAGGCACAAGTTGTGGAAGGCATTGTGAGAAAACAGGATATGATGTGAACATTGATTTTGTCACTTTCACTGCTTCCAGTTCCCATGTGTGTGTGTGTATGTGTGTGTGTGTGTTTTTGTAGATTTTGTCATTCATTTGCACTGGCGCACAATTGCCTACTCTTCCGAAAGTGGAACGGGTTTTGGCATGTGGGTCGGATGTTCTGCCTGTGCTCCCGCACGGGACCTCGCTTATTATCTCCTGGAAGGATGTGTGTGTGTGTGTGTGTTTGTGTGTGTGTGTGTGTGTGTGTGTGTGTGCATATGCGTGTATATGTGTGCATTGCGTGTGCGTGTATGCGTGGGCGCGCAAGTGTGTGTGGTTGTGTGTGTATGTGTGTGTGTGTGGAACCTTAACTATTTTGACCATATATTGTCCCATGTAAAATCCCTCTCTCTCTCTCTTCTTTTCTTCTCTCTAACATGGTCTCAGTATGATGTTTAATTTTAAATGTCATAACAAATTGTCACAATGACGTTTAATTGAGATTGACGTTATCCCATCAAGTCATAATAAAAATCCCCCTGAGGAAGGCGAAAGCCGAAATATTGGGGAACATCAATATATGCTGGTTGTTTCTACTTTTACTTTGTGCAGTATTATATATATATATATAAAATATATATATATATATATATATATATATATAATATATATAGAGAGAGAGAGAGGGGAGAGAGGAGAGAGAGAGAGAGAGAGAGATAGAAAAGGAAAACAAAAGTTGCAATACAAGACAGTATTTGCTCAGACATGTCTGCCTGTCTTAGGAAGCTGAACAGTGTACTGAAAGGGTCCACACCCTTTTATGAGGAGTTTATTAGCAACAATCATCACCCAAAAAGTTGTATCAAGTGGGATGAAAAACTCAATGTTGAAAATGGCTGGGAAAAAAACTGTTTTTTATGTTCATAAACTTTCTGACGTTAAAATGAAATGGCTCCAACTTAGGATAATTCACAGGTGTCTTGGGACCAACGTTGTACTGAAGGAGATGGGTGTGACTGACAATGACTTCTGCACTTGTTGCCATACAGCAGTAGACAGTATTAGCCACGTTTTGACAGTGCACAGTTGTCACCACGAATCACAACACCACCACCCCCAATCTACTACTACTTATAATACCATACGATACTATACTAATTCTACTACTACTTACTATACTATATGTGTGTTGTTGCTGCAATACTACTACTACTACACTACTACTACTATACATATTACTATACTACTTACTACTACTACTATCTATACTTTTACTACTACTATTTACTTCTTACTACTATATACTACTACTTTACTTAATGTTGCTGCGGCTGCTGCTGCTGTGTTGTTGTTTGTTGCTGCCAATTTCAACTGCTACTGACGTTGCTTGCTGCTGTGTTGCTGCCAGAACCATTACTTCCATTACCATACGCGGCAAACATAAAAATTGCTACCATATGATTAAGTACTTCGCATAATAGTGCATAATGAACTAAGGAATACCGTTTAGGTGGTCAATTTGTCATCAAAAAGAGTTTGCACGATCTGTATTACGTAAAATGTCTTTTTTTCTCACGTGATAATCACAAAAGAGAGTCAGAAGGTCTTACTTATGGTTATTGTCTCTATTAGTATTTATGTGACTCTTATAGACTAAAAGAAACGATGGAATGAAACAAAGATAATGTTGATAGAATGCAAACAAGATGATGGAAAAATGCAATGATGAAAAGTAGGGGTGGGTGGGGGTAAGATGGAGAGAAGAGAGAGTGAGTGAGTGAGAGGGAGAGAGGAGGTGTGAGAGAAGAGAGTGAGAGGAGAGAGTGTTTGTGTTTGTGAGCTTGATCATACTTTGGCTGTATTATGGTTTATTTCTTTTTTCGTTCTCACCATTTCGTTGTTCGGGTTCGGAGTAGTGGTATAATGGTTTTTCAAGTGTTTATATTTGTTTCTTTTTTTTTTGTTTCATATTATTATTGAATTCTAATCTTCCTCTTTTTATTTATTAATTTATTGTCTTATTTTTTTTTCCGTTTGATTTGTTTTTTTGGGCCTTTTTTTTGTGAGAGGAGGGGGGAGATGGAGAAGATAGATAGAGATAGAGAGATGGATAGAGAGTATGACGAGTGAGAGGGAGAGAGAGAGTGTGGGGGGGAGGTTAAGCAACAAGATAAAATGCAATGACAGCCAAGAGACGAGATAGTGAGACAGGACCAGACAGACAGAGACAGAGCAGAGAGATAGATAGACAGGAAACCACAGACGACAGGGAGATAGGGAGAGAAGAATGGAGACAGAGACAGGGAGACAAAAACAGAGAGAGAGCGAGTAGAAAAATCAATGTGATGAAAACAAGCACCTAAAGCCAAGGGAAAGAGAGAGAGAGAGAGTGCAGAGTGACGATGAGAGAGGAGAGAGAGATGAGGGAGAGAGAGAGAGAGAGAGAAAGTGTGAGAGAGAGAGAGAGAGAGGCAGAAGAACAGAGAGACACGAGACAAAGAGTCAAGACCGACAGAACATAACAAAATGATGCGCAAGTTACCACTCAAGACTAGCCCACATTGTTGGCTTTTCCACCAATTCCACCTCTGGCCACACACAGAGATGAAACAGAAACTTTTAGCAGCATCAATAATAAACGAATCAAGGGAGAGACCAGGACAATGTCAGGGAAAAGAAAACCGTCAATATTGAAATGATATTAATAATTAAAGAAATAAAGAATTGGGAGGGTTGGTGGTTGGTGTGAGTGATGGGAATGATATGGTTGCTGTTATCTTAAACTGACATATCATTATGAAAAGGGCGAAAGATGGAGACAGAGATAGAAGAGGACAGAGGGAGTGAAGGGATTCCTGAGTCGTTTATCACTAGTGATTCAACAGGGACATAGATCCTAGTATAATGGATTGGTAGAGAGAGGAGGAGAGGAATTAGGGATGATGGTGGAAAGACAAAGAGAGAGAGAGAGAGAGAGAGGAGAGGGTGGAGAGAGAGAGAGAGGGGGGAGGGGAGGGAGAGGGGGGAGGGGAGAGAAAAGGGAGCAGAGAGAGAGAGAGATGAGAGAGGAGAGGAGAAGAGAGATGAGAGTGAGAGAGAGAGAGAGAGAGAGAGAGGAGAAGTATGGCAAATGGTTAGAGAGAGAAAGAGAGTGAGAGACATAATGATAATGACATTGGCAATGTGTAGAGAGGAGAGAGTAGGAGAGAGAGGAGACGAGAGGAGGAGATGAGAGAGTGAGGAGATAGAGAGAGAGTAAGGATGAGAGAGAGAGGAGATGATTCCGAGGGCGTGGGTAGACGGGGGAAGATGGTTCTGGAGAGTGTGGTGTCGTGATTTGTAGGATAGGAGGTTGAGAGTAGGTTGATGATGTGCGTGGATGGGGAGTTTGTGGAGAGGTGGAGGAGTGAGGTGTGGAAGAAAAGGTTTAGATATTGATTTGAGCCCGTGTCGTGTGGAGGTGTGAGAGGGGGAGGTGTAGAGGGGGGTGGGGGGTAGGAGGGAGTTTGTGATCTTGTGAGAGTGTCTGAGGGAGTAGGATGTGGGTGTGAGGGAGGAACGTAGTGGCGTTGGAAGGTGTGGGGTGTGTGGTTGGTGGTTGAGAAGTGGTTGAGATGGTGAGTTGGGTGAGATGATGCTGTGGGGTTGTTGGTGTGAGAGGGTTCGAGGGGTAGATGATAGGTGGTCGATTTTGAGAGGCTGCTGGGGGCTGCAGTTGTGGTGTTGATGAGGGTGGTGTTGTGAGTGTGATGAGAGAGAAGTGTGTGAGGGGATGTGAGGTGTCGTAGTAGGGATTGAGTCGGTGATTGATATTGGTGTTTTGTATTTGCGTCTTGAGGGGGTGTGTTGAGAGTGTGTCTAGTGGGTTGATGAGGTGATGTAGAGGGTGGGGGATGTGTGATTGTGTCGATACTTGGTGCGTATTGGGAGACAGGAGTGATGATGAGTGTGTTAGAGTGGGGTTGTGGAGTTTGTGGGACGGTGGACGGGGTGTTGTGTGATGGTATGAGATAGTCGGAGAGGGTCAGAAGTAGGAAGGGGGGTTGATTGGCGTGATTGTGAATGGGGGGGGGGTGGACTGCTGAGATCTCCTGTGTAGTGTGCGTGAATGGAGGTGGTGGTGGGTTGGTGAGTATAGGGTCTGGATGATGTTGTGTGGTGGGTTTGTGTGTGTTTCGTGAGTAGGGAGATTGTTTGATGAGGTGGAGAATGATCAGTGGGGGATTGAATTTGCGGGGTATGGTTTCGAGAGAGTGAGTGGTGAGGGGGTGGAAGGGGCGAGGAGGTGTTGAAGTGGGGGGTGAGAGGTTAGTTCGAGTGTTGGGAGGTTCGTTGTTGAGATTAGTGTGTCTTGGGGTGAGGAGAGGAGATTTGGGACGAGATTATGGATTTTCTTGTTGTGGTGTATTTGGGTTTTCGATACGATAGAAGTGGGGAGAGGCGGGACGGGAGTTAGATGGATAAGGGATTGGTGGATGTCATCGTTGAAGGGGGTTTGGAAGGTGTTGTTTGAGATGGGTTGGTATGGCGGTAGTGGCGGGGGTTGTGTAGTTGGTATGGTAGTGATGGGCGATAGGGGGTGATGGGAGTATGTTCGGGAACTGGAAAGTTGATAGAGGGGGTGGAAGGTTGATGTGGAGAGGATGGGTTTGGGGATGAGGTGTTTAGTGGTGAGGTGAAGGGACGTAAGACTGGGAGTTGGATCGAGTGTGGGGGTAGAGAGGTCACGCGAGTGGGGTTGAGAGGTATTTGTAGCGAGGGGGAGTTTAGATGTGTTTTTGGGAGGGAGGAAGGAGTGAGTTGGTATGAGTGTTCTTGTGTGTGGAGTGGTGAGGGGTTGGCAGGGCAGTTATTGGAGGTCGAGTGGATGTTGAGTTATTGGGTGCGGAGTGACGGGAGGAGACGGAGTGCGGGGGTGGAGAGAGTGGTGAAGGTTGGGTGTGATTGGTGGAGGTGTAAGAGAGATGAGTTACTTGAGCGATTGTATGGATTAGTGAAAGACAGGGGCAGTGATGGAGAGAGGTGGGTTTGTTCTGTAGGTTGGTGTGATAGTGAAGTGTTGAGGTTGATAGTAGAGATGTCTGATCGGGAGATGGGAGTGGAATAATGAGGGCTGGGAGAAGAGGGTGAGGAGGATGTGTTGTGGGTGGGGTAGTAGTTCGGAGCGGGTTGTGGGGTTGCTGGGATTTGGACTGGGGCGAGTTTGAGAAGTTTTTGGTGAGGGTGGGTTGGTATTGATAGAGTCGGGTGTATTGATGGGTGTTGATATCAGTGGATTGCTTATTTTGAGCGATGTCGTTGTTGGTGGGGTAGTTGTTGGGTTGAGAGTGGGGGGGGAGTGAGAGTTGTGGTGATGGAGTCGAGAATATTGGATGAGTGATTGGGTACCGGATATAGGAGTTTTGTGGATGATGAGTTGTAGGGTTGGTTGGGGGATTGTTTCAGTTGAGGAGTTTGATTGGATGACGGTTTGGGGGAGGAAAGGGAGGGGTGATTGCGTTTGAGATTAGTTTGGGTGTGGGAGTGAATGAGGATTGGTGACGGGAGATTTGGGATTGGGAGGGTTAGGGATGAGTTGAGTTTGAGGGGAGTTATGTTGGGGTGGGTGTAAGTTCGAGTGATGGAATTTGATGTGACGTTTTGGGAGAAGATTGTGTGTGGGTTTCTTGGGACGGTGTGGTGGAGTTGTTGTATATCGGAGTTGTAGGGGGCTTGAGTTGGTGGAGTGTGAGAGGAGACGTATGGTGAATGATTTGGTGTGTCGGGGGGAGTTTTATGAGCGAGATTGGGGAGCCGAGAGAGATTGTATGAAGATGTTGAGGGAGCGTGTGGTTTGGATGAGGGGGAGTTGTGGGTATGAGAGAGATTAAGTTTGAGGTTGATGTGAGGGAGGGTGAGTTGATTTGAGAGTGGAGTTGTTTGTGATGGAATTTGTGAAGTGTGAGGTATTTGAGGTTGGTTGTTTGGGATACGTGGGGGTGAGGATGGATGCGACGTGTGTAGAGTGAGGCGTTGCGATGATCGTCGGGAGGTGTTGTAGGATTAATTGAGAGTATGGGTTGGTGTGGAAGAATGTGTTTGGAGTAGAGAGTTTAGAGGAGAGAGGTCGATTATGGGGTTTGGTACTGTGAAGTGGGTGTGGGTGATCGGAGTGGTGATCAAACTGTTCTTGGAAGGACGGAGGACGGCTTTATAGGAAGAAGTTAAGGTAGTGCTTGGGAGTGGGTGAGAATGGGGTGGTGTGGTGGGTTTGGGTCGAGTTGAAGGGATGATTGTGGAATGAGGTGTTGAGATGGAGGGAGGATTGAGGGTTAGTGGACGTTCTGAAGAGTTTTGTTTGGTGTTTGAGGCTATCAGAATCGGTTTATTGGATTATGATGGTGCGTGATGGGGGAGTTGAATGAAGAGAGGGCGTGGCTGGGAGAGAGATGGGGGGTCCGATTGGGATTTGGGGTTCGTTGGGACGTGGTGGGGTGGAAGGATGGAGGTTTCATGATGGAACGTTGATGGGAGGTGTGGTGAGTGTGGACGGTGATCCTGCGTACTGTGGAGTGCTTTCTTTGAGGAGATTGTGACTCGAGCTGAAGTGATGCTGGCGATATGACGGACGAGGGAGTTAGGGGGTTTTCGTAGGAGAGACGTTGATTTCTGTATGTGATTTTTTGGTGTCGGACAGGAGAATGAGAGAGGGAGGTTGCTCGAGGCGAGAGTTTGCTTGTTCGGCCGATAAATGTGGTGGGGTACTGAGAGAGGGTGGAGAGAACGGAGGAGAGGGAGCGTGTTGTTTGTTTGGAGTTTCGTTTGGATAGAGAGAGGGGAAAGATGGAGGATGTGGGGGGAGTGGGAATTAGGGTTAGTTGATGGATCGCATGCGATGTTGAGGGAGGGGTTGCTGGGAGAGGATGGTGTGGGCGTGGAGAGGGAGTTGGTATGGGATCGTGATTTTCGTCGTGAATGGTGTTGGGTCTTGGAGGTCGTTGTGACTTGTGATGTGGTTGGAGTCATTAGTTAGGAAGGGGATGGGAGATTCGATTGAGTGGTGGGTGGTGGTGTGTTGTAGTTTGTTGTGAGTGAAGAGGTTTGAGGTGGTTGTGAGAGAGGGGTGGATGAAGTGGGGGGAGGTTGGACGTTGGTGATTTGGGGGGAGACGGAATGTGGGGGCGGAGGCGGTATTAGAGTTTGGGGGGGGTTTTGTATGGAGAGAGGGTTGCGTTTCGATATGGGTTGGAGTGTCGGATGTAGATAGTTGAGAGCGAGGTGGAGGGTGAGTGGATTGGCTCCGGAGTAATTTGATGATGTGTGGGGAGGGCGTGATGCAGGGTTTAGAGGAGTTGTGTGCGATGAGATGGGGGTTAGAGAGAGGTGAGGTTGAGGTGTAACTGGACGGGATGGTTTTTTGTGGAGGGAGCGGGTTGAGTGATGGAGAGGAGTATAGGGTGGTTGAACTGGAGTTGGGGTTTGGTCATTGGATAGGATGGTGTGTTTGAGTGTTTTCGATATGTAGGGTTTGAAGGTGTTGTTCTAATTAAGGTGTTCTAGTTTTTTTGATCGTGTGTGGGAGGTTTGATGGCGGGTTGTTGGAGAGAGTTTTGTGTGGAGGTGTGGGTGAAGGGAGTAGAGAGTTGGTGAGGGGGAAGAGGGGTGTGGTGTTGTGGGGCTTGATGGGCTGTTGTTTAGGCGGGTTTTGAGAAATTTGTTTGTGAGGGGTTTGTGAGTGAAGGAAGAAGGTGATTTGAGAGAGTTTTGTGCGGAGTTGAGGACTTTGGAGGCGTGAATGGCGACGGGCGTTCGGTGGGTGAGGGGTGTCGGTTGACTGGAGAGAGTCTGATTGTAGGGATGTATCCGAAGGATGGGGTGGGGTGTCATGAGTGGGAGGGGTAGGTGTATTTTGTAGTATGGAGGAGGGGAGGGTATGATGAGTGAGGAGCTGGTTGATGAGTTGGGAAGTGGTGGGAGGATGTTGGAGGAGGCGGATGTGGGTTATGGTGGTTGTGCGAGGTGTCAACGAAGTCCGGAAGAACTCCACGATTCTCCACATGTGGGACTGCATGTGGCGCTGTCATACAGCGCATGGATGACTTGAAATCAGGTCCTCGTCGAAGTTATAGTCTCTCTGACTTGCCACTAAGTGCTTCTTGACACACTCGATCGATGGACTCATGAAGTCATTGAAGTTGTTGATAGTGTGTTGTTGTTGTTGGAGCATGCTTCTCTAGGAGATTCTGATGTTTGAAGATCTGCTCGGACGTGCTTCGAACTGGTCTGATATGCCTGTTATTCTGATTGGATTTCTTTGGCTTGTGCTTTCAGTTATGTTTAAGGCATTGCGTAGCATAACTTTGCTTGATGGATTATCAGACTGATGTTCTGTTAATTTTGGCATCTTAAGGTATCCCTTCTTTGGAAGTGGAACTTTGATGATTGGTTTTGTTCAGGCCACTCTTTGCTGGTCAAGAGGCGTTGGCAGATGATGGTTAATGCTTTGATCATCTCTGGCCTCCTTTCTTGATCGAGCTTCAGCGGGATGTTGTCAATCCTGGTGACTTGACCTCTTTCAAGGTTCTTATGTTCTTTACCTCTTCTCCAGCACTGTGTGTTTCGGGATTGTTGGTATGGGATCTGCTCGTGAAGTTTGTTCGGATCAGACTTCAGCTTGTAGTTGTAAAGGTCGTGCAATTTTCTGTCATCGTTTCATGATAGTGGCGATTCTGTAAGGTCTGACACCCTTTTTGTCTTCATATAAGGAGGTCTTTGGTGCTGGGAATGGGGTAGTAACTTGTTGGTATGGTAAGACTATTTGATGTATCTTTCGCCATTGCCTTCTCATCCTTGGAGCATTGTAGGATTCCTGATTCCACATGGCCTCGGTCATTTCGTCTTGAGTTTTGACCCTGTTGACTGTTCTATACTCTTCGGCAGTTTATGGGTTTTTGTTATTCTCTTGGCATTTAAGCTCACTACGTTGTGTCGCACAGGTCCAGGATATCGTTGGTACCCACGGTTGGTTCTTGTTTCCATTCTTTCCCAAAGGATCTCCAGCGCTGTCTACTGAATGGTCTTGCTGAAGGTCTCAGTGAGGTTGTTGATTAATCTTGGAGGAAATTCAATGCTGCAAATCTTAAAATATCCTATGCTTTTAAGATTTTGCAGCGACTTTCGGGGTCATTTCAGATTTTCATGTTGACCGCAAAAGGGGTTTTCTCTCTGGTTTGTCTTCAGCTTGATCAGTTGGGTCATGAGTACCATGTCGTGGTCACTGCCAATATTCAGCGCCAGGGAAAGTTCTTGTCTGGGTTTGTTGATGTCGACTTAAATCGTTTGGGGGCCGATGTAGTCATCTGGTTTGTATCTTTCATTTGGTGAGTGCCACGGTCGTTCTCTTGAAGTATTGTGGGGGTATTATTAGGGTGTGGACGTCTAGTAGAGTGTGCTGCTGCGACATTCAAAAAAGTCTGTGATAACCTTATCGTTGGCTTCGTCCACGCCAAAAACGGCCTATTGTCCCTGGCCAATGGTCATAAGGTCAGGTCGATCTTGGCATTACAGTAGCCCTGGATCACGAGAAAGTCCTTCTTTGGTGTTGATTTGATGGCGCCCAAATCCTCGTAGAACACCTCGATTGCTTCATATCGTAGTTGTTTTTGGTGCTAGGGTCTTTTTATGCTTGGTAATGTTGGTGGTTTTGCTGCGTTTCGCAAGCAATAAAGGCGAATTGCACTGATACGACGTATTGATTGATGCAGCGACTGGTCAGGTTCTGGGTGATGAATTTTTGCATAGAGAGTGTGTTGCTCGATATGACCCCTAGATACTTCAACGAGCAGTGGATAGGGGAATGATGCATTGCCGAATTATATTGAAGACGTTGTACATGGAAGAGGTTTTTGTGTTTTGGTCCATACATGAATGACTTCAGATTTATCAGCGTTTAGTTGTAAACTTGTTTTTTATCATCCAGTTTGGGATATTTGAAAGCAGTAGGTCATATTCTCCAAGAGGGAAGGCAGATTTTCAGGAGTGTCATGCTTAGAATCTGGAGAGTCATTGGCATAAACGTGTGGTTGATCTGATGTCGGTTAATTATATGTGACAGTGGAGCGGTGTTGTAGAGTGTGAAAAGATCAGGGCCTGATACTGATCCCTGCGGGACTTCCACATTCCAGTCTGCAGGTATGAATGAATCTTGTTTTTATGAAGGGATGGATGGAGGAAGAAAGAAGGTGGAAGCATGAGAGGAAGAGATGGAGGAGGAGGAGAGACAATACGGTAGTGTTTATGGCATCAATAGGGGAAAATCATCCACTCTGGCTTCCGTTCAATCTTCTGCTTGCTCTGTTTACTCTTTTATGATGAGGGAAAGATTTAGGTGAAATGGACGTTGCTTGTGTGTGTGTGTTTGTGTGTGTAGTGTGTGTGTGTGTGTGTGTGCTGTTAGAGGGGGAGGAATGGTGGGTGTGTGGCGTGTGTACGAGGGGATGGGGGTTTTGGTGTGTGTGTAGGGGTGGGGTATCGGGGGTTTGTGGGGTGTGTGTGTGGGGGGGGGGGGGGGTGGTATGTTAGTGTTTGTGTGTAGTTGTGTGTAAGGAGGGTGGGGTGTCGGGTGGGTGTGTAGGGGGAGGGTGTCGGGTTCTAAGTTTTTTGTGTGTGTGTGTGTGTGTGTTGGGGGGGGGGGGGGGGATGGTTGGTGTCGTGTGTGTGTTGTGTGGTGTGTTGTGTTTTGTGTGTTGTAAATGGGGGAGGGAAGTGGGTGTGTGCTGTGTGTACGAGGTGTGGGGGTTTCGGCGTGTGTGTAGGTGGTGGGGGTATCGGGGTTTGTGTTGTGTGGGTGGGTTGTGGGGTAAGGGGGAGGTTGTTTGTGTTTGTGTGTGGTCGGGTACTGGATGGTGGGGTGGTGTCGGGTGTGTGTGTAGGGGGGAAGGGTGTCGGTGTGTGTGTGGTCGTGTTTGTGTGCACGCACACTCACACAACTTTTTAGTTCAACTTTATCGTAGTGATTTTTTTTTTTAATCATGTGAAGTTAACACAAGAATGGTTATCATATTTTATCCTATGATTGATATAAAAGAATATGCCAAATAAATGTCAACATAAATCATCACTTACTCTTGTTGTTTTCCCTTATTCTATTGTTTAGTACAACGTCAAGGTCCTTTGTTTTCTTTTCAGTTTTTCAAGCACAATCATGTTTTAAACCAAATCCATCGCAAGCATCAGTGACCTCATTGTACACACACACAACACCACACAACACACACACAACTCACACACACCACACCCGCAACGCACACAGCACACAAACACACACACACTAAAACACTCACACACACTCAAACAACGCACACATTCTCTTTTCTCAACATCTCTCAATCTTCAAATACCTTAAATCCTTCCCCCAAACCTCACCATTTCGCGAACACCCTCCTTCTCCCTACCCACCCATCTACACCTCGGCATTGCCAACCCCCCCCCCCCCCCTCCACCCCGCCCTTCCCCTATTTCTCACTATGATAGTCCCCGAAACGAACCTTTCCTGCTGTCAAAACAGTTTCTGACAACCCAAGACGTGTGCATAGAGAGTGACGCCCCCTTGCCAAAATGCAACTCTTCAGTGCTTTGAGTTGGAAAGAGTTTCACGAAAGTCTTTAGTGCTAGAAGATAAAATAATGGATGTATGGAGGTTCTGGTGTATCGGCTGGTTGTTTTTTTAAGAGACAGTTTTGGTGATACTTGGAGAGGAGTTATGGGCTGGTTTTTGTTGTTGTTGCTTTATTAAGTGTAGAATGAGTATGCTTAGCAATCTGAAAATAAATTTGCTTGTAGTAATTATAATGCAAGTGGTTATACGGTGATGGTTGATGGCAAAACTGATAATAAAACAAATAAAAATTATTGTTGATAATGGCGTCGATTCTGATTGTGACAATATTGTTGACAAGGCAAATGCTGATATTGCTGCTGTAGGTACTGATTTGCAGTTGTTTATGCTGCGATTCGATGTCTGCTGTTGCTGATGCTGCTGCTATACTGCTGGATGCTGCTACTGTTGTGTTGTTGCTGCTGCTGCTACTACTGCTGCTGTTGTACTGTTGCTGTTGCTGTGCTACTTATACTGTGATGGGCTACTGCTGCATGATGCTGCTTCTGCTGCTGAAGCTGCTGAAGAATGATGATGTTATGATGATGTGTGATGATGATGAGGGTTGTTGATGATGATGAGATGATGATGATGATGATGATGACGACGACGACTGGATGTTCAGTCGATTTCATGAAGCAATGATGATGATGCTGCATTATGATGTCATTTGACCAAGAGAAATAAAAAATAATGGTAGCAATCATAGCTGGCTTGTGCAGATGAAAAGACTGCATCTAGATGCCTGCCTTCAATATCACCACAGTTACACACACCTATTGTGTCAGGAGGGGACCAACTTCGGGGAAGGGGTCAGACTTCACAAGGAGACCACAGATACGCTTCCAGATTCAACCCACTCACTCAATGGTTCATCTGTCCCACTGGGCAGGATGGAATGCCAAAACAGAAAGAAAAAAAACCCAACATGCTTGCTAGATGAGTTTATTTTCAATATCTAGTCATCACTATGTTGATGGTTAAAAATTAATACTGAAATTGACAACATAAGAATATATGATTCTGAACAGTTTACCATGTCTTTAAAATGCCCACACGCAACCAAGCACGCATACACACACACACACAACACACACATTACGCACTCACACAAAAATCACAAAGCACACTGCTCACATACACACACACACACACACACAAACACACGACACACACACACTCTCAACACACTCACACACACAACACAAACACACACACAAAATCACAAACACAACAGTACGCACAACTCCATTATCCTCAATATAAAAGAAGAAGAAGAAGTAGAAGAAGAAGATGAGATGAAGTAGGAAGAAGAAGGAGAGCAGAAGAAGAACCAACACAACAACAACAACAACAATAACAACACACACATAGCTCAAGGATTGCAGGGTTGCAGTGTTTTACATGAGCTCCCTTGTGAAAAAAATAAAAAGCAAGACAAACAACAAGACAAAAAAAACTGCAAGAAACATCACATAAAATTTCACCACCATCAACAACAACAACAACACAACAACAAAACAAACAACAGTTCGTATAAGTCCTCCTTGTTTTCACCTAAAATCCTAACGTAAAAAGGTAATGTAATTGCACGACCCTTGCAAGATATATTTATTAATTTTATTTTTTTATGTATGTATTATGTATTTATTGATTTATTAATTTATGTATTTATTTTTTAATTCCATAATATCGAGGTTATGGGGAATAAGCACATACGCATGCTTTTTTTTACATCTGTCACCCGTGTGTATGCAGCTTTGTAAAATTTCTGTCATCCATTCACACCGGGACATAATGATCCTACTTTTACGAAATGCGGAACAGATTTAACGTGGGTGCGCAATGATGTTATGCCGCGTTCGACACAGGGCGCCTCGGTTTTATAGTCTCATCCGAAGGACTTTTGGGGGAGAGTGAGTCTGCACTGATGTTAAATCCAGTGCGAAAATATCCCTTGAACGGGTTTACGAAACAGGGTCGTCAGATTGCAGAGCGGAAATGTTTCTAAAACTCTAGGCTATCCCGTCCCCCGTTAACCAGTCAACATCACTATAAAGGTTGCTAATGAGACGAAACGGGGTTCCCATGGATACTTCCTTACGTTTTTCCTTAGGAGCCCGAACTTAAGAGCACTGTTGATGGAGAAACTCTTCTGGGTGACTGATAGACTTTATCAACCCCCCCAAACCCCCCCACCCCCAACCAACCCCACAACCCCCCACAAATCCCCACTCTGCACCATCCTCACTCATCTGCTTCAGAATTCTAACGTCGCATTGGATGCATTTGGAAGCAGATGTGTTTAAGGGACCAACCGAATCTCATGTGGTCATTTCAAGCACTATAGATGGTTGGGTGGGAGGGTTTTGGGTGGGGTGTTTTT
The DNA here is from genome assembly GCA_028751875.1 of Rapana venosa. Classification (NCBI taxonomy): domain Eukaryota; kingdom Metazoa; phylum Mollusca; class Gastropoda; order Neogastropoda; family Muricidae; genus Rapana; species Rapana venosa. The sequence continues at coordinate 49,878,802 of CM054160.1, forward strand.
TTGTTTTTGGTTTTTTTTGGGGGCTATGAGAGTCAAGAGCATGTGCCTAAGGCACTTAATAGTCATGGGCTGAAAGGGATGAATGCTTTTGTGTGTGTGTGGGGGGGGTCTGTGGGGGGTGGTGGGGGGTGGGGGTGGGGAGGCAGCTATTGAGGAAGAGTGGAGGCAATGAAAGACAGTGGCAGAAGGGGTGGGAAAGGGGAGGGGTGAGAAAAAAAACCAAAAGGACAAGTGTTGGTATTAGAACAGCGTAGGAGACGTAAATCAAATAATAAGGGGCAGTTTTTTTGTGTGTGTGTTTTGTGTGTGTTGTGTGTGTTGGGGGGGGGGGGGGGGGGCTTTTGGGGGGGGGGGGGGGGGGGAATAAGTACTTTACAGTCAAACAAGAAAATAAGGGATTGATGGAAAGGAAGGAGTGGAACGGAATTGGAAGGAGAAATGGTGTGATAAATAATATGTATGGAATTTTATAGCGTGAATCTTGTAAAGAACAAATCAAAGCGCTCAGATTTCATTTCATTCACTTTAAGACACGCAGGATTTTCGTGAAATTCGGGCTGATCTCCCCGGGGAGTGCGGTGGAGAGCGCGTGCCGCCAAAGGCGTGCGCCAATTTTTTTTTCTTTTTTTTTTCTCATGTCGTGCAAATGTATTTTTTTCCTTTTAAATAAGTGTGGCTTTTTCTAAGTATTTTTCCAGGAAAACTCACTTGTTGCCGTGGGTTTTTGTACGTGCGTAAAATAATTACGTGTACAAACGGGGAATCTGTTTATGTCTAATCCGAAAGGACTAGCGCCCAGACCCACCATCATGGTCTAATGATGGGGAAAAATTTTCGGTCAACGGTGGTACGACCGCCGCACACTCAGGGACCCGGACTTTTCGTTTTAGACAGGCGCGTTACTCTAGCCACGATCCACCATGACATAAATGTGGAGATAGGAGAGAGAGCTTCAGATTCAGATTCAGATATCGTTTGCCTTTTATCATGTAGAGAGTGAGAGGGTGGGAGAGAAGGAGGGAGACAGAGATAGACGGATAGTTAGACGGTTCAGACAGTGACCAAGAAAGAAAACTAAGGTTGAAAAAAGAAAGAGAGAGTGTGAGAGAGAGAGAGAGAGATAGGGTGTGAGAGTGAGAAAGAGAGACAGGAGACAAAGAGAGAGAAAGTTAGAGGGAAAGAAGAGATGAAAGGGTGTGAGAGAGAGAGAGATAGAGAAAGGTCGAGAGAGAGAGAGTGAGAGAGAGGAGAGAATGAGAGAGTGAGAGAGAGAGTTGAGAGAGAGAGAGAGCGAGAGAGAGAGAGGAGAGGACGGACGTACAGACAGACAGACGGACGGACAACAACAATATAACGAGAGAGGAAGACGGACAAATGTCAACATTCGACTTATCATTGCCATTGTTACTACTATAATACTATAAGACTCCTAATATATTATACTACTATACTTCTACTATCTACTTCTTATATACTACTACTACTACTCTTACTACTTAAATTACTACTACTACTGCTGCTGCTGCTGCTGATGCTGCTGCTGTGCTGCTGTGATGATGATACTGCTGCTGCTGCTGCTGCTGCTACTACTCTAAATATATCAATAATTCCAAAAGTTAACAATTTTTTAACTTTTAAAATCCATTAAGCCCTTGTTTGCAGCTAAATACAGCAACAAATGCGATATCATTTTATAACTATTCATCCATATGTTATCTCCGCGATAGTAATTCATCTGATTCCAAAAAAATCAACACCTAACATCAAGAAACAAACTTGATTCCCAATGTCATAGGATAAACAGTGACGCGAGTTAATCCCAAGCGATAATGCTACCCCACGAGTAAGGAGTGGTAAATTATTTGTAAAAAAAAACAAAACCCATGGTGTAGTTACTTTGATAATCAAATTATAACAAAGAAATTAAAACACAATACCCATTCTATTTAAATTTCCATAAAGCAATATATCATATGACTAATTCATATTAAGATCAGTCCATAAAAGTCTCTGAACTTGTGCCATAGAAATAAAGAGTTGATGATGAGCCGAGCGCCAGTGCAGACACACAAAGACTCCACTGTATTACAGGCCATAAAGCCTTCCACTAGAGGTTCTAGTTGGTTCATCAATAATTGCTGTGGACTCCAAACCCCCCCCCTTCACAACACACACACACACACACACCTCACACACAAACACAAACACACAACAACAAACACAACAAACACACAAACACCAAACCACACAAACACTCACACACACACACAACACACAGAGATCTTTGACATCTTCTGCATTTTTACTTCAAATTTAATCAGCGTTTTTCTTTCTAGTGATAAAAGTCGCTCATTGTACTGAAAGAGTGGATAATTTCTAGTGCTTTTTTGATTGTCAAGAATGTCATGGCAGTTTCTGAAATAGTGTAGGATTGATGGTTACGGTATTTTGCTATGTGCTGGCTGCTGCTGCTGCTGATGCTGCTGCTGCTACACTCCACCAACATACCATCACCACCCCATCCCCACCACCACCACCTACACCAGCAACACGACGACGTCGACGTACATCCACCACAACCACCTCCATGCTACCATTACTACCATACTATACTACTACTATATACTACTTACTACTATACTACTATCTGCTGCTGCTGCTTGCTGCTGCTGTGCTGCTTGCTGCTGATGATTCTGATGCTGCTGCTTCTGTTGCTGCTGATACTACGTAACCAATACTACTATATACATACTACTACTACTACTACTATACTATACTACTATTGCTGCTGTGCTGTACTACTATTACTACTATACTACTACTAATTATCTACTAATTACTACTACTAATAATACTACTACTTACTACTACTACATACTAAGGCTACTTTACTACTACACTATACTACTACTATACTACTTACTATTGCTGCTGCTGATGCTATACTCTATAATACACTACTTACTATTACTATATTACTACTAATAATACGACACTACTCTACTACTACTAGATACTATATTCTATTACTACTTCCATACTAATACTAATACTACTAACATTCTACTATATTCTACACACTAGCATACTGCTTTCTACTACTACTACCACTCCTACTAATACTTACTTATTGCTGCTGCTGGATACTACTACTACCTGAATACTACTACTACACTACTACTATTACTACTTACGACTTATAATACTTTACTACTACCATATAATACTACAACCTCTTCTTCTACTCATACTACCACTACTACTGCTTACTACTAATTACCACTTCTATACTAATACTACTATTGCTTGCTGCTGCTGCTTTGTGCTGATACTACTTCTACACTATACTACTATACTACTACTACTGCTGCTGCTGATGATGATGCTGTTGTGCTGTTGATGATGCTGCTACACCACCACAAACTTACCATCACCACCTAACCCAACACCACCACGAATCACAACACCACCACCCCCAATCTACTACTACTTATAATACCATACGATACTATACTAATTCTACTACTACTTACTATACTATATGTGTGTTGTTGCTGCAATACTACTACTACTACACTACTACTACTATACATATTACTATACTACTTACTACTACTACTATCTATACTTTTACTACTACTATTTACTTCTTACTACTATATACTACTACTTTACTTAATGTTGCTGCGGCTGCTGCTGCTGTGTTGTTGTTTGTTGCTGCCAATTTCAACTGCTACTGACGTTGCTTGCTGCTGTGTTGCTGCCAGAACCATTACTTCCATTACCATACGCGGCAAACATAAAAATTGCTACCATATGATTAAGTACTTCGCATAATAGTGCATAATGAACTAAGGAATACCGTTTAGGTGGTCAATTTGTCATCAAAAAGAGTTTGCACGATCTGTATTACGTAAAATGTCTTTTTTTCTCACGTGATAATCACAAAAGAGAGTCAGAAGGTCTTACTTATGGTTATTGTCTCTATTAGTATTTATGTGACTCTTATAGACTAAAAGAAACGATGGAATGAAACAAAGATAATGTTGATAGAATGCAAACAAGATGATGGAAAAATGCAATGATGAAAAGTAGGGGTGGGTGGGGGTAAGATGGAGAGAAGAGAGAGTGAGTGAGTGAGAGGGAGAGAGGAGGTGTGAGAGAAGAGAGTGAGAGGAGAGAGTGTTTGTGTTTGTGAGCTTGATCATACTTTGGCTGTATTATGGTTTATTTCTTTTTTCGTTCTCACCATTTCGTTGTTCGGGTTCGGAGTAGTGGTATAATGGTTTTTCAAGTGTTTATATTTGTTTCTTTTTTTTTTGTTTCATATTATTATTGAATTCTAATCTTCCTCTTTTTATTTATTAATTTATTGTCTTATTTTTTTTTCCGTTTGATTTGTTTTTTTGGGCCTTTTTTTTGTGAGAGGAGGGGGGAGATGGAGAAGATAGATAGAGATAGAGAGATGGATAGAGAGTATGACGAGTGAGAGGGAGAGAGAGAGTGTGGGGGGGAGGTTAAGCAACAAGATAAAATGCAATGACAGCCAAGAGACGAGATAGTGAGACAGGACCAGACAGACAGAGACAGAGCAGAGAGATAGATAGACAGGAAACCACAGACGACAGGGAGATAGGGAGAGAAGAATGGAGACAGAGACAGGGAGACAAAAACAGAGAGAGAGCGAGTAGAAAAATCAATGTGATGAAAACAAGCACCTAAAGCCAAGGGAAAGAGAGAGAGAGAGAGTGCAGAGTGACGATGAGAGAGGAGAGAGAGATGAGGGAGAGAGAGAGAGAGAGAGAAAGTGTGAGAGAGAGAGAGAGAGAGGCAGAAGAACAGAGAGACACGAGACAAAGAGTCAAGACCGACAGAACATAACAAAATGATGCGCAAGTTACCACTCAAGACTAGCCCACATTGTTGGCTTTTCCACCAATTCCACCTCTGGCCACACACAGAGATGAAACAGAAACTTTTAGCAGCATCAATAATAAACGAATCAAGGGAGAGACCAGGACAATGTCAGGGAAAAGAAAACCGTCAATATTGAAATGATATTAATAATTAAAGAAATAAAGAATTGGGAGGGTTGGTGGTTGGTGTGAGTGATGGGAATGATATGGTTGCTGTTATCTTAAACTGACATATCATTATGAAAAGGGCGAAAGATGGAGACAGAGATAGAAGAGGACAGAGGGAGTGAAGGGATTCCTGAGTCGTTTATCACTAGTGATTCAACAGGGACATAGATCCTAGTATAATGGATTGGTAGAGAGAGGAGGAGAGGAATTAGGGATGATGGTGGAAAGACAAAGAGAGAGAGAGAGAGAGAGAGGAGAGGGTGGAGAGAGAGAGAGAGGGGGGAGGGGAGGGAGAGGGGGGAGGGGAGAGAAAAGGGAGCAGAGAGAGAGAGAGATGAGAGAGGAGAGGAGAAGAGAGATGAGAGTGAGAGAGAGAGAGAGAGAGAGAGAGGAGAAGTATGGCAAATGGTTAGAGAGAGAAAGAGAGTGAGAGACATAATGATAATGACATTGGCAATGTGTAGAGAGGAGAGAGTAGGAGAGAGAGGAGACGAGAGGAGGAGATGAGAGAGTGAGGAGATAGAGAGAGAGTAAGGATGAGAGAGAGAGGAGATGATTCCGAGGGCGTGGGTAGACGGGGGAAGATGGTTCTGGAGAGTGTGGTGTCGTGATTTGTAGGATAGGAGGTTGAGAGTAGGTTGATGATGTGCGTGGATGGGGAGTTTGTGGAGAGGTGGAGGAGTGAGGTGTGGAAGAAAAGGTTTAGATATTGATTTGAGCCCGTGTCGTGTGGAGGTGTGAGAGGGGGAGGTGTAGAGGGGGGTGGGGGGTAGGAGGGAGTTTGTGATCTTGTGAGAGTGTCTGAGGGAGTAGGATGTGGGTGTGAGGGAGGAACGTAGTGGCGTTGGAAGGTGTGGGGTGTGTGGTTGGTGGTTGAGAAGTGGTTGAGATGGTGAGTTGGGTGAGATGATGCTGTGGGGTTGTTGGTGTGAGAGGGTTCGAGGGGTAGATGATAGGTGGTCGATTTTGAGAGGCTGCTGGGGGCTGCAGTTGTGGTGTTGATGAGGGTGGTGTTGTGAGTGTGATGAGAGAGAAGTGTGTGAGGGGATGTGAGGTGTCGTAGTAGGGATTGAGTCGGTGATTGATATTGGTGTTTTGTATTTGCGTCTTGAGGGGGTGTGTTGAGAGTGTGTCTAGTGGGTTGATGAGGTGATGTAGAGGGTGGGGGATGTGTGATTGTGTCGATACTTGGTGCGTATTGGGAGACAGGAGTGATGATGAGTGTGTTAGAGTGGGGTTGTGGAGTTTGTGGGACGGTGGACGGGGTGTTGTGTGATGGTATGAGATAGTCGGAGAGGGTCAGAAGTAGGAAGGGGGGTTGATTGGCGTGATTGTGAATGGGGGGGGGGTGGACTGCTGAGATCTCCTGTGTAGTGTGCGTGAATGGAGGTGGTGGTGGGTTGGTGAGTATAGGGTCTGGATGATGTTGTGTGGTGGGTTTGTGTGTGTTTCGTGAGTAGGGAGATTGTTTGATGAGGTGGAGAATGATCAGTGGGGGATTGAATTTGCGGGGTATGGTTTCGAGAGAGTGAGTGGTGAGGGGGTGGAAGGGGCGAGGAGGTGTTGAAGTGGGGGGTGAGAGGTTAGTTCGAGTGTTGGGAGGTTCGTTGTTGAGATTAGTGTGTCTTGGGGTGAGGAGAGGAGATTTGGGACGAGATTATGGATTTTCTTGTTGTGGTGTATTTGGGTTTTCGATACGATAGAAGTGGGGAGAGGCGGGACGGGAGTTAGATGGATAAGGGATTGGTGGATGTCATCGTTGAAGGGGGTTTGGAAGGTGTTGTTTGAGATGGGTTGGTATGGCGGTAGTGGCGGGGGTTGTGTAGTTGGTATGGTAGTGATGGGCGATAGGGGGTGATGGGAGTATGTTCGGGAACTGGAAAGTTGATAGAGGGGGTGGAAGGTTGATGTGGAGAGGATGGGTTTGGGGATGAGGTGTTTAGTGGTGAGGTGAAGGGACGTAAGACTGGGAGTTGGATCGAGTGTGGGGGTAGAGAGGTCACGCGAGTGGGGTTGAGAGGTATTTGTAGCGAGGGGGAGTTTAGATGTGTTTTTGGGAGGGAGGAAGGAGTGAGTTGGTATGAGTGTTCTTGTGTGTGGAGTGGTGAGGGGTTGGCAGGGCAGTTATTGGAGGTCGAGTGGATGTTGAGTTATTGGGTGCGGAGTGACGGGAGGAGACGGAGTGCGGGGGTGGAGAGAGTGGTGAAGGTTGGGTGTGATTGGTGGAGGTGTAAGAGAGATGAGTTACTTGAGCGATTGTATGGATTAGTGAAAGACAGGGGCAGTGATGGAGAGAGGTGGGTTTGTTCTGTAGGTTGGTGTGATAGTGAAGTGTTGAGGTTGATAGTAGAGATGTCTGATCGGGAGATGGGAGTGGAATAATGAGGGCTGGGAGAAGAGGGTGAGGAGGATGTGTTGTGGGTGGGGTAGTAGTTCGGAGCGGGTTGTGGGGTTGCTGGGATTTGGACTGGGGCGAGTTTGAGAAGTTTTTGGTGAGGGTGGGTTGGTATTGATAGAGTCGGGTGTATTGATGGGTGTTGATATCAGTGGATTGCTTATTTTGAGCGATGTCGTTGTTGGTGGGGTAGTTGTTGGGTTGAGAGTGGGGGGGGAGTGAGAGTTGTGGTGATGGAGTCGAGAATATTGGATGAGTGATTGGGTACCGGATATAGGAGTTTTGTGGATGATGAGTTGTAGGGTTGGTTGGGGGATTGTTTCAGTTGAGGAGTTTGATTGGATGACGGTTTGGGGGAGGAAAGGGAGGGGTGATTGCGTTTGAGATTAGTTTGGGTGTGGGAGTGAATGAGGATTGGTGACGGGAGATTTGGGATTGGGAGGGTTAGGGATGAGTTGAGTTTGAGGGGAGTTATGTTGGGGTGGGTGTAAGTTCGAGTGATGGAATTTGATGTGACGTTTTGGGAGAAGATTGTGTGTGGGTTTCTTGGGACGGTGTGGTGGAGTTGTTGTATATCGGAGTTGTAGGGGGCTTGAGTTGGTGGAGTGTGAGAGGAGACGTATGGTGAATGATTTGGTGTGTCGGGGGGAGTTTTATGAGCGAGATTGGGGAGCCGAGAGAGATTGTATGAAGATGTTGAGGGAGCGTGTGGTTTGGATGAGGGGGAGTTGTGGGTATGAGAGAGATTAAGTTTGAGGTTGATGTGAGGGAGGGTGAGTTGATTTGAGAGTGGAGTTGTTTGTGATGGAATTTGTGAAGTGTGAGGTATTTGAGGTTGGTTGTTTGGGATACGTGGGGGTGAGGATGGATGCGACGTGTGTAGAGTGAGGCGTTGCGATGATCGTCGGGAGGTGTTGTAGGATTAATTGAGAGTATGGGTTGGTGTGGAAGAATGTGTTTGGAGTAGAGAGTTTAGAGGAGAGAGGTCGATTATGGGGTTTGGTACTGTGAAGTGGGTGTGGGTGATCGGAGTGGTGATCAAACTGTTCTTGGAAGGACGGAGGACGGCTTTATAGGAAGAAGTTAAGGTAGTGCTTGGGAGTGGGTGAGAATGGGGTGGTGTGGTGGGTTTGGGTCGAGTTGAAGGGATGATTGTGGAATGAGGTGTTGAGATGGAGGGAGGATTGAGGGTTAGTGGACGTTCTGAAGAGTTTTGTTTGGTGTTTGAGGCTATCAGAATCGGTTTATTGGATTATGATGGTGCGTGATGGGGGAGTTGAATGAAGAGAGGGCGTGGCTGGGAGAGAGATGGGGGGTCCGATTGGGATTTGGGGTTCGTTGGGACGTGGTGGGGTGGAAGGATGGAGGTTTCATGATGGAACGTTGATGGGAGGTGTGGTGAGTGTGGACGGTGATCCTGCGTACTGTGGAGTGCTTTCTTTGAGGAGATTGTGACTCGAGCTGAAGTGATGCTGGCGATATGACGGACGAGGGAGTTAGGGGGTTTTCGTAGGAGAGACGTTGATTTCTGTATGTGATTTTTTGGTGTCGGACAGGAGAATGAGAGAGGGAGGTTGCTCGAGGCGAGAGTTTGCTTGTTCGGCCGATAAATGTGGTGGGGTACTGAGAGAGGGTGGAGAGAACGGAGGAGAGGGAGCGTGTTGTTTGTTTGGAGTTTCGTTTGGATAGAGAGAGGGGAAAGATGGAGGATGTGGGGGGAGTGGGAATTAGGGTTAGTTGATGGATCGCATGCGATGTTGAGGGAGGGGTTGCTGGGAGAGGATGGTGTGGGCGTGGAGAGGGAGTTGGTATGGGATCGTGATTTTCGTCGTGAATGGTGTTGGGTCTTGGAGGTCGTTGTGACTTGTGATGTGGTTGGAGTCATTAGTTAGGAAGGGGATGGGAGATTCGATTGAGTGGTGGGTGGTGGTGTGTTGTAGTTTGTTGTGAGTGAAGAGGTTTGAGGTGGTTGTGAGAGAGGGGTGGATGAAGTGGGGGGAGGTTGGACGTTGGTGATTTGGGGGGAGACGGAATGTGGGGGCGGAGGCGGTATTAGAGTTTGGGGGGGGTTTTGTATGGAGAGAGGGTTGCGTTTCGATATGGGTTGGAGTGTCGGATGTAGATAGTTGAGAGCGAGGTGGAGGGTGAGTGGATTGGCTCCGGAGTAATTTGATGATGTGTGGGGAGGGCGTGATGCAGGGTTTAGAGGAGTTGTGTGCGATGAGATGGGGGTTAGAGAGAGGTGAGGTTGAGGTGTAACTGGACGGGATGGTTTTTTGTGGAGGGAGCGGGTTGAGTGATGGAGAGGAGTATAGGGTGGTTGAACTGGAGTTGGGGTTTGGTCATTGGATAGGATGGTGTGTTTGAGTGTTTTCGATATGTAGGGTTTGAAGGTGTTGTTCTAATTAAGGTGTTCTAGTTTTTTTGATCGTGTGTGGGAGGTTTGATGGCGGGTTGTTGGAGAGAGTTTTGTGTGGAGGTGTGGGTGAAGGGAGTAGAGAGTTGGTGAGGGGGAAGAGGGGTGTGGTGTTGTGGGGCTTGATGGGCTGTTGTTTAGGCGGGTTTTGAGAAATTTGTTTGTGAGGGGTTTGTGAGTGAAGGAAGAAGGTGATTTGAGAGAGTTTTGTGCGGAGTTGAGGACTTTGGAGGCGTGAATGGCGACGGGCGTTCGGTGGGTGAGGGGTGTCGGTTGACTGGAGAGAGTCTGATTGTAGGGATGTATCCGAAGGATGGGGTGGGGTGTCATGAGTGGGAGGGGTAGGTGTATTTTGTAGTATGGAGGAGGGGAGGGTATGATGAGTGAGGAGCTGGTTGATGAGTTGGGAAGTGGTGGGAGGATGTTGGAGGAGGCGGATGTGGGTTATGGTGGTTGTGCGAGGTTGGAAAATTGAAAAAAAAGGGGGGGGGGGGTTTGGGGTTGGGGGGGGGGGTTTTGGGGGGGGAGGGGGGGGGAGAGAGGGGTGGAAGGGGGAGGGGAGTGGGTTTGGGGAGAAAAGGGTGGGGGGGGAAGAGTTGGGGGGGGTTTTTTGGGAAAGGGTCAATGGGAGGGATTTGGGGAAGAAGACGGGGGAAAAGGGATGTTTGCCCCGAGGGGGATTGGGGGAGGGGGGGGGAAAGGGGGAAAAAAAATAGAGAGGAGGAAAAGAGAAATTTTTGGGGGAAAAAAGATAAGGGGGGGGAAAAAAAGGAGGGGGGGAGGAGGGGGTTTTTTGGGAGGGGGGAAAAAGGGGGGTAAAAGGGGAAAAAAGGGAAGGAGGGGGGAAGGGCGGGGGAAGGGGAAAGGGAAAAAAAATGGGAGAAAAAGTGTTTGTTTTTTTTAACCCTTTTAATTTGGAAATTTTTGGAAAAAAAGAAGTTATTAAAGTTTGGGAGAGCCCAAAGTAAGGGGAAAAAGCCCTTTGGGGTTGTGATATAATAATTAAAGAAATAAAGAAGGAGGGTTGGTGTTGGTGGGAGTGGGGGAAATGATTGGTGTGTTGGTATTAAATGATAATCTTTATAATAAAAGGGCGACGATGGGACAGAGTTTAGAGAGGAACAGAGGGGTTAAGGGATTCTGAGTGGGTTTTCATAGTGATCACAGGGACAAAGATCCTTATTTTAAATTTGAGGTGGAGAGAGAGGAGGAGAGGGAAGTTGGGGATGATGGTTTGGAGAAAAGACAAAGGAGAGAGAGAGAGGAGAGAGAGAGAGGGGAGAGAGAGAAAAGGAGAGGGGGGGAAAGGGGAGGAGAAGGGAGGGAGGGAGAGGGAAGAGGAGAGAGGAGAGAGAGAGTTTAGAGAGGTGAGAGGAGAGAGGAGAAAAAGGGAGAGGAAGAGAGAGAGAGTGAGGGAGAGAGAAAATGATTGAATGGATGGTTAGAGAGAGAAAGGGGAGAGAGGACAAAATGATAATGACCAATGGCAATGGTTAGAGAGGAGGAGAGAGAGAGGGAGGAGGACGAGAGGATAGGGAGAGAGAGAGAGGAGAGAGAGAAGAAGAGAGAGGGGAGAGAAAAGGAGAGATGGAATGACAATGAAATGGCAATGGCAATGGTTAGAGACAGAGACAGGAGGCAGGACAGGACAGACAGAAGACGGAAAAAAAGACAGGCGACAGGCAGATAGACAGACAGTCGTGAAGAAGCAGGAGAAGATGAAGACGGGGAAGTCCCGAGTTGGAATAATGAGAGAGAAAGAAAGACAGACAGACGGGACAGACAGAACGACAGAAAGAAGAAAGAAAAAGAAAAAAAGAAAAGAACAGAAAAAGAAAGATGAAGAGAGACTCAATATCAAAAAAGTTTTATTATTCAGAATGAGATAGAGTATGAGTGACATATTAACATTATACTTACACAAACAAAATAAACATTGGCCGCGCTCTTTCTTGTTTCTGGTCCATCCCTAGAATGACCTTCCTCTTTCACTTCCAAAGCCTTCATTTGATACCTTCAATCCAGCCTAAAAACCCACATTTTAAATTCCTCCTGAACTTTTCCCCTCATATCTGTCCCAAATTTTCACGCATCCTTCACCTCCTAAGTGGTTCGCGGGCGCGCGCTTTGGGTGTGTGTGTGTGTGTGCGGCGCGTACGTGCGTGCGGCGCGCACATGGACTTGAAATCTGTTTTTTAAATTATGCTTAAGGAGAGTTGCATGCGGGGAAAATGAATTGAGTGCAAGCGCTTCGATTTGTTTGCTTTTTACAAAAATTCAGCGCTATATAAATTCCATATATTATTATCATTTACTTTATTATTTATTATATCATCATCATCTCGTCATTATTATTATTATTATTATTATTATTTTATTATTATTATTTATTATTATTATTATTATTTATTTATTATTATTATTATATCAAAATCAAAATAGCACCCTTTACTTTCATATGCCGATATTTTGAGAATAAAAGAGATGAGGCCACGAACACAAACAACAATCAATCAAAATAAAATACATATTCACAGTTAATGATTGTCAATGAACCCTCTCTCTCTCTTCTCTCTTTTTCTGTCTCTTCTCTCTCTCTCTCCTTCTCTTTTCTCTCTTTCTCCTCTCTCTCTCTCTCTCTCTCTCTCTTCTCTCTCTCTCTCTCTTGTCTCTCTTCCTCAAATCTATCATTATCTATCTATTATTTTCTATTCTATTATCTATCTATCTATCTATTATCTATCTATTACTATCTATCTATCTATCTATTATCTACTATCTATCTATCTATGTACCTCTCTTTTGATGTCATTGAAATGTCTCTGTCTTCTGTCTCGTCTCTCGTTCCCAAAAATAAAGAAATTAAACTTTAGGGTAATAAGTGAACAAGGGAGGGAGGGGAGGGGAAAAGAGGAGAGAGAGAGAGAGAAAAGAGAGAGAGAAGAGATGAGAGAGAGAGAGAGGAGAAGTGGGGGGGAGGGGGAGAAGGGGAGGGTGGGGAGAGAGAGAAGAAGGGGGAAGAAGGAGAGAGGAGAGAGGGGGGAGGAGGGGGAGAGAGAGAGAAAGGGGGGGAGAGAGAGAGAGAGAAAGAGAGGAGAGAGAGTGGGGGGAGGGGGGAGGAGAGAGGGGGGGAGAGAGAGAGAGAGGGGGGGAGAGAGAGGAGAGAGAGAGGGGGGGAGGAGGGAGAGAGGGGGGGGGGGAGGAGAGAGAGAGAGAGGGATGGGGAGAGGGGGAGGGAGAGGAGAGAGGGGGGAGGGGGAGAGGGGGGGAGAGGCGGGAAGAGGGAGAGGAGTATTGAGACGGAGGTTGGATGGTTGAGAATTTTTAGGAGAGAAGGAGAGGGGAGGGAAAGGGAGGGGAGAGGGGGGGGGGGAAAAGAGGAGGGGAAGGAGGAGAGAGGGAGGGAGGAGGGATGAGAGGGGAGAGGGGGGGAGGGAGAATAGAAGGGGGGGGAGAGAGAGAGAGAGAGAGAGGGGGGGAGGGAGGGAGAGAGAGAAAAGGGAGGGGAGAGAGAGAGAGAGAGAAGGGAGGGAGGAGAGAGGGGAGGAGAGAAGAGAGAGGGGGGGGAGAGGGAGAGAGGGGGGGAGAGGGGAGAGAAGAGGGAGAGAGAGAGAGAGAGAGAGGGAGGGAGGGAGGTAGAGGGAGAGAGAGAGAGGAGGGGGGGCAGAGGGAGAGAGAGAGGGAGAGAGAAATGAGAGGGAGGGAGGTGGGAGAGAGAAGGGGGGGAGGGGAGAGAGAGAGGAGAGAGAGAGAGAGAGGGAGGGAGGGAAGAGAGGAGGGGGGGGGGGGAAGAGGGAGAGAGAGAGGGAGAGACAGAGTCAAAAGAGAAGAAACCGACAGAGATAAGGACAGACAGAAGGTAGACAGAGAAGACAGACAGAAACAAAGATGGAGAGGAGACAGACAAACAAAATAAAATCTGAGCGCTTTGATTGTTTGCTTTCAAATCAGCGCTATAACAATTCCCTACATTATATTTTATTAAACAGATACAACCGAAAGAGAGACAGACAGACAGACAGAGACGAGACAGAGAGCAAAATAAGCTCAGGAAAGTTTTTAAGTATGTATTTAAAACAAAGCTAACAGGAATTTGTAAAAATTATCCGAAAACACCACCTTACAAAATCAGTAAAAAAATAATAGAGATATACACAGCAAAGTCAAAAAGCTGTTTATCCCAAAAATTGACAACAACGTAAATCAAACAAAAACATACACAAAAAATAATGCGATGCCCCAAACCTTAAGGCAATAATAATAATAATAATAATTAATATAATATAATAATAAAAATAAATTTAAAAAATAGATAATTGAATAATAATAACAATGAAAAAAATAATAATAATAATATAATAATAAATTAAAAATTATAATATAATATAATAGAAATATTTAAAAATATTAATAATAATAATATAATAATATAATAATTTAAAAAATAACAAATAATAAAGAATATCACCAATTTTTTATGTGAAAAACCCCCAAAAAAACAAAAAAATACTAAACAAATCATGGGACCAATAAGAGAAACTATTGTACATTCAAGGTACATAATGGGGCTACTGAATGATTACAATTAATTCCCTTTACGTCACAACCCCCCACACATACAAAACGCACAAACCATTTCACCAACACGGCACACAACCACACACACACCACCACACAAAACACACACATGGGACACACACACAACCACATGCCAACACACACACCCCCACATTTCACACACACACACCCCAGCACACCAAAACACACACACACATGCACACACACACACACAACACACACAACACACAACACACAAAGCATTGCCTATTCTCCCCATTTCCCACTCTTCTTCTCATAACTCCGTCACTAAGCAGAAAACTAAAGGGAGAGAAAATGAAACCCAAAGGATTATTAATGCCCACATGCCCTCCCTCCCCCTCCTCTCTTCTTCCCCCCCACTCATGATAACCTTCACAATCCCCTTCCTCCTCTTCCCTGTATCTTCCCAGGGGGGACAATCTTTGCCCTGATTTCTCTGGGGAGTTGTCTGCTTTTTAAATGACGTCATTTTTTGAAACTTTCTTTTCCGGACTGTCGCCAAAGATAAAAATCTGTTTTCCTGCGTTTGTCGTCTGCTGGGGAGGTCTTTTTTTGAGAAAATGAGTGTTGGAGTGGAGAGAGAGGGAGAGGGGGAAAGGGAGGGAAGGAGAGAGGGAGGGAGGGAAGGGGAGGATGAGAGAAGGTGGGAGGTGCGGATTGATGTCCCCTTTTTGTGCTAGCGAGGATCAATATTGTCGTTTGTCTAGCTTCATTAAATTAGCAAAAGTGTGTCCCAACCCGTTCATTATTTTGCGTTCTTTTTCTTCTTTTGGTGAGACAGAATGGTTTGGGATTGAACGTGGATTACTCGTGTACTCTTACCTGGATTTTTGTTGGTGTTTTTTTTTTTTTACTGGATTCCAGGGTTATATATACTACTCCTAAAATTGAAAAAAAACCCAGAATGTTCACAAGAAGTAGCCAAGGGGATTGTTTGGACAAAACTGTGAAGACTCGTGCGCAAGTTGCACTGGTGTGTTTGTCTGGTTTTTTTCTGGTTGTATTTGGTGTATATTAAATAAATCACAACTACCGTGCACACAAATATGTACAAATGCCGTGCCCCACGCCCTGACAAACCCAAAAGTATTGACAGACCCAAAAGTATTGATTTAAAAGTTCATAACGATAAGTGGGGACGGGATTAGCTCAGCTAAGGTTAAGCAGAATCGAACGTTTTTAAACCAAGTAGTTGGGTGATGTTCGCGCGCCTTAGCTTCTGTACATATTTCCAGTTCCCCCAGCTGTAAATGGGTGGTACCTTCCTCTTTAGGGTCAGGGAAGGTAAAGCAGCGAGGGAGAGGAGATAGCGCCGCCCTCAATATGCTGGCCCCTAGAGAAGCTGAGGTATCTGATACCTCGCTGCCCTACGACCACATAGGTCATGGGACACCTTTACCTTTAACAAAAACCATGAGTGGATGTATCCAACCAGGGGAGTAGATAGGTTTTGATTCATAAAACATGGACAAGAATAAAGGATTGGAAACTAAAAGGGGAAAACAGTCATCTGGAAGTTTGAAAAAAATGAACGATGCTAACCAATCAACACAAGAGAGAAAGAGCGGGGAGAGAGAGGAGAGAAAAGAGAGAGAGAGAGAGAGATACAGACAGACAGACAGACAGACAGAGCCAGACAGAGACATACAGAGACAGACAGAGACAGAGAGAGAAGAGAGACAGAGAGAGAGAACAAATAAGTTTTTTTCATGGTGGGATTTAGAATACACTTAACAATTAATTGTTTTATCTTTACAGCTCTTTTGAAATATTAACACAAGAAACTTGCTTAGATTTAAAAAAACAAAAACCAACCAAACAATTTGTTAAAACAAACAAAACATCAAACAAGATAAGACAAAAAATACAACAAAAATGCCTACAAGCCCCACTTCCGTGTAACCAAACCAAAACAAATGACAAATTGGAGAGGAGAGGGGGGGGAGAGAGAGGAGAGAGGAGAGGAGAGGAGGGGGGAGAGAGAGAGGGAGGTTGGAGAGGGGAGAGAGAGAGAGAGGAGGGGAGAGAGAGAGAGAGAGAGAGAGGGGGAAGACGCTTTCCCTAATTCATTGTCATTGCCCAATGTGGCCTATTGACAAGGGGAGAGTTACACACGACTTTCTTTTGTAAATACAAATACATACAAGACAAATTACATGATGCATTTAACGTAATGAAAAAACAAACAAGAAAAAACAAAAATGAGCTCTCTATGAACGAATACGACTTTAAGCTCTAACGTAAACTCAGTTTCAAACTGAACACAAAGTAATAACAAGGATAAACAACAGGAACCAATAAACGATAACTAAAATAATAAAAGGAATATTCTAGAATGCTATACTAGATCATCCAATCAGAGAGAGAAAGAAAAGAGAGAGAGATGGGAAAAGAGATAGAGAGAGAGAGAGAGAGAGAGAGAGAGTGAGAGGAGAGGGCAGACAGCACAGACAACCTGCCAGCCAGCAGTCAGCCAGACAGACCCGCAGACAGAAAACAGACAGACAGACAGACAGACAGACAGACAGAAGACAGACAACAGATAAGAAACAGACAGACGAAAAACTAGACGCAAAGAAAGACATATTGACAAGCACAGAGACGCACAGAGAGACCACAAAAAACAGGCAGAAAAAAAAGAAAATATCACAAATGAAGACATTATCTGGCGAGACACTTTTGATTTCGACAGCACCTTATTCTCATCTTCCAAACTTAATTAAACATCGTAAAAATCCTAATTATGAAAAAAAAAAATCCCAACCCAATATTATCTTTCGCTAGTATTTTTTTTTAAAGATTAATTCTGTCTGCATCGGCTTTCTATCTTACTTCTTGCAAATGAAATACCACCTTCAACTATATATATTTTTAGACGATTGCAACAACAACAAAAAGAAACATACAAAGTCTATTTTTTTAAAAAGACCGAAAAAATAATTTCCAACGAAGTACTAAGGTACCAGGATAGACGTGTTCAATTTCTAACCAGACTGTCTTGTAATGAAGACAGCAAAATAATTATGGTGTGACAATTTCGCTGAGTAACTTCATCGCTCTTCCTATTAGTCTGTGTGTGTGTCTGTTGGTCTCTTGTGTGTGTGTGTGTGTGTGTGTGTGTGTGTGTGTGTTTTTGTTGTGTGTGTGTGGGGTGTGTGTGTGTGTGGTGTGTGTGTGTGTGTTTGTGTTTGTGTGTGTGTGTATGTGCGTGGTGCGTGCGTGCGTGCGTGTGTGTGCGTGTTTTGGGGTGTGTGTGGTTTTGTGGTGTGTGTGTGTGTGTTTGTGTGTGTGTGTGTGTGTGTGCTCGATTTTACGTTGTTCATTAAAGTGTATGACGGTGTGTGTGTGTGTGCGCGCGCGCCCGCGCGTGTGTGTGTGTGATTGTGTGTTTGGGGTGGTGCGTGCGTGCGTGCGTGTGTTTTTGTGTGTGTGTGTGTGTGTTGTGTGGGTTTTTGGTCTTTTGTGTGTGTTTGTGTCTGTTTATGTGTTGTGTGTGGTGTGTGTGTGTGTGTGTGTGTGTTGTATGTGTGTGTGTGTCGATTTTGTATGTTCACTTAAGTGTTTAGACGGTCTGTGTTTTGGTATGTGTGTGTGTGTGTATGCGCGCGGCGTCCGTGGTTGTAAGTAAGTTTAAAAGGGGATGTGGTGTGGTCTTCGAATTTACTTTTGTTTTACATCGTGATCACTTAAAGTATTAACAGTGTGTGTGTGTGGTGTTGTTGTGTGTGTGTGATGTAGTGTGTGTGTGTTGTGTGTGTGAGTGTGTGTGTGTGTGGTGTGTGTGGTGTATGGTTGGTGTTTGTTTGTGGTGTGTGGAATGAAGGAAAAGAACCAGAAAAGTTAGAATAGAAAAGACAGACGAGAGACAGGGAAAGTCACTAAAAAGAGGTAAGTGTCATCTAATTGTCATTTAATTATGTTTATTTTCCGTTGTTTTTATTTATAGTTTTAGTCTTTTCTCTTTCGAGGATAAGACAATAAACACTCACTGGTTGGTGTTGTTTTTCTTATTACCTCCAAACCACCGTGTGTATGCAGTTATTGTAAATGTTGTCATCAGGCACACAATGGCCTACACTTCTTGCAAAGCGGAACGAATTTTAACGTGTGCACAAGATGATCTGCGTGCTTTTCACACAGGACCTCGTTTAAAGTCTTCAACCGAAGGACTGAGAGTGGCGTTAGCACGATGTTAACTCCTGAAGGAAAATCGTCCTTGAACGTGATCGAACCAGGTCAGCAGATCACGAAGCGCAATGCGCCATTCACTCTAACCCCAGTCAACCCCGTCCCCCCACTATACAAAAGCAGAACACCATTAGGTTTTGGTTTGGTTTTTTATCAGTGGCACAGAGATATCTTTAAGGTTGTTTTTTTTAATAAGGTTTTTGTGTGCTTTCGAACTGAGTTATTTTTGGGGGTTTGTTTTATTTGGGTTGGTGGTTTTGTTTTTTTGTTTTAATTTTTGTTCAGATGTAATCACAATTAAGTAATGGTTGTTTCAGTAAGAACTTGACATGTCATTGCTTTGTTGGTTGTTTTTCTTTAATTTTTTTTTGTTTTGTTTGTTGTTGGTCCAGTAGTCAACTGTGCATTTACATCTTGCTTGTGGTGCTGTATCTTTTGCATATGTAGTTGCTATTTTTTGCTGT
>CM054160.1:49903447-49910947 GCA_028751875.1 Rapana venosa
ATTTTTTTTATTTTTCCCATCCTACTCTAACGGGGGTAAGGGTTATTTTCCCTTTTTGGGGGCCCCCTTCCCTCCCCTGTCTTTTTTTTTCCTCCCTTTTCGGTTTCCTTTTGGGGGGAATGGGGAACTTATTTTAAACAACCCCTCACCCATCCAAGGGTAACCAGCTCGCGTGCTTAACTTGGCGGGGGAAAGGAGTTTTTGTGCCCATGACCTATCCCTCCCAAATTGGGTTATTTTTGTTTTAAAAAAAAAAACCCATGTTTTTTATGAAAATGGTGGTAACATGATTTAAGTGTGATCTACTACTAAAACCAACAATAAAACATAAACAAAAATACACTACTACTACTTTACTACTACAAAATTTAATATACTACACTACTAACTAATACTACTGTGTGCTGCTGTGCTGCTGTACTCTGCGCTGCTGCTACTACTTCTTCTTCTACTATACTTCTATGTACTGCTGCTAGTGTGCGCTTCGCTGCTTTTGTTGTTACTTTTGAGGGTACTACAGCAAATAATGCTGCTGCTGCTGTTTTGTGTATATACTATCCCACTACCACCCACTACCCCCCACCCCCCCCACCACCACCACCCCCTAAATTTTTTACGTATTTGCTATTATTAAAAAAGTAACGGGCCATCAACATGCGTGGGAATAAATTATAATTTCTATAGCAAGTAATGTCATGAGATACACATTATTAACTCAACCGTTCCCAATTTAAAGCGATCCTATGAAATTAAATCACCCAAAAAAAGGAAAAAATAGTCAAAAATATCACTATCACAAACCTCCACTAATAAAAAAAAAAAATTTTAAAAAAACAGTGGCAATTTAGCGAAAAACTTTTCGAAATGAATGGGACAAAAAATTAATTTTTAACCTTTTTTTATCGAAAATTTTCTAATTTAGGGGGGAAAAAATTTGTGAGGTCCAAATGCCCAAGTTAACCAAACCAAAGTTTTTCCCTTCAAAAAAATGGGAAAAAAAAACAACAAAAATTTTCCTCTCTTTTGAAAAGGGAAAAAAAAAAAAAAAGAAGAAAAAACAAAAACCAAAACGAAAAACAAAAAAAACAAAAGAAAACAAAAAAAAAAAATAAGAAAATTTGGGAAAAAAATGTGAAGGGTTTTGTGGGCGAGAGGGAAGGAAAAGATGGAAGAGAAAAAAAGGGGGGAAAAAAAGAAGAAAAGAAGAAGAAGAAGAAGAAGAAGGAGAAAAAGAAGGAAGAAGAAAAGGATAAGAAGAAGGAAGAAAAATTTTGGAAAAGAAGAATTAAGAAGAAAGAAAAAAAAAGGGAAAATTTGCGAAAAAAGAAAAAGGAGAAGAAAAAAGAAAAAGAAAAAGAAAAGAAGAAAAAAAAGAAGAGAAAAGAAAAAAAAGGAAAGAAAGGAAAAAAAGAAGAAAAAAAAACGAATAAAGGGTGGAGGAAGAGGGGGGGGGGGGAAAAAAACCCCAAAAAAGGAAACAAAAAAAGAAAAAGAAAAACGAAGAAAAAAAAGGGGAAAATTATTAATTTTCCTTCCCCCCCCCCTCCCCTCCTTACCCCCCCCTTAATAAACTCACTTTCCCCCGGGGGGTTGGGGGGGGGTTAAGTTTCTTTTTCCCCAGGGTTCCAAAAAAAACCTAAAAATTCCAAAAGGGAAATTTTGCCTCTTTTCCCTCCTTTTTTTCCCCCCTTATTCCCCCTTCCAAACCCCCCCCCCCCCTTTCCCCCAAAGTTGCTCCTTGGGGGGTGAAACAGATTTTCAGGGGGAGGGAAAAGAGTCCCTTTTTTTTGAGACTTTTTTGGGGAGTGGCCAAAAAGATGGGGAAAAAAAAATTGGGTTTTGTTTTTCTTTGGGGGGGACGGCCAGGAATCGCAAGAGGGGGAACGGGGGAGTTTTTCTTCCCCGAGGTGGCGGGGGCTTTTTTGGGGAACTTTAAAAGAGTTTGTTTTAGTTTTTTTTTGGGGCAACCCCAGTAAAAGGACGCAAAAGAGGGGAATGGCCAGCTTTTGGGGGGCTGCGGTGGAGTTTTGAATATTAAAGGGGTGGTGTGAGCGGGGCCCAAAAACCCCCCAAAAGAGAATTGAAAAAGAGTTTAAAAGAATAAGAAAGGGGAGGTTGGTGGAAAAAGAAAAAGGGTGGGAAACTTGGGGAGAAGGCGTCCGCAAATGGTTCGTCCTGGGTGCTTTCAGGAGGTTGTACAGGAGGCCGGTCCACCCCCCTTGTGTTGGGATACCCAGTTTTTTGCTGGTGCCCCTCCCTCCTTGCCCCTTTTCCCCCTTTCCCCGGGGAAGTTTGACGGGTTTATCCCTTGTTGGGGGGCCAAACCATTTCTTTCCCTCCTTTTGACTGTATCTAGAAATGGTTTTGTTTTGCCAGCCGTCCCTCATCTGCCAGACTGTCTTTGGGTTTTACGGTTTGGGGTAGTTCAGGATCCCCCTGGGACTTCTCTCAAAGGCTTGAATTCGCTTTTCTGATCGGCAAAATGCCCTTGCTTCGCTGAAAAGGGAAGGATGTGACGAGGCCTTGTAAGTTTCCCTTTTAGTGGGGGTTCTGTGTTAGGGTTTTCTCCACACTTTCGCCGTTATCATGGGGGAGAGTCCCACAGAAATTGATCTTCCCCTTTTGGTGCGTCCCTTCTTGGTGAGACTGCCCCAAAGGTACTTGAAAGTTTTACCTTTATTTGTCTCCCCACTCACTTGATCTGGTGGAGTGGTGGGGTGTGGTAGTTTCACTGGATCTTGCTTTTTCCGGGGAACCCCTCCATCCCGGGGGCATTGGTGATTTTCCGTTGGTGGTGAGACCCTGGATTTTCTTCTTCATGCCCCCATGAGATAAATTTTCGTCTGCAAATCGAAGATTGCAATCCCCTTCCCCCAAATTGTGATTTTGGTCTTGAAGTCAAGGAGGGCCTCCTGTAGGTTTTGCCAGGAAAACTTTGAAAAGAAGGGGGGATACGGGAAGCCTTGTCGAACCCCAACTGAAGTCCGGAAAACCCCCATTTCTCCCCCCATGAGGACGCAGTGGGACTGTCATACAGGGCCTGGTAAACTTGAATAGCCCTTGTCGAAGTTATAGTCTCCATGACTTCCCAGAGTTCTGACATCGTCGAAGGCCTTCTTGAAATCAATGAAGTTTTTGTAGGCTGTAGTTGATGTTGGAGATGCTTTTTCTATAGCTTTGATGTTGAATTGCTCGACATGCTTCGACTGGTCTGAATTGCCCGTTCTTTGATAGGTTTCTTTGCTTTGGCTTTCGTTTTTAAGGCAAAGGTAGCATAACTTTTCTTGGAGGTTATCCCAGACATTTTTTCTTAATTTTTTTTTATTCCTTTTTGGAAAAAACTTGATGGGGTTGGGGCCCCTTTGGATTTTTTCCTGGTTCAAATTTTTTTTTTAAACCCTTATATTTGGGCCTCTTTCTTAGACCCACCCATTTTTGTAAACCCTGGTGTCCCTTTTCCCTTTAAGGATCACTGTTTTTTTTATTTTCCTCCAGGCCCTTGTGGCTTTGGGTTGGGTTTGGGATTTTGCCGTGAAGTTGGGTGGATCCAGTATTTTGTTTTAAGTCGTGCAATTTGTATCTTTAGATTTTTGCCTCCTAAGGGTGACCCTTTTTGTCTTCTAACAGTCTTTTTTTGGGACTTTTTTTATTTTTTTTTTCCTTATTTTCTTACCCTTTTTTTTGCTTTCCTTTCCCCTTTCCTTTCAACCCGGGAGATTGTTCTGAACCAGTTCCCCAGGCCCCCGGTTTCTCTTTTCTTCTTTATTTGATGTTATGTTCTATATTTTTTCGGGCCCTTTTTTTTGGTTTTGTTCTTTCTTGGCTTTAGCCCCCCTACGTTACCCAGGTCCAGGTATCGTTTGGTAACCCACGGGGGGGGTTTTTTTTCTTTCTTTCCCAAGGATCTCCAGCGCGTTTGGGTTGCGAAAGGGCTCAGTGAGGTTTTGTGTCATTTGGAGGAAATTCAATGCTGCAAATTGCCCCCCATCTCAGCTTTTAAAAATTGCGACTTCGGGGTCCTTCGCTTTTTATGTTGAAACCCCAAACGGGGATTTTCTTTGGGTTTTTGGCTTTCCCTTTATCGTGGGGCGAGTCTGTCGTGGGGCATGCCAATACAGCGCCGGGGGAAAGTTCTTGTCGGGGTTTTTGATGGGTCGACTTAAAAGTTTGGGGGCCCAAAAAATTAGTCAATCTGGGTTTGTATCTTTCCATTTGGTGAGGCCACGTCCCTTTTTTCTTGATGTTGTGGGGGGTATAGGGTGTTGGCGACAAAATTGGGCTTTTCTTGCGAATTCAAAAAAAGTCTAGACCTCATCTTGGTTTCGTCCACGCCAAAACGGCCATTTTCCCTGGCCATTGGTCATAAGCGTCAGGTCCCATCTTGGCTTCCCGTCGCCTGGATCAAAGAAAGTCCTTTTTTGGAGTTGATTTGAGGGCTCTCCAAATCCTCGTAGAAACACTCGATTGCTTCATTCCCTTGTTGATGTTGGTTTTCATGATTGTTATGGGCTTTGTGTGGTTTTTCTGGTTTGCGCAAAAACCCTGGAATTGCACTGTACCCCCAAAATTTATGAAGCAGGATGGCAGGGTTGGGTGAGAAATTTTTTCAAAGAAGGGGTGTTGTCGATAATGACCCCCCAAAACTTCACAGCAGTGGATAGAGGGGCTGATGCATTGCGAATTATATTGAAGCCGTTGTAATGGGAAAAGAGTTTGTGTTTGGTCCCACAAGCATGCTTCAGCTTTATCAGCGTTTTGTTGAACTTGTTTTTTATCCATTTTGGGGAAACTTTTAAAGCAGTAGGTCATATTTATCAAAGGGAAGGGAGATTTTCAGGGTCCCGCTTAGAAACCTGAGAGTTTGCATAAACGTGATGGTTGTCTAGACGGTTAATTAAAAGTGACAGTGAGGGTGTAGAGAGTGAAAAGAACAGGGCCCCGAATATCCCCGGGACTCCAATTCCAGTCTCAGGTTTCTGCCCGAATCTTTTTTTTTTATGAGGGTGGATGGAGAAAGAAGGAGGAAGAGGAGGAGGGGAAAAGGGGGAGGAGGAAGAGTGGAGGAGGGGGGAGAGAAAAACGGTGTCGTTATGGGTCTTTGGACCTCATCACTCAGGCTTCCCTTTTTCTTTCTGTTGCTCTTTTCCCCTTTTTTTGTTTAGGGGGGAAAATTTCAGTGAAAAGGAGTGTGTGGTGTGTTGTTTGTGTGTGTTGTGTGTGTGTGGTTGTGTGGGGTGTGGTGTGGTGGTGTGTGGTGTGTGGTGGGTGTAAGGGGGAAAGTGGTGTGTGCTGTGTAAGGGGATGGGGGGTTTTTGGGGTGTGTGTAGGGGTTGTTTTGGTGTGTTGGGGGGGGGGGGGGGGGGGGGGGGGGGGGGGGGGGGGGGAAGGGGGGGGGGGGGGGGGGGGGGGAGGGGTTTGGTGTGGTGTAGGGGGGGGGGTATGGGGTTTGGGGTGTGGGTGGGGGGGGGAAGGGGGGGGGGTTTTGTTTGGGGGTTTTGGGGGATTTTGGGGGTTTTTGGGTGTGTGTTTAGGGGGGGGGCGGGTGCGGTGTGTGGGTGGTGTGGGGGGTGTGTTTTGGTGTTTGGTGGACAAAAATTATTGTTCCTTTTTTCGTAATTTTTTTTTTTTAATCAGTGGGTTTCTCAAAAAAAATTTTTTTTGTTGTTTTGTGCCAAAAAAACAACTAAAATCACTTATTTTTGTTTTTTTTATTCATTTGTTTTCAAGAAGGTTTCTTTTTTGTTTTTAAGCCAATATGTTTAACCAAAAACATCAAAGCATTCGTTTCCTCACTTTTTCGCACCAAACCCCCAACACAACCCCCAAAACCAAACCCCCACACACAACCCACAAAACACACACCCACACAACACACCCAAACACAAACAACACACACCCCCCCCCCCCACCCAAATTCTCTTTTTTTAACTCTCACTTTCAATCTCCTCATTTTCCTTCCCCAACCCCCCCCACCCTTCCTAAAACCCCCTCTTTTCCCACCCACCCATTACCCTTCGGATACCACCCCCCCCCCCCCCCCCCCCGCCCCTTCCCCCCTTCTACTATGATGTCCCCCAAAAGACCTTTCCTGCTTCAAAAAGTTCTGACAACCCCAAAACGTGTGCATAGGAGTGGCCCCCTTTCCAAAAAACAATCTTCATGCTTGGTTGGGAAAAAGGGTTTTACGAAGTCTTTTTTTGCGAAGTAACTGTGGATGTTGGAGGTTTTGGGGTATTGGTTGGGTTTTTTTTTTTAAAAAAATGGGGTGGTTTTTTGGGGTATTTGGGAGGGTTTTTGAGCTGGGTTTTTGTTGTTGTTTTTTTTTTGTTGTTTTTTTTTCTTTATTAATGTAGATGAGTGGTTAGCATTGAAAATAAAGTGTTGTAGTAATAATAATGTAAGTGGTTTTAAAAGGTGTGGTTATGAAATGATAATAAAACAAAAAAAAATTATTGTTGAAAAAGGCTCGTTTGATTTTGACAATTTTTTGACAAAGGGAAAGCTGAAATTTTGTTAGGTACAATTCTGCAGTTGTTTTTGGCGGATTGCTGTTGCGTTTGTGCTGCTGCTATATGCTGCTGCTGCTAGTTGCTGTTGCTGTGTGCTGTGCTACTACGCTGCGCTGCACTGTTGCTGTTGTGTGCTACTATATGCTGCTGATGCTCTCTGCCTGTTTCTGCTATCCGCTGCAGTGTGTGATAATGATGATATATATGTTTATGATGATGATGTTTATGATGTGATACGCACGACGATTTCCGTCGTTTTATGAAGCAATGATGCTGATGTGAATTTTGATGCATTGACAAACGAATGGATAGCAATCATGCTGCTTGTGCAGCTAAAAGACATGCTTTTCAGATGCCCGCCTTCAAAATCCCCCCAGTAACACACCCTTGTGTCGGAGGGGACAACCTTGGCAAAGGGGGAGACTCCAAGAGCCACAGTCCGCTTCCCCCGATTCAACCACTTCATCCATGGTTATGTCCCCCCGCAGGATGAATGCAAAAAGAAAGAAAAAAAAAACAGAGCAAGGTGAGATTTTCCCTATCTACATCACTTTTTGCATGGTAAAAATGATACTGAAATTGACAACCTTTAAAAATATTGATTCTGAAACAGTTTCCATGTCTTTAAATAACCCCCCACGACCCCACGCCGCATACACCACAACAAACCCTACGCACAACACAAATCACAAACCACACCCCACACACAACCAAAACACACAGCCAAACCCCAAACACAACACACGACAAAAATCCATTTTCCCCAAAATAAAAAAGAAAAGAAGAAAGAAAGAAGAAGAAGAAAAAGAAAAAAAGAAGAAAGAAGAAGAAGGAAAAAAAGAAGAAAAAGAAGAAGAAGAAGAAAAGAAGAAAAAAAGAAAAGAAGAAAAGAAGAAAACAACAAAAAAAACAAAAAAACAATAAAACACACACATAGACAGTGGGTTTCAGTGTTTTACATAGCTCCCTTTTTGAAAAAAAAAGCAAGACA
>CM054160.1:49918447-49930947 GCA_028751875.1 Rapana venosa
CAGACGAGATTTGGGATAGAAAAGAGAGAGCACACGAACACAAACAAACAAATCAATCAAAAAAATGCATATTTATCGAGAGATGAGTCAATGAGACGCTCTCTCTATCTTTCGTTTTTGAGTCTCGCTCCGTGGGTCTGACGTCATGGTCTACAGTGGATGGTCAGTCTGGGATTGCTTTGGCTGTCACCCTCTCTTCTGACTCTCTCCCGACTCTCCTCTATCTTGGCCTCACACTAAATCTAGTGATTATCTACTATTATCTATCTATTATTATCATTCTATCTTTTAATGTACCTGTCTTATGATGTCATTGAAATGCGCTAGTCTCACTGTACTGTCCTCAGTTCCCCAAAAATAAAAGAAATTAAACTCAGAGGTAAATGAGTGAACAAGGGGAGTGGGGGGGGGGGGAGATGAGGAGAGAGAAGAGAAGACAGAGAGAGATAGAGACGAGGTCAGACAGGAAACAGAAACGGAGACAGACAGACAGAGACTGACTGACAGACAGAGGCAGACAGAAGAATGATAATAAAAACAAGATAGGGAGAGAAAGACAAAGAAGAACACAAACAAAATAAAACTAAGAGTTGTTAGTTGAGATGAGAGAGTAGAAAATTTTTAGAGACAGAGCAAGAAAGGAGACAGAGACGTTCAGGAATTTTGTATTTAAAACAAAACTAACAGGAATTTTTTAAAATGTATTCGAAAAAACTACATTTAAAAATTTATAATAAAATAATAGAGCTATACACACAGAATCAAAATAGCGTTGATCCAAATAAATCTAAATCTAAAACTAAATAAACGAAAACAACAAACACAACGATAAAATGGATGCCAACAACATAAAGAATAATAATAAAATAATAACAATAATAATAATAATAATAATAATAATATAATAATAATAAATAATAAATATTAATAATAATAATAATAAAAATAATAATAAAATAATATAAAAAAATAATACAAATAAATAAAATAAATAACAAATAATAAAGAAAATCACAATATATTATATAATATAAAAAAAAAACAAAAAAAAAAAAAATAAAAAACATACTAAACAAAATCCCCTTAACCCGAACATATAAATATTGCACATTCCACGTAATAATAGACTACTGAATATTCAATTAATCTCCCTTCACATACACACTAACCCACATACACACCACACACATTACACACACACGCCAACACACATACACCACACACACACACCACACACACACACACACACCACACACGCACACACACACACACACACATGCAACACACCACACCACAAACAGCACACACACACACACACACACACACACCATCGCCCATTCCCCACAATCCCACTCTTCCACAACACTCCGTCACTCAAGCATGAAACTAAAGAAGAAAATGACTCAACGGAAATTAATAAGGAAGAAAATACCAACATTCCCCCTCACCCCCTCCTCCCTCCTTCCTTCCCCCCCCCTCTATCCAACCTTCCCACAATCCCCCCCTCCCTCCTCCTTCCCCTAGTATCTTCCTCAGGGGTGACAACTCTTTTAGCCCTGATTTCTCTCGGGGAGTTGTCTGCTCTTTAATGACGTCAGTTTTTGAAACTTTCTTTTCCGGACTGTCGCCAAAGACTGAAATCTGTTTTCCTGCAGTTTGTCGTCTGCTGGGGGTCTTTGAGAAAATGAGTGTTGGGAGTGAGAGAGATGGAGAGAGGGAGGGAGGGAGGGAAGGAGAGAGGGAGGGAGGGAAGAGAGGAGGATGAGGAGAAGGTGGGAGAGTGCGGATTGATGTCCCCTTTTTGTGCTAGCGAGGATCAATATTGTCGTTTGTCTAGCTTCATTAAATTAGCAAAAGTGTGTCCCAACCCGTTCATTATTTTGCGTTCTTTTTCTTCTTTTGGAGAGACAGAATGGTTTGGGATTGAGCGTGGATTACTCGTTTACTCTTACCTGGATTTTTGTTGTTGTTGTTTGGTTTTTTTTTTACTGGATTGCAGGGTTATATATACTACCCCTAAAAATAAAAAAACCCCAGAATGTTCACAAGAAGTAGCCAAGGGGATTGTTTGGACAAAACTGTGAAGACTCGTGCGCAAGTTGCACTGGTGTGTTTGTCTGTTTTTTTTCTGGTTGTATTTGGTGTATATTAAATAAATCACAACTACCGTGCACACAAATATGTACAAATGCCGTGCACACGACCTGACAAACCCAAAAGTATTGACAGACCCAAAAGTATTGATTTGAATGTTCATAAACGATAAGTGGGGACGGGATTAGCTCAGCTAAGGTTAAGCAGAATCGAACGTTGTTACCAAGTAGATGGGTGACTGTTCGCGCGCCTTAGCTTCTGTACAATTTCCCAGTTCACCCAGCTGTAAATGGGTGGTACCTGTCCTCTTTAGGGTCAGGGAAGGTAAAGCAGCGAGGGAGAGGAGATGGGTGCCGCCCTCAATATGCTGGCCCCTAGAGAAGCTGAGGTATCTGATACCTCGCTGCCCTACGACCACATAGGTCATGGGACACCTTTACCTTTAACAAAAACACTGAGTGAGATGTATCCAACCAGAGGAGTAGATAGGTTTTGATTCATAAAACATGGACAAGAATAAAGGACTTGGAAAACTACAAGGAAAACAGTCATCTGGAAAGATGCAAAAATGAACGATGCTACCAATCAACACAAGAGAGAAAGAGGAGAGAGAGAGAGAGAGAGAGAGAGAGAGAGAGAGAGAGATGACGAGACAGTACAGACAGACAGACAGAGCAGACAGAGCAAATGATAGACATACAGAGACAGAGAGAGACAGAGAGACAGAGAGAGAGAACAAATAAGTCTTATTCATGGTGGGATTTAGAATACACTTAACAATTACTTGTTTTATCATACAGCTCTTTTGAAATAGTTAACACAAGAAACTTGCTTGAGATTTAAAAAACAACAAAACCAACCAAACAATTTGTAATAACAAACAAAACAATCAAAACAAGATAAGACAAAAACAAATAACAACAAAACATGCACTACAAGCCCACACTTACCCCAGTCGTAACCAAACCCAAAACAAGTCTGACAAAATTGGAAGAGAGAGAGAGGGGGGGAGGGGGGGGGGGGAGGGGGGGGGGGAGGGGGAGGGAGAGAGAGAGGAGAGAGGAGAGGAGAGAGAGAGAGAGAGAAAGAGAGAGAGAGACGCTTTACCAATTCATTGTCATTGCCCAATGTGTCCTATTGACAAGGGGGGTTACACACGACTTTCTTTTGTAAATACAAATAAATACAAGAAAAATTACATGATGCCTTTAACGTAATGAAAAAAGAGCTCTCTATGAACAGATACGACTTTAAGCTCTGACGTAAACTCAGTTTCAAACTGAACACAAAGTAATAAAAAGGACAAACAACAGGAACCAATAAACAATAACTCAAAAAATAAAAAGAATATTCTAGAATGCTATATTAGACCATCCAATGAGAGAGAAGAGAAAGAGAGAGAGGAAGAGAGAGAGAGAGAGAGAGAGAGAAGAGAGAGAGAGAGAGAGAGGACAGACAGGACAGACAGACAAGCCAGCCAGCAGCAGCCAGGCAGCCAGCAGCGCAGACAGACAGCAGACAGACAGACAGACAGACGACAGCAAACGAAGCAGACAGACGAAAACTAGACGCAAAGAAAGACATATTGGCAAGCACAGAGACGCACAGAGAGACCACAAAAAACAGACAGAAAAAAAAGAAAATATCACAAATGAAGACATTATCTGGCGAGACACTTTTGATTTCGACAGCACCTTATTCTCTTCTTCCAAGCTTAATTAAACATCGTAAAAATCCTAATTATGAAAAAAAAAATCCCAACCCAATATAATCTTTCGCTAGTGTTTTGGGTTTTTTAAAAGATTAATTCTGTCTGCATCGGCTTTCTATCTTACTTCTTGCAAATGAAATACCACCTTCAACTATATATATTTTTAGACGATTGCAACAACAACAAAAAGAAACATACAAAGTCTATTTTTTTTAAAAAGACCGAAAAAATAATTTCCAACGAAGTACTAAGGTACCAGGATAGACGTGTTCAATTTCTAACCAGACTGTCTTGTAATGAAGACAGCAAAATAATTATGGTGTGCCCAATTTCGTGAGTAACTTCATCGCTCTTCTATTAGTCTGTGTGTTTGTGTTGTTGGTCTCTTGTGTGTGGTTGTGTGTGTGTTGTGGGGGTTGTTTTGTGGTGTGTGTGGTGGTGTGTGTGTGCGTGTTGTGGTGTTTTTGGGTGTTGTGTGTGTGTGTATGTGCGTGCGTGCGTGCGTGCGTGGTGTGTGTGCTTTGGTTGTGTGTGTGTTGTGTGTGTGTGTGTGTGTGTGTTGTGTGTGTGTGTGTGTGTGTGCTCGATTTTACGTTGTTCACTTAAAGTGATATTAGACGAGTGTGTGTGTGTGTGCGCGCGCGCCCGCCGTGTGTGTGTTGGTTTTTGTGTGTGCGTGCGTGTGGCTGCGTGTGTGGTGTGTGTGTGTGTGTGTGTGCTGTTGGTCTTTTGTGTGTTTTGTGTTTTTATGGTTGTGTGTGGGTTTTGTTGTGTGTGTGTGTGTGTCTGTATGTGTGTGTGTGTCGATTTTAGTATGTTCCTTAAAGTGATTTAGACGAGTTGTGTGTGAGTATTTGTTGTGTTGTGTATGCGCCGGGGTTTCCGTGGAGTGAAAGAAAGTTTCAAGTGTGTGTGTGTGTGTGTCTCGAATTGCATTTTGTTTTAATCTTTTCACTTAAAGTATTGACGGTTTTGTGTGTGTGTGTGTGTGTGTGTGGTGTGTGTTGTGTGTGTGTTGTGTGTTTTGTGTGTGTGTGTGTGTGTGTGTGTGTGGAATGAAGGAAAGAAGCAGAAGTTAGAATAGAAAAGACAGACGAAGAGACAGGGAAAGTCACTAAAAAGAGGTAAGTGTCATCAATGTCATTTAATTATGTTTATTTCTTTTGTTTTTATTTATAGTTTAGTCTTTTCTTTCGAGGATAATACAATAAACACTCCCGTGGTTGGTGTTGTTTTCTTATTTACATCCAAACCCCGTGTGTATGCAGTTTTGTAAATGTTGTCATCCGGCACACAATGGCCTACTCTTCTGCAAAGCGGAACGAGTTTTAACCTGTGCACAAGATGTTCTGCGTGCGTTTTCACACAGGACCTCGGTTTATAGTCTCATCCGAAGGACTTGAGAGTGGCGTTAGCACTGATGTTAACTCTGGAAGGAAAATCGTCTTGAACGAGATTCGAACCCAGGTCAGCAGATCACGAGCGCAATGCGCATCACTCTAACCACCAGGCTACCCCGTCCCCCCACTATTACAAAAGCAGACACCATTAGGTTTGGTTTGGTTTTTTATCAGTGGCACAGAAGATATCTTTTAAGGGTTGTTTTTTTTTAATAAGGTTTTTGTGTGCTTTCGACTGAGTGTTTTTTGGGGTTTGTTTTTTTTTGGGTTGGTGGGTTTTGTTTTTTGTTTTTAATTTTGTTCAGATGTAATCATCAAAATGAAGGAATGGTTGTTTCAGTAAGTATTTGACTTGTTCATTGCTTTGTTGTTTTTTTCTTTATTTTGTTTGTTTGTTGTTTGGTCCTGTAGGTCAGCTGTGCATTTACTTCTTTGCTTGTTGGTGCTGTTTCTTTTGCTTATGTTGTTGCTATTTTTTGCTGTTGTTGTTGCTGTTGTTGTTGTTGTTGTTGATTTTTTGCTGTTGTTGTTGGTTTTTTTTTGCTGTTGTTGTTGCTGTTGTTGTTGTTTGCTATTGTTTCGTTGTTGTGTTGTTGTTGCTATTTTTGCTGTTGCTGTTGTTGTTGCTGCTGTTGTTGCTGTTGTTGTTGCTTTATGATTATGGTTTTTCAAATCTTTTTGTTTCATCTGGAAAGATGTCATGGATTGTCACATAGTTTATCAGAATTTAATTTGATCACAAATTGGGAGAAGTTTGTCTGTTCTGATGAGACTGACAAAAGTGTTTTTTTGGGGGGGGGGGGGGGGGTAGTCATCTGAATGAAAAGGTATCACAAGATTCCTAGGTGATTGTAGCTGGTAACCAAGGGACGGGATAGCTCAGTGGTCACAGCACTCGCTTTCTCCCAGATAAGGTTAAGCAGCGTCGAGCGTGGTTACCACTTGGATGGGTGACCGTTTGCGCGCCTTGGCTTCAAGTACAGTTCCCCCAGTTCACCCAGCTGTGAATGGGTACCTGCCCTCTTTAGGGTCAGGGAAGGTAAAGCAGCGAGGGAGAGGAGATGGGCCCCCCTTCAATATGCTGGCCCCTAGAGAAGTGAGGTCTCTGACGCCTCGCTCCCCTACGACCTTATAGGTTATGGGACTCCTTTACCTTTACCTACACATTATAGAAATGGTAAACCCTGGTGGTACTCCGTGGAGCTTTTACTTTGTTTGTTTGTTTCTTTGTTTCTTTCTGTCTGTCTGTCTGTCTTTCTTTCTTTTTCTGTATCTTATTTTTTTCTTCTTTTTTTTGTCTTTTGTTTCTTTGTCTGTCCAGCCTGTCTGTCTTTTTTTCTTTCTTTCTGTGTCTTATTTTTTCTTTCTTTCTTTTTGTCTGTATCCCTTTCTTTGTCTGTCTGTCCCCTGTCTTTTTTTTTTTCTTTTTTTCGTTTGTTCTTTCTTTCTTTCTTTCTGTGTCCTTTTATTTTTCTTTCCTTTTTTTTTGTCTGTATCTTTCTTGTCTGTCTGTTGTCTGTCTGTCTGTCTGTCTGTCTGTCTGTCTGTCTGTCTTTCTTTCTTTCGTTCGTTCTTTCTTTCTTTCTTTCTTTCTTTTTCGTTCTTTCTTTCTTTCTTTTTCGTTTTTCATTCATTCATTCATTTATTCTTTTTTTATATTTATTTATTTATTTATTTTCTGTCTGTCTCTCAGTCGTCTTTCTTTTCTTTTTTCTTTTTTTTTTTCTTTTTTTTCTTTCTGTCTTTCTTTTCTTTCCCTTTCTTTTCTTTCTTTCTTTCTTTCTTCTTTCTTTCTTTCTTTCTTTCTGTCTGTCTGTCTGTCTGTCTCTCTGTCTGTTTGCCTGCCAGCCTGCCGCCTCCCTTCCTTCCTTCCTTCCTTCATTCTTTTCCCTTTCCCCCTTCTTTTCTCTCCTCTCTCCCCTCCCTTCCTTTCCCTTTTTTGTACTTTCTGCCTTTCTGTCTTGCTCTCTTCGCTTCATTGCAATTATCAGTTGCAATTTTCATTTTGTTTCATTTTGCTCTAGATATTCTTTTACTTGCTCATGTCGTCTGCTGTCTATCAGTTTACTTGTCTATTGTCTGTGCTCCTTTCTTTGTCATAGTTCTGTTCATTAGCTAAATACAACAACGGTTCGTTTTGCTCTTTTGCTTCCTAGTTTGCTTTTGGGTCTGTCCATCAGGTTACTGTCAGCTGAAACAAAATAACTCTGTGTCTCTGTCTGTATGTCTATTTTTCTCTGTTTCTATCTGTGTCTCTGTCTGTGTCTGTCTATCTGTGTCTCTTTTGTCTCTGTGTTGTTTGCGTTTTTTCTGTGTGTCTGTCTTTGTCTCTTCTGTCTCTGTCTCTTTTTTTTTGTCTGTCTGTGTCTGTGTCTGTGTCTGTCTGTCTTCTGTCTTCTCTCCCCTTCTCTCTGTGTGTCTCTCGGTCTTTGTCTATGTCTCTCTGTGTCTCTTTGTCCCTCTCTGTTCTATCTTTTTCTCTGTTTTTTTGGTCTTCCTGTATATCTATGTCTCTCTGTTTCTCTGTCTCTCTTTGTCTCTCTGTTTCTCTGTCTCTCTTTGTCTCTCTGTTTCTTTGTCTCTCTCTCTCTCTCTGTCTTTTCTTCTGTTTCCCTCCCTCGTCCGTCTATCTGTATCTCTCTCTCATCTCTGAATTTCAGAGTCCAGAGTTCTTTCCCCTCCCTCTTTTCTCTTCTCTCCCCTCTCTCTCTCTCCCCACACACACCCCACACACACACACACCACACACACACCACACCCGCACATACACACACTAACACACACACACTTCTCTCACTCTCTCTCTCTCCCCCCTCTCTCTCTCACACCCCTTTTTCTTTCCCCTCTCTATCCTCTCTCTCTCCCCTTCTCCTCTCTCTCTCTCTCTCTCTCTCTCTCTCTCTTCTCTTTTCTCTCTCTCTCTCTTTTCTCTCTTCCCTCTCCCCCTTCTCTCCCCTTGTGGATGTTCATAAACTTTATAAATGACTCACAAGATCATTCTCAAAGGTCTCTGACCTTTTGACATCCTTTCTTCCATTTAATCATGGATGTCATTTAAAATAACAACCCAAGATGTTCTCTTTTTTCCCCCTCCTTTCATAAATTAATTAATTAATTAATCTCTCCTGCTCTCGCAATCCATTATCTCACGACGTCTTCTAGTCTTGTGTCTTCCTGTCTCCATCTCTCCATTGATTTCTGCTAAAAATTCTCTACTACTTCTTTTCTAATTATTGTTTTCCATCTTCCATGAAACCAGTGTTGTACTATGGTGTGTGGGTACTCCACGTGTTTGTATCCTCTGAAGAAACTGGTTGCTAAAAATGTTTCTTTTTGTCTGTCTGTCTGTCTGTCTGTCTATCTGTCTGTCTCATTCTCTCTCTGTCACACTGTCTATCTGTCTCTGTCTGTCCTCTCTCTCTTTCTCTCTCTTTCTCTTTTACTCTTTTCTTTCTCCCTCCTTCTTTTTCTTTCTCTTTCTTTCTCTCTCTCTCTCTCTCCTCTCTCTCTCTCTCTCTCTCTCTCTCTCTCTCTCTTCCTCTCTCTCTTTTCCCCTTTCTCTCTTTCTTTCTTTCTCTCTCTCTATCTCTTTCTCTCACTCTCTCTTTTCCTCTCTCTCTCTCTTTCTCTCTCTCTCTCTCTTTCTCTCTTTCTTTCTCCCTCTCTTTCTCTCTCTCTTTCTCTTCCTCTCTGTCTTTTCTCCTCTCCTTCTCCCTCTCTCGTCCTCTCTCTCTTTCTCTTTCTCTCACTCTTTTCCTCTCTTTCTCTCTCTATGTCTTTCTCTTTCCCTCTCTTTCTCCAGTCTTTTTTCTCTCTTTTTCTTTTTCATTTACATGCATTTCTTTCTTTTTTCTACTTCAGCAAAAAAGAAATCTCTTTCCCTGTTCTCTTCATTCTCTGTCTTAGTACTATTCTATCAATATCTTTTTAAAATTCTGTTTTGCTTTTCAGCCTGTCTATATGTCTGTCTGCCTGCCTGCATGCATGCATGTCTGCCTGCCTACCTGCCTGCCTGCCTGCCTGCCTGCCTGTCTGCCTGCCTGCCTGCCTGCCTGCCTGCCTGCCTGCCTGCCTGCCTGCCTGCCTGCCTGCCTGCCTGCCTGTCTGTCTGTCTGCCTGCCTGCCTGCCTGTCTGTCTGTCTGCCTGTATGTCTGTCCGCCTGTCTGTCTGTGTCTGCGTCTCTCTCTGTCTCCTTTTGTTTCTGTGTGTGTGTGTGTGTGTGTGTGTGTGTCTCTGTCTGTCTGTCTCTGCCTCTCTCTGTTTCTGTCTGTCTGTCTGTCTGTCTGTCTGTCTGTCTGTCTGTCTGTCTGTCTGTCTCTCTCTCTCTCTCTCTCATCTCTCTCCTCTCTTCTCTCTCTCTCTCTCTCTAGCTCTCTCTCTCTCTCTGGCTGTTCATTAACTTGATCAATGACTCACAAGATCATTCTCAAAGCTCTCTGACCTTTTGACGTCCTTTCCCATTTAATCATGGATGTCAGTTAAAATAACAACCCAAGATGTTTTCGGTTTTTTTCTTCTTTTCTCTTTAATTAATTAATTAATCAATTAATGAATCTCTCCTGCTCTTGCAATCCATATTCTCATGACGTCTTCTAGTCCTCGTCTTTCTTCTCCTGCTTCTCTCTATCGATTTCTTCTGAAAGTTCTCTTTTTTTTTTTTACTTCTTCATATTGAGCTATCCTACGACCGGTGATGTACTGTAAATTGTAGATACCACGTGTGTTTGTACCTAGCAGAAATTAGGGATGTAGGTTTCTGCGATATATTGATAAGGTTTTGTCGTGTATCATCATGGAGATGGGATAGCTCAGTGGTCAGAACACTCGCTTTCCCCCAGCCAAGGTTAAGCAGCATCGAGCGTGGTTACCACTTGGATGGGTGACTGGACAAAGGTGGTTGACAAAGCTTCGAAGGCGCCCCAAAGGATTCGGAATCTGATGGATCGGTAAGGGTGATAGATGACCGTTTGCATTGCTTTGGCTTCAGTACAGTCCCCCAGTTCACCCAGACGTAAACTGTTTACCTGCCTTCTTTAGTATCAAGGAAGGTAAAGCAGCGAGGGAGAGGAGATGGGCGCCGCCCTCAATATGCTGGCCCCTAGAGAAGTTGAGGTCTCTGAGGCCTTACTCCCCTACGACCTTATAGGTTATGAGACACTTTTACCGTTACCTTCACATGACTGTGTCCTCTGTAGTTGTCTTTGAATATTAGTTTATATCTTAGTTTCCGTCTCCTAGTCTCTGCATCAGTGTTTCTTTTCATCTTGTAAGCGTGCGTGCGTGCGTGCGTGAGTGTGCGTGTGAGTGTGTGTGAGTGTGTGTGTGGTGTGTGTGTGTGTGTGGTTTAGTTAGTCTTTTTAGTTTATTCTTTTATATCGAGGATAATGGAATAAGCACTTATGTGCTTTTTTATACATCGAGTCCCCGTGTGTATGCGGTTTTGTCAATTTTGTCATCTGTGTGTATGTGTGTGTATGTATGTGCGTGTGTGCGTGCGTGCGTGTGTGTGTGTGTTTGTGTGTGTTTTCTGACTTTATCATTGCTTCCCTCTTGTTTTTGTATCTTTGTCTTATCAACCTTCTCAGTGATTCTTTATCTGTCTGTCTGTCTGTTTGTCTGTCTGTCGTCCGTCCGTCTGTCTGTCTATATGTCTGTCCGTCCGTATGTCTGTCTGTCTGCCTCGCTCTCTCTGTGTCTCTGTTTCTGTCTCCGTCTGTCTGTCTGTCTGTCTCTCTCTCTCTCTCTCTTTCTCTCTCTCTCTCTTTTTCTCTCTGTTTCTGTCTCCATCTGTCTGTCTGTCTGCCTGTCTGTCTGTCTGTCTGTCTCTGCTTTTCCGTCATTGTGTATGCTATCTTGTTGCGTCTCTCATTCTTTCACGTCTTGACTATTGCAACTCTCTGTTGGCTGGTCTGCCAGCATCATCTATCCAATCCCTTCAACGTATACAAAACTCTGCAGCTCGTCTAATCCTCAGAAAGAAAAAATCTGAGCATATTACCCCTCTCTTGCAATCTCTCCACTGGCTGCCTGTGCCACAGAGAGTAAACTATAAGATCAGTACCCTCTGTTACAAATGTCTCCACAAAACAGCACCCGCCTACCTCTGTGAATGTCTTCACTTGTACACTCCTTCTCGTTCTCTCCGCTCTTCTGCAGATACCTTGTCCTTACGAATACCTAGATTCAACCAATCCACCATCGGCCGTGGCTCTTTCTCAATTTCTGGTCCATTGATGTGGAATGATCTCCCTCTCTCTCTCCGCCCAAAGCCTTCTTATGACACTTTTAAATCCAGTCTCAAGACATATTTATTTCAAACCTAAGATTTTCCTCTCCTGCCTCATCTCATAGTTTTTCCCTGCCTTCAACAGCCAAGATTCTATTGCCCTGCCAGGGTGTGTGACCTGTGTGTGTGTGTGTGTGTGTGTGTGTGTGTGTGTGTGTGTGTGTGTGTGTGTGTGTGCGTGTGTGTGTGTGCGTGTGTGCACATTTGGACTTGATGGAACTATTGCTTGTCACTGGTTGTATGACTGTGTAAGAATGAGTTGAGTGCAAGCGCTTTGATTTGTCTCTGCAAGATATAGCGCTATATAAATTCCATTTATTATTATCTTTCTACATGCATCTTTCCTCTGGGCTTTTTTCCCCTCTCGTTCCTTTGTCTGTGCTCTCCTAGACTTGATCCTGCAGTGTTTATTTTTCCCGCCTGATATCCTTGACCTTGATCATCGATTGTTTTGTTGTTCCGGCTGCTGCTGCTACTACTGCTTCTGTTGCTTCTGTTGCTGCTGCTGCTGCTGCTGCTTCCTCCTCCTCCTCTTCCTCCTCTCCCTCTTCCTCCTCCTGCTACGGCTGCTGCTGCTGCTGCTGTTTCTGTTGCTGCTGCTGCTGTTGATGCTGCTGCTGCTGCTCCTCGTCGTCCTCCTCCTCTTCCTGCTGCTGCTGCTGCTGTTATTATTATTGTTCTTGTTTTTCAGACACAAATGTGTGTATATTCTGTTAGCAGTTTTCACTCTTGTATGTCTTTTGTTTGTTGTGTTAGTTGGCTAGAGCTCAGGGGACGCGATAGCTCAGTGGTCAGAGCACTCATTTCCCCCCAGCCAAGTTAAGCAGCGTCGAGCGTGGTTACCACTTGGATGGGTGACCGTTTGCGCGCCTTGGCTTCAGTACAGTTCCCCCAGTTCACCCAGCTGTAAATGGGTACCTGCCCTCTTTAGGGTCAGAGAAGGTAATGCAGCGAGGGAGAGGAGATGGGCGCCGCCCTCAATACGCTGGCCCCTAGAGAAGCTGAGGT
>CM054160.1:49948447-49955947 GCA_028751875.1 Rapana venosa
TGATGGTATTGATTATTGGTTCTGAAAGCTTACCAAAAAACAACACCGTTATTCCAATCCACATCACCTTAACAAGTGAAGGCTGTGCAGTCTGGAGTTGTTTGGTTTTTTTCTTCAGGTGTGGTTACAAATCCCACCCCTGAAAATTGTTTTATTAAAAATAATAATAATTACAAAAAACATAATGACAACAACAACAACAACATAATAATAATAATAATAATATTAATAATAACAATAATAATAACTACAATAATTATAATATGACGAAGAAGAAGAATCATAAATTTGTTTGAAAATGGATCTTTTATAGCGCAATATCTTGCTAAAGACAAATCAAAGCGCTTTCTGTCTTTTTTTTTCCTTTTTCTTTTATATCCGAGTTGAGTTTTTCGAGTAGGGCACAGCATATTTTTCCTTTTTCTTTCTATCTTTCTTTCTCTCAATAATCTTTGGGTCCAAATGGTTTCCATGCATGAAGTCGGTGTATTTTTATCAGAAGACTTCACGGCTTTTTCCATTCCCCCAAGGGGCTTAGCTGTTTGTAAGACAGTCTAACCTTGTATTTGTATGCTATGCCATCATAACTGAAACGTTCGTTTTATAGAAATAAATTGTTGAATGAAAGTGGTTTGTAAATAAAAATAACAGAAGATAAAAATAGAACATAAACAATTGTAATAGATGTGGGGAGGGGATAGGAGAGAGAGAGGGGTAGAGAGGGGGAGAGAGAGATTTATCTTTTTTTTCTTTTTTTTTTTGGGGGGGGGGTATGTGTTTATTCTTTTATTTCGAGCATAATGGATTAAGCACTCATGTGCTGTATTCATCCACTCCCCGTGTGTATGTCCCCGTGTGTATGTGAGAAAGAGATTGATTGGTTGATTAAATAGCAATCTTAATTCCCAAGGGTTACAGATGAGAGTGAGAGAGAGAGACATGCATACAGACAGACAGAGAGAAGGACAGGCAGACAGACAGACAGACATATAGACAGGCAGACATGCGGGGGGGGGGGGGGGTAGGCAGACAGACAGACAGGCAGACAGGCAGACAGAAAGACAAACAGGCAAACATCTTTCCTTTCCAATTTGATGAAAGAAAAAACAGTATTGTGCCATACTGTGAAGTCATACTACCAATAATACTTAGCTGTTCTTTAATTTCATCAAATCTGATCCTGTCTTCATCACTCTTGGATAACCTAACCTAAGTAAGTAACAACAATAACTGACTAACTACACTTGGATGCTTGGGTGCACTGTTTCTGCAATCAGCTAAACTTTACTGCAGGGTTTTCTGAGCTTAGTGTTTAAGCCTTTGGTTCCCTTTAAGTGTAGAAAGCAGTTCAACCTCTCTAATCTGATTATGATTATCCAGTGACTGCTGTGGATATTCCTGGATGGATTAGGATATAAGGGACTGTAAAGTCCGATCAGCTAGATGTCAGGATGGCCGAGCGGTCCAAGGCGCTGCGTTCAGGTCGCAGTCTGGTTCTCCAGGCGTGGGTTCGAATCCCACTTCTGACAATTTTTTAAAAAATGTTAATGCTAAACTATTTGTGTGTCAAAGTGAGGGTACTAAGACTATGTAAATTTGTTTTGTTTGTTTGTTAATTCTGTTTTTTTCTAAAATAATATGCTTATCATTTTTATTTCTTGTTCATAGTATATTTATTTATTTATTTATTTTATTTATACCACTTTAAGTCACGCAGATTTCTCTGCGTGAAATTCGGGCTGCTCTCCCCGGGGAGAGCACGTCGCCACAAGAGCAGCACCACCTTTTTTTTTCCTGTCTGCAACAGTATTTGTTTCCTTATCAGAGTTGCTTTTTTCTACATAATTTTGCCAGGGACAACTCTCTTCTTGCCATGGGTTCTTTTACGTGCGCTAAATAATTATGTGTAACACACGGGACCTCGGTTTATCTTCTCATCCGAAAGACTAGCGCCCAGACCACCACTCATGATCTAATGGATGGGGAAATAGTTTCGGGTCCAAACGGGATACGAGCCACCGCATTCTTCCGACCCGGACTTTTCGCTTTCTAGACAGGCGCGTTACCTCTAGACCACCGATTCATTGTCTTTGCTATTGTTGTTGTAGTTGTTGTTGGCTTGTTTGTTTGCAGTAACTTCCTAAATGTGAAAGGCCGTTTTTTAATTAAAAAGAAAAACTACCCAAACCCCAAATCAATAACAAGACCAAAAAAAACAACCCAGCAAACAAAGTGAAACTTATATGTTTCTCTCCTCTCCCACCCAATTATGTTCCTTTTTTTTCGAAAATAGTCTTGTAATAATTTTGTATTTGCTTATTTTATCTTTTGGGGCGTGGGGGATGGAGGGGAGGACAGTGGAAAGTATCTGATGGTATTGATTATTGGGTTTGAAAGTTCACCGAAAAACATCACCAGTATTCCAATCCACATCACCTTAAGAGGAGGCTGTGCAGTCTGGGTTTGTTATTTATTTTTCTTCAGGTGTGGGTACAAATCACTCCCAAGACAATTGTTTAAATAATAATAATAATAATAATAATAATAATAATAATAATAATAATAACAACAATAATAACAACAACAATAATAACAATAATATTTTTTAAAACATAATAATGATAATAACAACAACACCATCATAATACTAATAATAATAACAATAATTAGAAGATGAAGAAGAAGACGAGGAAGAATCATAATAAACAATAATAATAATAAATGGATCTTGTATAACACTATAAATATGTTGCTAAAGACAAATCAAAGCACCTTCTTTTTTTTTTTCCTTTTTCTTTTATATCCGAGTTGAGTTTTTTGAGTAGGGCACAGCATATTTTCCTTTTTCCTTCTATCTTTCTTTCTCTCAATAATCTTTGGGTCGAAATGGTTTCCAGGCATGAAGTCGGTGTATTTTAATCAGAAGACTTCACGGCTTTTTCCATTCCCCCAAGGGGCTTAGCTGTTTGTAAGACAGTCTGGACCTGTATTGTATGCTATGCGATTGTAACTGAAACGTTCGTTTTATAGAAATAAATTGTTGAATGAAAGTGGTTTGTAAATAAAAATAACAGAAGATAAAAATAGAACATAAACAATTGTAATAGACGTGGGCAAGGGGTGGGGGGAGAGACAATGACAATGACAATGACAAATTCTTTTATTTCGAGGATAATGAATAAGCACACATGTGCTTTTTTACATCCAGTCCCCGCCCGTTAGGGATACATCTTAATAATAATAACCCAATACTTATACAGTCTCACAATGAAAACAAGGGGAAATAACCCTTTTCAAAACAGCTCCCCCCAACAACCCCCCCCCCCCCCCCACAAGCAAGCAAATAAAAGAAAACCCTAAAAATATCCCCCCCCCCCCCCCACCACACACACACACACACACCCACCTCCCCAAAAAACCCTAACCAAAACAAACAAACAAACAAACAAAAGAGAAAGAAAAACCAAATCAACAGAAGAAGATAAAAAAGAGAAAAACAGACAAACAACAACAACAAGAACAACAACAGAGCCCAGAAAAATAACACAACCAAAACTTAATAAGTCATAAAGATAAACATCTACACATTGTCAAATGGTACACATACTTGTTACACATAATTATAAGATATTGAAATAGGGCACTCATTAAAACTTAGATACAGAGGCAAGTCCAATAAAGTATTGAAAATATAAAATATGAATCCTTCATCAGGATACTCTATAACTATAAGCAAGACGATAAAAGGTGAGAGAGAGACAGAGACAGAGAGAGTGTGTGTGTGTGTGTGTATTTCAGAGATAATATCCAATATATAATTCCCAAAACAGTATGCCATCCCATCAACGCTCATTTTAGATTATTTTCGTTTCAAATTATATGTCATGATAATGAAATAAATTTAATACCCATACATCCACACAATAAAAAATAAAAGAGAGTAGAGAGAGAGAGAGAGAGAGAGAGAGAGATTGAGAGAGGAGAGAGAGAGAGAGAGAGGAGAGAGAGAGAGAGAGCCAGGAAAGAAAGATGAGAATAAGACTTAGAGAGCTGAAGAGAGAAAGATAGAGTTAGAGAGGTGTGTGTGTGGCCAGATTCCCAGTCTCTGGTGCCAGACTTTTGGTGTGGGGAGCAGACGAGTTGTTGTGAGTTAGCGGCTGGTATGGTTGCCATACCTGGTAATGGAGTCTGACGTCACTGATCTGTGGGATCCTCTCCTGTCAGGCAGGGGAGGGAATCCATAACTCTGGGTCACAGTCAGTCACCTCCCCCTTGATTGTGGTTTTCATGGTGTGTGTGTGTGTGGGGGGGGGGGGGGGGGGATGTTTGTGTGTGTATGTGTGTGTGTGTGGGGGGGAGGGGGGGTGGAAGGGGAGGTTGAGATGTTTGTGTGTATGTGTGTGTGAGAGTGTGGGAGGGTGGAGGGGGAGATGTTTGTGTGTGTATGTGTGATTGTGTGTGTGTGTGTGTGGGGGGGGGGGGGGGTGGATTCAGAGATGGAGGATAGGAGAGGTGGTGTGTGTTTATGATGGGGGGTGGGGGTAGGGGTGGAGAAGGAGTGAATGATATGAATCAATCAATGAATGATCTTTATTTTGAATGATCTTTATGATAGATAGATAGATAGATAGATATACAGATAGATAGATAGATAAAGGGACAAACAAAGAAACAGAGAAAGAGCAGACAGTGAGATACAGAAACAGAGACAGAGAGACAAACTGAGAAACAGACATACAGAGACAGAGAGACAATGCTCACAAAGAGAGAGACATAGCCAGAGAAAGACAGACAAACAGGCAGACAGACAGACAGACTGACGAAAGCGAAAGTGACAACACCAAGCCACGTAATCAGGTTAACACTACAATGTGTATAAACAGCTTGGGCCTGTTATCTGATTAGGTCAGATTGAGAGTAGTGGGTGTAGTCTGCAAGATAGGAATATATGCTAACTTTGGGGCTGCCATTTACAGATGTCAGGATGGCCGAGCGGTCCAAGGCGCTGCGTTCAGGTCGCAGTCTGGTTCTCCAGGCGTGGGTTCGAATCCATCTCTGACAACTTTTTTTTTTTTTACAATTTTTTTTATAGAAGATTTTATGACTTGGAGCAGAATATGAAAGCGGAATATGTGTGTGTGTGTGTGTGTGTGTGTGTGTGTGTGTGTTATGCTGAACTATTTGTGTGTCAAAGTGAGGGTTCTAAAACTATGTAAATGTGTTCTGTTTGTTTGTTAATTCTTTATTTTTTTTCTAAAATAATATGTTTATCATTTGTATTTCTTGCTTTTAGTTTGTCTTTGTTATTGTTGTTGTTG
Organism: Rapana venosa; assembly: GCA_028751875.1. Lineage (NCBI taxonomy): Eukaryota > Metazoa > Mollusca > Gastropoda > Neogastropoda > Muricidae > Rapana > Rapana venosa. Next base: position 49,953,766 of record CM054160.1, read on the forward strand.
TTGTTGTTGGCTTCTTTGTTTGCAGTTACTTTCTGTATATGAAAGACCATTTTGAAAAAAACCCAACAACAAACAAAGCCAAAACCCCAAATCAACAACAAGACAAAAAACCAAAACAGCAACAAAAAAAAGTGAAACTTCTATGTTTCTTTCCTCTCCCACCCAAATTATGTTCCTTTTTTCGAAAATTGTTTTCTAATATTTTTTTGTATTTGTTTATTTTATATTTTTGTGGGAGTGGGGGATGGAGGGAAGGACAGTGTAAAGTATCTGATAGTATTGATTATTGGGTTTGAAAGTTCACCGAAAAACATCACCAGTATTCCAATCCACATCACCTTAAGTGGACGTTGTGCAGTCTGGGTTGTTTTTTTCCTCAGGTGTGGGTACAAATCCCACCCCTGAAAATTGTTTTAATAAAAATAATAATAATAATAATAATGATAACAATAATAACAATAATAATTTTTTAAACATAATAATGATAATAACAACACCATAATAATATTAATAATAATAACAATCATTAGAAGATGAAGAAGAAGACGAGGAAGAATCATAATAAACAATAATAATAATAAATGCATCTTGTATAACACTATAAATATGTTGCTAAAGACAAATCAAAGCACCTTCTTTTTTTTTTTCCTTTTTCTTTTATATCCGAGTGTAGTTTTTCGAGTAGGGCACAGCATATTTTGCCTTTTTCCTTCTATCTTTCTTTCTCTCAATAATCTTTGGGTCGAAATGGTTTCCAGGCATGAAGTCAGTGTATTTTTATCAGAAGACTTCACGGCTTTTTCCATTTCCCCAAGGGGCTTAACTGCTTGTAAGATAGTGTAGACCTGTATGCTATGCGATCGTAACTGAAACGTTCGTCTTACAGAAATAAATTGTTGAATGAAAGTGGCATCAACAACAAATTATTGTAAATAAAAATAACAGAAGACAAAAATAGAATATAAAACAAACTGTAATAGATGTGGGGAGGGGAAAGGAGAGAGAGGGGGGAGAGAGAGGGAGAGAGAAGGATTTACTTTTTTTTTTTTTTTGGTTTAGGGTTTTATTCTTTTATTTCGAGATAAAATTTAAGCCTCATTTGCTTTTTTCATCCCTCCTGTTTTTATTTTGGGGTTGTGTGTGGTGTTGTGTGTGTTGGTGTGTGTGTGGGACGTAAGTGCGTTGTTTGCATAGGTGGGTGCGTGTGAGTAGTTTGTTGTGATTGCCCTTTGGGTTTGAATGGAAGCGCCTGATTTGTAATTGCAAGTTTTAAAGCGCTCAAAAATTCCATAATTATTTTATTTTTAAATTTTAATATTTTATTAAATTTTATTGTCCCCATTGTATGTGAGAGAAGATTGATTGATTGATTAAATAGCAATCCCTTTTTTTCCCCCAAGGGTTAAAGAGAGAGTGAGAGAGGAACATAAACAGACAGCAGAGAGAAGGACAGCAGCCCCAGACAACAGAAAGACAGACATATAACACAGACAGGGGGGGGGGGGGGGGGGGTGGGCAGACAGAACAACTGAGCGGCAGCAGAAAGACAAACAGGAAAAAAGCTTTCCTTTCCAATTTGATAAAAGAAAAAAAAAGTATTGTGCCCCCCTGAATTCATTACCAAAAATACTTAGTGTTTTTAAATTTCATAAACCTGATCCTGTCTCATCACTCTTGGGTAACCTAACCTAAGTAAATAACAAAAAAAACGCTAATTCACTTTGGGTGCTTTTGGGGCACTGTTTCTGCAATCAGCAAACTTACGCGGGTTTTTTTGAGTTAGTGTGCCCTTTTGGGTTTCCCCTTTTTAATGAGAAAGGGAGGGTTTGAACTCTCTAAACTGATTATATTTTCCTGACTCTGTGGTACCTGGATGGGTTAGGGTAAAGGGGCTGTAAAGTCCCCAAAAAGCTAGATGTCAGGATGGCCGGGGTCCAAGGGGCTCGTTCAGGGCGCAGTCTGGTTTTTTCCCGGCGTGGGGTTTGATTCCCCCTTCTGACAAATTTTTTTTTTTTTTTTTTTTCAATTTTTTTTTAAACAGGCGTTTTTTGACTTGGAGAGAATAGAAAGCTTAATGAGGGCTTTTTTTTGTTTGTGGGTGTGTGTGTGTGCGTGTGTTCTTTTTTGTTTTTATGGGTTTTACAAAAAAATATTTTTTGCCGCTTTTTTTTTTGGGGGGGGG
>CM054160.1:49958447-49968447 GCA_028751875.1 Rapana venosa
GGCGCCCCCCAATATGCTGGCCCCAGAGAAAGGGGTCTCTGACCCTCGACCCCCCCACGACCTTAAGGTTAGGAACACCTTTACCTTTGCCTTTACATATTTATACTATACCCGTGGAAGGGGGAATCTAAAAAGAATTCTAAAGAATTAAAAACATTGGGAAAATTTTTTTTATAGCAGCCACCAAATGACCTGTAATTTAACTCTGAAATTCGAACTAAAAAATGGATAAAAAATTTGTGTTTCATGACTGAGAGAGCGGAAAAAAAAAACCCCCTTATCAACCATTGTCTGTCTTTTTTTACAATGGGGCTATTTTGTCTTTAAAAAAACTTTCTGCTAGTATTAGGGCATTTCTTCAAAATGTACTCACAAAGTCAACTGTTGCTGATATTCATTGCCCATTTTCAATGTAAAAAGTATATTTCAAATATTTCATTTATTATTGATTTGTAAGTTTTTTATTTATTCATTCATTTATTTTTTCATTAATCTTTTTTTGATTTTTTATTCTTTTTTTTCGGGGTTTTAATCTTATTGCTTTATCCATCAGCCCCCGTTGTATGCAATTTGTAAATTGTATCATTCTTTAAACCCCGGGCACCCAATCCCTACTTTCCCAAAAAAACACGAACACTTTTTTTAATGAGTGCGAAATATTTCTCTTCGTTTGCACACGGACCTCGGTTTACTCTTGGACAGTGGAGTGTCACGAGTTAATTCCAGGAAATATCCCTAAAACGGGGTTTCCGAACCGGGTCAGCAACAAAAACGTAATTGAACTCTCAAAACCAACCGGGCCCCCGTCCCCCCTTTGACACTAAGCTTTGTGCCTTGAAGAAGAAAAGAAAAAGAAGAAGAAGAAAAAAAAGAAAAAAGAAAAAGAAGAAAACAAAAACAAGAACAAAAACAAGAACAACAAGAAAAAAGCGAAAAAAAGAACATAATGAAAAGTTGGTACTTATATTTCACCCCATTTAAATTTTCGAATTTTTTTTGTTCGTTTTTAATAAAAAACAGATCATTTTTTTAAAAAAAAGTTAAAGTATTAGTGCATGCAAAAAGAACCTAATGCTGGCGATTTTACACTGACAGGGCAAAGATATTTCAAGAATCTGCTTTACCTTGGGGGAAAAAATCCCCTAAATTTGACGAAAACAACTAAACCCCAAAACCTTTCCCCCGGGGAGGCCAAAATTTAAACAAACAAAAAAGAAAAAAAGAAAGACAAAAAAAAAAGGGAAGGGGGAGGGGAAAAAGGAAAAAAAAAAAGGGAACAAAAGAAAAAAAGAAGGGGAACAGACAGAAAAAAAAAGGGCAAAGACAGAAAAAAATTTAACAACAGGGAAGAACAACAGACAACAGAAAAAAAAGACAGACAACAGACCGATAAAATAAATACAAAAAGAAAAAAGAAAGAAAGAAACCAACAAACAAACAAACAACTAAATAACTAAATAAAAACTACAGCAACTAACACTAACTAACAGACAAAAACTAATTACAGAGTAAACTTTTAACAAACAAACAAACAAACAAAAAAAACAAACAAACTAACTAACAAAATAACTAACGCTAACTACTACTAGCTAACTAACTAACTAACTAATAACTTTTTCGTCTTCATCGTAGTACCTCAGACGCAACCCGTTGCCTGTAAAATGACCCAAAACGCGTCATGCTGCCCCTTAAGCCCGACAATCAGGCCCAGCGCATCCGACTTCGGGTAAGCATCTGTTTTTTGAATCTTTCGGTAAAAAAAAAAGCAGGGAAATGGGGCCCAAAAAGGCAAACATAACCCAAAATGGAGGGGACAGGGAAAAAATAACAAGACAGAGACAAAGAAAAGGGAAGAAAAGAGGAAATTTAAATAAAATTTTCCCGAATGTGGGGGTGTGTTTTAAATGTAGGTCCCCGGGGATCCCCACGGGGGAAACAAACCCAAAAAACAAAAAAAAACAACAAACCAAATAAACAACAAACCAAAAAAAAACAACAAACAAAACAAAAACAAACCAAATAACAAAAAAAACCAAAAAAAACAACAACCAAATAAACAACAAACCAAATAAACAACAAACAAAACAAACAACAAAAAACCAAAAAACAACAAAACCCAAAAAACAACAAACAAAACAAACAAAAAACCAAATAAACAACAAACCCAAAAAAAACAACAAAAAAAATAAACAACAAACCAAACAAAAACCCAAAAAAACAAATAACAAAACAAAAATACAAAAAAACAAAAACAAACAAAAAACAACAACAAAAACTAACAACAAACCCAACAAACAAAAAAAACAACAAACAAAACAAACAACAAACAAAAAAAACACAAACAAAAAAAAACAACAAGCAAAACAAAAACAAACAAAAAAAACAACAAACAAAACAAACAAAAAAAAGGGATTTTAATGTTATTTACTTATTTATTATTTATGTTAATCTTTTTTTAACGAAATAGACAAATAAGCACTTATAAAAGTTTTTTTTTCTCCCGTTCCCCGGTGTAAGCGGTTTATTGTGATTTGTCATTTTCCCCCCGGGACACAAGGCCTAACCCCTTTCAAAAAACGGAAAAGGGTTTTAAGGGTCCCCAAATTTCGCGTGCATTCACACCGGGGGGTCGGTTTTTAGTCTCATCCAAGGACTTTTGGGGGGGGGGGAGTCGCACGATGTTAACTCCAGCGGGGGAAAAATCCTTTGAACGGGAATGAACCCCGGGCGTCAATTGCCACGCAATGTTGTAACCACTAGGGACCCTAGGAAAAGGCCCTTTGGGTTAAACGTTACTTGTGACTGGGGCCCGGTTCGACCAACACCGAACACCCTTCAAGGGGTAATTTTTTTCGCTAATATATATATATTAAATTTTTTCTACTTTAAGCCACGCAGATTCCGCAGAAATTCGGGTTACTCTCCCGGGAGGGGGCGGTCGCCACAAAAGCCGCCCCTTTTTTTCTTTTTCCTTCTGCAACTGTAAATTTTTTTCCCTATCAAGTGGGTTTTTTTTTTACTAATTTTCCCGGGACTCCTTATTTCCCCTGGGTTCTTTACGTGCGCTTAATAAATAAGTGTAGTACGGGGCCTCGGTTTTTCGCTATTCGGGAAATCTACGCCCACCACCCCTCATGATCAAAGGATGGGGGGGAAAATTTTTGAGTCCGAAAGGGTTCGAAACCACCGCACCTTCCCACCGCGGGAGTGGAGGGGAAGCTGGTTTCAAAGTCTTCAGTGGTGCCCCCCGGTCCCGGACTACGGGGTAGTGAAAGTGAAAAAAGATCAAAAATAAATGCGAAGCAAAAGTTATAAATTAGTTTTTGTAGTTTTGTAGTTGTTTTATCCTTCGGATGAGACTATAAACCGAGGCCCCGTTGCGAAGATGCAAACATCTGGCACACTTTAAATCCTGTTTACTTTTCGAAAGAGTAGGCCTTTGTTCCGTGGGGAACAATGACAAAATTTTCAAAATCGCATACCCGGGACTGGGTTAAAAAAAAGCACTTTTATTCCATATCCCCGATAAAAAAAAAAAATTCCCTCATTTTTTATATTATTATGTATTTTAACTGGTACACCCCAAAAACTAAAAAAATTATAGACAAATGGGGATTCTTCAAATCTTCGCCTCAACACATACACACACACCCACACACACACCACACACACACACACACAACACACACACCCACACACACACACACACACACACACACACACACACACACACACACACACACACACACACCACACACACACCCACACACACACACACACACCACACACCCCACACACACACACACACACCCACACACACACACACACACACACACACAACACACACACACACACCACACACCACACACACACACACACACACAAAACACACACACCCCCACACCACACACACACACACACACACACACACACACACACACACACACACACACACACACACCCACACACCACACACACACACACACACACACACATACGCACACACACACACACACACACACACAAAACACACAGACCACCCCCAAACCACCACCACCACCACAACACACACACACACACACACTCTCGCACACACACGCACACACACACACACACACACACACACCCCAAAACACACACACTCTGCACACGCACGCACGCACGAAAGCACGCACACACACACACACACACCACCCCAAAACACACACACACACACACACTCGCACACCCCAAAGACGATACTATGTAAACCGGGGTCCCGTGCGCGAACGCACGCAAAACACTTGCGCACACGTTAAAACCCGTTCCGCTTTTCGGAGGAGTAGGCCATTGTGTGCTGGTACGAACGGATGACAACATTTACAAAATCGCATACACACGGGGACTGGATGAAAAAGCACATGAGTGCTTAATTCATTATCCTCCAAATAAACACCTACACACAACACACACCCAACACACACACATACACCCACAACCAACCCCCCCCCCCAACCCCCCCGACCCAAACCACACACACACCACACACACACACACACACACACACACACACACGTACATACGCACACAAAACACGACGCGAGCGCGCACACACACCACATACATACACACAACCACCACCACCAACCCCATCACCATCCACCAACCCCCCACACATACACACACACACACACACACACACACACACACACACCACCACCCACCACCACCACCACCACCACCCCTCCCTCCCCACTTCTACCACCCCCCCCTTTCTCTCTCTCCTCTCTCTCTCCCTCTCTCCCCTCTCCCACACAACACACACCACACACACACACACACACACACGCGCGCGCGCGGGGCGCACGCGCGTAGTGTGTAAAAGCCTTTTGAAAAACCGCAATCACATCAAAAGTAGGCCAAGAATGGAAGGGGGCCCGGGCTCTGCAGTCTGACATTCGATGACATTGAGGAAGAAGAAGAAGAAGAAGAAGAAGAAGAAGAATAAGAAAGAAGAAAGAAGGAAGAAGAAGAAGATGAAGAAGAAGAGAAGAGGAGAAAGAAGAAGAAGAAGAAGAAAGAAGACGCAGAAGAAGAAGAAGAAGAAGAAGAAGAAGAAGAAGAAGAAGAAGAAGAAGAAGACGAAGAAGAAAGAAGAATACGAAGACGAAGAAGAAGAAAGAAGAAGACGTAAGAAGAAGAAGAAAAGACGAAAAGAAGAAGAAGACAAGACGAAGAAGAAGAAGAAGAAAAGAAGACGAAGCAGAAGAAGAAGAAGAAGAAGGCAAGACGAAGACGAAGAAGAAGAACGAAGAAGAAGAAAGAAGAAGAAAAGAAGAAGAAGAAGAAGAAGAAGAAGAAGAAGAAGAAGAAGAAGAAGAAGACAAAGACGAAGAAGAAGAAGAGAGTCAAACACATCACTGACAGATTAATAATCCACAGTCTGGTTCCTAGGATGTCGGTTCAAATCCCACAACTATGTTGGTTTTTGTTAAAACCTTTTTCGGGGGTAGATATTTTTTTCTTTCCTTCATTCTATCCATTTATTTATTTATACATTTATTTATTATTTATTATTTAGTTTATTATATATACCACTCTAAGTCACAGCATGTTTCTCAGCGTGAAATTCGGTCTTCTCTCCCCGGAAGAGGCACGGTCGCCACAAGAGCAGGGCCACCCTATTATATTTCTCTACAGACTGTTTGCCAGGGACAAGTCCTTGTTTGCCGTTTTCTTACGGTGCGCTAAATAAGTATGTGTAACACACGGACCCACGCGGGTTTTTTATCGTCTCATCCGAAAGACAGCGACAGACCACACTCAAGATCTAATGGATTGGGGTAAAAAGTTTCGGTCCAAACGGGATTGGAACCACCTCACACCTTCGAGAGAGACAGATAGACAGGATAGAGAGAGACCGACAAACAGAGAGAGAGAGACAGAACGTACAGGAAAGAGTGAGACAGACAAACAGGAGAGAGAGAGACAGACAGACAGAAAGAGAGACAGACAGGCAGACAGGAAAGAGAGAGACAGACAGGAAAGAGAGACAGACAGGCAGACAGGAGTGAGAGAGAGACAGAGACAGAGACAGACGGACAGACAGAGACAGTCAGTGACAGAAAACAAAGGCATCATTATCAAGATATCATGACATCAGGCCATCACCGTTGATTTCAGCCTAGTCAATAGAGTAGGACCATTATCTGATTAGGCCAGATAATAATATGTACAGTGCTACATGTCTGCAAGAGCCACATAACCTAACTTTTCGAAAGTGTGTGCAGATGTCAGGATGGCCGAGCGGTCCAAGGCGCTGCGTTCAGGTCGCAGTCTGGTTCTCCAGGCGTGGGTTCCAATCCCACTTCTGACAACTTTTATTTTATTTTATTTTTTTAATTATTATTATTATTTTATTATTTTTTAATTTATTTTTTTTTTTTTTTGGGGGGGGGGGGTGGGGGTTGAGGGGCGAGTGAAAGGGAGTTGTTGCTTTTTTTTTTTCTGTTTACATAACAGGACAAAGAGAAGTACGCTTTTTCTTCTGCTAATTGCCATGTACCAGAAACAGGAATTATTTGTTTTGTTTCTGAGAATTATCATATGACAGATGGATAGGGTTTTGCACATAATGAACAAATTATGTTAATGTCACTAATGGTGACCGAATTCACTGCAGGTCATGACTAGCTCATGCCCTATGGGGACGGGATAGCTCAGTGGTCGGAGCACTCGCTTTCCCCAAGCCAAGTTAACCAGCGTCGAGCGTGGTTACCACTTGGATGGGTGACCGTTTGCGCTGCCTTGGTTTCAGTACAGTTTCCCCCAGGTCACCCACTGGTATAGGGTACCGCCCCGTTAGGTCAGGGAAGTAAACAGCGAGGGAGGGGAAAAGGCGCCGCCCACAATATGCTGGCCCCTAGAGAAGAGAGGTCTCTGACCCTCGATCCCCTACGACCTTATAGGTTATGAACACCTTTGTACCTTTGCCTTACATGACTTATTACTATACCCTGTGGAATGGGAATCTAACAAGAATCTAAAGAATTAAAAACATTGGGATCAAATTGTTTTTTATAGCAGCCACACGGAAATGATCGTCGTGATAAGTCTAACCTCCCTGAGAATTCAAGAACTAACAAAGTGGATCAAATTATGTGTTTCATGACTGAGAGAGCTGAACAAAAACCTTATCAACCATTGTCTGTCTCTTGTTTACCATATAGGCCTATCATTGTCTTTAAACAAAAACTTTCTGCTAGTATTACGGCATATTCTTCATAACTGGTACTCACAACATAGTACCACTGCTTGCTGATATTCATTGCCCAGTTTTTCAATGTACAAAAGTACTATTTATCAAATATTTCAATTTATTTCATTGAGTTAGTAAGTTATTTAATTTATTCATTCATTTATTTATTCATTAATCATTTATTTGATTATTTATTCTTTTATTTCGAGGATAATCTTATGTGCTTTATCACATCTAGTCCCCGTGTGTATGCAATTTTGTAAATTGTATCATTCATTCACACCGGCACCCAATGCCCTACTCTTCCAAAAAAACACGACACACGTTTTAATGAGTGCGCATGATGTTCTGCGTTCGTTTGCACACTGGACCTCGGTTTACTTCTTGAGACGAGTGGAGTAGTCACTGATTTTAATTCCAGAGAAAAATATCCCGATAGACAGGATTCCGAACCGGAGTCAGCAATCACAACGTAATGTGCAACTCTCTAAACCAACCAGGCTATCCCGTCCCCCCTATGAGCACTAAGACATGTGCCTTGAAGAAGAAGAAGAAGAAGCAGACGAAGAAGAAAAAAAGAAAAAGACGAAGAAGAAGAACAAAAACAAGAACAGAACAAGAACAACAAGAAACAAGACGAAAAGAAAGAACATAATGTAAATGTTTGTATCTTTATATTTTCACACATTTCAATTTCGAATGTTTTTTGTTGCTGTTTTTAATCAAAAAACAGATTCATATTTTTAAAAAAAAGAATCTAATGATGTATTAGTGCATGCAAAAAGATCACTAATGCTGGCCGGATTTACACTGAGCAGACAAAGATCATTACAAGAAGTCTGCTTCACCTTGGGAAAAAGTCCATAAATTCTGACTGAAGACAGACCGTAATCAGAGACCTTTCGGCCGGGGAGAGGCCAATCTGAAACAAACAACAAGAAAGAAAGAAAGACAGAAAGAAAAAATGAAGGAAGGAGGGAAGAAGGAAAAAAGAAAGGCAGACAGACAGAAAGAAAGAAGGCAGACAGTACAGAAAAGAAAGAAGGACAGACAGACAGAAAAATAGACCAGACAGGAAGAACAGACAGACAGACAGAAAAGAAAGACAGACAGCAGACCGATAGAAATAAATACAGAAAAGAAAGAAAGAAAGAAAGAAACCAACAAACAAACAAACTAACTAACTAACCTAAATAACTACTAGCTAGCTAACTAACAGCTACTAACAGACAAACTACTAACTTACTAGCTAGCTAACTAACAAACAAACAAACAAACTAACAAACAAACAAACTAACTAACAAACTAACTAACTGACTAACTAGCTAGCTAGCTAACTAACTAACTAACTAACTAACTTCTTCGTCTTCATCGTAGTACTCTCAGACAGCAACCATAGTTGCCTGTAATATGACCGAAAACGCGTCATGCTGCCCGTTAAGCTCCTGACAAGTCAGGCCGCAGCGCATTCCGCACTTCGCATAAAGTCGATCTGTTATTTGAAGTCTTTCTGGTTAAAAGAAAGCAGAGAGTGGGCCCAAGAAGGCAAACACTAGACAAAGTGGAGTGACAGGGAAAAATGAACAAGACAGAGACAAAGAGAGTGATAGAAAAGAGGAAATTTAAATAACAGAATTTCCAGAATGTGGGGATGCTGTTTAAACTGGTAGGTCCCCGGCATCCCCACGGGGGAAACAAACCAACAAACAAAACAAACAACAAACCAAATAAACAACAAACCAAATAAACAACAAACAAAACAAACAACAAACCCAAATAACAACAAACCAATAAACAACAAACCAAATAAACAACAACCAATAAACAACAAACAAAACAAACAACAAAACCAATACACAACAACCAAAAAACAACAAACAAAACAAACCACAAACCAAATAAACAACAAACCAAATAAACAACAAAACCAAATAAACAACAAACCAAACAAACCAACAAAACAAATAACAAAACAAACATACAAACAAAACAAACAACAAACAAAAGAAACAACAACAAAAACTAACAACAAACCAACAAACAAAACAAACAACAAACAAAACAAACAACAAACAAACAAACAACAAACACAACATACAACAAGCAAAACAAACAACAAACAAACAAACAACAAACCAAAACAAACCAACAAAAAGGGATTTTAATGTTAATTTACTTATTTAGTTATTTATGTTAATCTTTTTATAACGAAGATAGACAAATAAGCACTTATAACGCTTTTGTACATCCAGTTCTCCGTGTGTAAGGCGGTTTATTGTGATTATGTCATCTGTTCCCCCCGCACACAATGGCCTAACTCTACAAAAAACGGAACAGGATTTAACGTGTCCGCAAGATGTTCTGCGTGCATTCACATCACGGGCCTCGGTTTATAGTCCCTCATCCGAAGGACTTTTGGGGAGTGGAGTCTGCACTGATGTTTAACTCCAAGCGGGAAATATCCTCTTGAACGGGAATGAACCTGGTCGTCAGATTGCCAGCGCAATGTTGTAACCACTAGCACCCGTAAGTGAATGGACTTTGGTTAAACGTTCACTTGGTGAGCTGGCAGCCTGGGTTCGAGCCAACACCGAGACACCCTTCAAGGAATAATTTTGTCTCCGCTAATATATATATATCTAAATTTATTCTACTTTAAGCCACGCAGATTCCAGCATGAAATTCCGGGTTACTCTCCTCGGGAGGAGCGCGGTCGCCACAAAAACAGCGCCACCTTTTTTCTTCTTTTTCCTGTCTGCAACT
>CM054160.1:49970947-49988686 GCA_028751875.1 Rapana venosa
GAGAGAGAAGAGTAAGAAGAGAGAGAGAGAGAGAGAGAGAGAGAGAGAGAGAGAGAAAGAGAGAGAAGAGAAGAGAAAGTTACAGAAGACAGAACAAACAGATAAAAAGACAAAAGACAGACAGAGAGACAAGATATGCGCTCTCTCTCTCACTCTCTCTCTCTCTCTCTCTCTCCTCTCTCTCTCTCTCTCTCTCTCTCGCTCTCGCTTGCCCCCGCGCTTGTAAACACACACACCTCCACACATGTAACACGCACACACAAACACCACAACATACAACACAGCAAAACAGCCACGACACAACCAGCGCGCGTACCCACACACACCACACACACACTCATACCACCCGCACACGTACAACGACACAAAACGCAACACAATACAACGCAACACCACACACACCCACGCCCACACCATCAACAAAATACAACACACCACACCACACCACACTACACACACACCAAAACACACACGCACACCCACCCACCCACACACACGCCACCCACCACCCACCCACACACACACACAACACACACACTCTCAAACACACACCACAACACACACCAACAACTCACGTCCTTAGTAGAATCATTACGAAATTTGTTCGTAGATAGATGGCTTGATCAAAAAAAGCCAAATGCTTGCTTTATTCAATGTACCATCTGGAAATAAAATTGTGAACTTGACTGACCCCCCCACCCTTTTTTTTTGACACACACCTACACACACACCAAAACACTACAAAAACAGTACACCTTCCTCTCCCGCCTTCGGCTCCATCCCCCCCCCCCCCCCCCCCCCCCCCGCGCTCTCTCTCTATTTCTCTCTCTCCTCCCTCCCTCCCTCCACCCTCTTCCTCTCCCTCCATCCCCATCTCTCACTCTCTATCGCTCTCAACACTCTCTGGCCTACCTGCCCCCTCCAAATTGCTAAACCCAAAACATACAAACAAACCACCCACAAATCTCTTTGTACCAGTAAACAAAGCTAGCGTGCAAACAGACCATAGTTGTAGAAGATGATTCCGTGTCACGCAGAGTGAGTGTTTACGTTGTTGTCCAAGTCAATCTCTTGGTGCCAGACTTGCTTGATCCCAGTTCCTTACGAGTGTGTGTATTTGTGTGTTGTGGGTGTGTGTTGTGTGTGGGTTGGTGTGTGTGTGAGTGTGTTGTGTGTGGTTGTGTGTGTGTGTGTGTTGAGTGTGTGTGGTGTGAGAATGTGTGGTTGGGAGTGTGTGTGTGTGTGTTGAGTGTGTGTGTGTGTGAGAGTGTGTGTGGTGTGTTGTGTGAGTGTGTGTGTGAGTGTGTGTGTGTGTGGGTGTTGTGTGGGAGTGTGTGTGTGTGTGTGTGGTGTGAAGAGTGGTGTGGTGTGTGTGTGAGTGTGTGTGTGAGTGAGTGTTGTGTGTGTGTGTGATGTGAGAGAGTGTGTGTGTGTGTGTAGTGTGTGTGTGTGTGTGTGTGTGTGTGGAGTGTGGTGTGTGTGTGTGTGTGTGGAGAGAGTGTGTGGTGTGTGTGTGTGTGAGTGTGTGTGTGTGTGGGTGTGTGAGTGTGTGTGGTGTGTGTGAGAGTGTGGGTTTGAAGTTGTGGTTGTGTGTGTGTGGGAGATGAGTGTGTGTGTGTGAGTGTTGTTGTGTGTGTGAGTGTGTGTGTGTTTGTGCGTGTGGGATGTGTGTGTGTGTGATGTGTGTGTGAGAGTGTGTGTGTGTGTGAATGGGTGTTGTGATGTGTGTGTGTGTGTAGTGTGTGTGTGGGGTGTGGATGTGGTGTGTGAGAGGGTGGTGGTGTGTGGTGTGTGGTGTGTGTGTGTGTGTGTGGGTGAGTGGGTGTGTGTGAGAGTGTGTGGGTGTGTGGGTGGGTGTGTGTGTGTGTGTGTGTTGTGTGGTGAGTGTGGTGTGTGTGAGTGTGTGGTGGGTGTGTGTGTGAGTGTGTGTTGAGTGTGTGTGTGTGGTGTGTGTGTGTGTGGTGTGAGTGGGTTGTGTGTGAGTGTGTGTGTGGGTGAGTGTGGTGGGTGTGGTGGTGAGTGTGTGTGTGTGTGGGTGAGTGTGTGGGGTGGGGTGGGTGGGGGAGGGGGTGTAGTGGGGGTGAGTGTGGGGGTGAGAGTGTGTGTGTGGGTGAGGTGTGGTGAGAGTGTGGGGGTGTGAGTGTGGGGTGTTTGTGTGTGATGGTGGGGTGTGTGTGTGTGTGATGGGTGTGTGAGTGGGGGGGTGGGTGGGTGGGTGGGGGGTGTGTGTGGGTGGTGAGTGTTGTGTGTGAGTAGAGGGGGGGGGGTGGTGGAGTGGGGGGGGGGGGTGGTGGGGTGGGGGTGTGGGAGTTGGGTGTGTGTGGGTGTGAGGGTGTGTGGGAGTGGGGTGTGTGTGTTGGGTGAGGTGGGTGTGGGGGAGTGTGTGTGTGTGAGAGTGTGTGGTGTGTGATGGGTGGTGTGGTGGGAGGGGTGTGTGTGTGTGTGAGAAGTGTGTGGTGTGGTGTGTGTGTGTGGGTGTGTGTGGTGTGTGTGTGTGTGTGTGTGTGAGTGTGTTGGTGTGTGTGTGTGGTGTGTGGGTGTGATGTGTGGGGGGGGAGGGGGTGTGGTGGGAGAGAGTGTGTGTTGTGAGGGTGTGTGTGGAGTGTTTGTGTGTGTGTGGGGTGAGAGTGTGTGGGTGGGGTGGAGTGTGTGTGGGGGTGTGGGAGTGTGGTGTGGTGTGTGTGGGCGTGTGTGTGTGTGTGGGTTGTGTGGGTTGAGGGTGTGTGTGTGAGAGTGTGTGTGTGGTGTGTGAGTGTGGTGTGTGGGGGGTGGTTGTGCGGGTGTGTTGTGGTGTGTGTGGGAGGTGTGTGTGAGTGGGTGTGTGGAGTATGATGGTGGTGTGTGTAGTGTGGGGTGTGTGGGGGATGGGTGGGTGTGTGTGGAGAGTTGTGTGTGTTGTGTGGGTGGGGGGTGTGTGGGTGAGGTGGGGTGAGAGTGGGGTGTGTGTGTGTGATGCGGTGGGTGTGGGGTGAGTGTTGTGGTGTGTGAGAGCGTGTGGTGTGTGAGGGTGTGGGTGTGTGTGAGGGGGTGTGGGTGAGGGTGTGTGGTTGAGAGTTGTGTGTGTGGGAGTGTGGGGTGTGTGTGTGTGTGTGGGGGGTGTGGTGTTTGTTGTGTGTGTGGGGTAGTGTGTGGGGGAGGGTGTGGGGGTGGGTGTGGGTGGGGGTGGGTGGAGTGTGTGGGGGGAGAGAGTGTGGTGAGGGTGTGAGTGGGTGTGTGGTGGGTGATGGGGTGTGTGTGTGTGTGGGTGGTTGGTGTTCTTGGGGTTTGAATCATCCGTCTCTTCTATTTTTGCAATTGAAGCAACTTGCTGCTGGTCGTGGTCAAATGAATAAAGATAGAATAACAAAAGCACAAGGATGAATGATGTTGATAAACAACGATGATGATTGACATTGATGAGATGTTGATAAGAATGAGGAGGATGAAACGATGATGAGATGATGAGAGGAGGAGGAGTGAGGGAGAACGAAGTGATGATGATGAGATGATTGATATGATGATGATGATGAATGATGATTATGATGATGATGATGATGAGATATGATGAATGATGATGGTGATGACTTGCAGTGATAATAATTCTTGCTGCTGCTGCTTCTCTTACAACTGCTGCTGCTTCGCTCCGTCTCCTCCTCCTCCTCCTCCTCCCCCCCCCACTACTACTACTACTACTACTACGACTACTACTACTACTACTACTACCTACTAACTACACTGACTAACTACTACCACCACCAACAACTACTACTACTACTACTACTACTACACTAACTACAACTACTACTACTACTACTACTACCACTACTACTACCACAACACCACTACTACTACCACTACTACTAACACTACTACCACTACTACTACTACTACTTCTACTAATACCACTACGACTACTACTACTACTACTAACTACTACTACTACTACTACCACTACGACTACTACACCACTACTACTACCACTACTACCTCTACTACTACACTACTACGTACCACTGACTACTACTACTACTACTCTACCACTACTACTTACTACAACCACCTACTACTACTACTACTACTACTACTACTACTACTACTACTACCACTACTACTACGACTTCCTACCGACTACTACTACTACTAAGCTACTACTACTACTACTACTACTAATACTACACTACTACTACTACTACTACCACTACTACTACTACTACTACTACCACTACTCTACTACAACATACTACTACCACTACTACTACTACTACTAATACTACTACAACTACTACTACGACCACTACTACTACCTACTACTACTACCTTACTACACTACTACTACTACTACGACTACTACTACTACCACTACCTACTACCACTACTACCACTACTACTTCTACTACAACCACTACTACTACTACTACTACTACTACTACACTACAAACTAACTAACTACTACTACTACTACCACTTCTACTACTAACTTCCACTACTACTACTAACTACTACTACTACACTACACTACTACTACTACTACTACCTCTACTTACCCCTACGACTACTACTACTACTACTTAGTAACTACTACTACTACTACTAACAACTACTACTACTACTACTACTACTACTACACTACTACCACTACTACTACGACTCACAACTACTACCTACTACTATACTACTACCACTACTACTACTACAACTACTACAACCAACTAATACTCTACTACTACAACTACTACTACTACTACTACCACTACTACACTACTACTACTACTTCTACTACTACTACTATACTACTACTACTTCTAACCTACTACTACACTAACTAACTTCTACCTACTACTACCACTACTACTACTACTAGCTACTACTACTACTACTGTTTAAACAACAGCAACAACAACAACAACAACAACAACAACGACATCAAAACAGCAAATGCAATGATGATGATGATGATGATGATGATGATGATGATGATGATGATGACGATGATGATGAGAGAGAGAGAGAAGAGAGATGAGTAAGCCATTTGCGCTAGTTGGAACGAACGGATGATCAAATTTTCAAAATTGCATGCGCACGGAAACTGGATGTAAAAAAGTGCACGGGCGTTGCTTTATTGTCCTCGAAATAAAACAATGGATAAACAAAGTAAACTTTCTCTCTGTCTCTCTCTCTCTCTCTACCTCCCTCCCCCTTCTCTCTATCCCTCTTCCCTTCTGTCTGTCTGTCTCTTTATTTCTTTCTCTCCCTCATCTTACTTTCTCTCCCCCTCCCTCCTCTCTCTCTCCTTTCCCTCTCTAACCTCTTTCCCTCTGTCTCTCTCTCCTCCTCTCTCGCCCCTCCATATCTCTCTCCCTCCCTCTCTCCTCGCTGTATCTCGTTTTCTTTCTTTTCTCTCCCTCCCTCCTCTCTCTCTCTCTCTCCTCATCCTCTCTCTCTCTCTCTCTTCGCTCCTTTCCTCTCTATCGCTTTGCCTCTGTCTCTTCTCTCTCCCTCTCTCTCTCCCTCTCCTCACCCCCCAATTCTCTCGCCTCATCCCTCTTCTCCCTATGTATCTCTTTCCTTCTTTCTTTTCTCCTCCCTTCCCTCTCCCCCCTCTCTTTTTCTCTCTCTCTCTCTTTTTCTCTCTCTTTCTTTCTTTGCTTCCTCTTCCCTCACTCCCAATCTTATCTCCTCTCCTCCCTCACTCCCACTCTCTCTCTTTCTCTGCCCTCACTCCCACTCCTCTCTCTGTCTTTCTCTCTCCTCGCTCTGTATTCATTTACCATATGCTCCCCACATATACACAGAGCAACACGATTCCAAATACATCATTTCTTTCAAGTCAGTGACAAAACAATGATGTAACGCCACAAAACTCCGCTGCATCTTGTGAGCAGGTAGAATTCCTTGAGTCTGGCGTGAAATTGGAGCTAGAAGGGCAGAGTTTGCTAATGCTAGATATTTTCCAATGTTTGACTTATCTGTCTGTCACTGTTCCGTCTGTCTGTTGTCTCTGTCTGTCTGTCTCTGTTCTGTCCTGTCTCTTCTCTCTGTCTCTCTCATCCCTCGCTCGCCCATTCCTGTCCTGTCGGTCTGTCTGCGTCTGTCGTTCGTCTGATCTGTCCTCTCTCGCTCTCTCTCCCTCTCTCTCTCTCTCCTCTTTTTCCTCTCTCCTCTCCTGTCTCTCTCCTCATTTTCTTTCTCGTCTCTCTCTCTCTTCTCTCTCTCTCCTCTTCTCTCCTCTCTCTTCTCTCTCTCTCTCTCTTCTCTCTCTCTCTCCTCTCTCTCCTCGTCATCTCTCTCTCCTCTCATCTCTCTCTCTCTCTCTCTCGTTTGTTAAGCTCTCTCTGACTCTGTCTCGTCTGTCTGCCTGTATATCTTGTGTCTGTCTCTGTCTATCTATCTATCTATCTATCTATCTATCTATCTATCTATCTATCTATCTATCTATCTATCCGTCTATCTATCTATCTATCTATCGATCTAGCCATATATCGATCTCTGTAGCTAGCTAGCCTACTAGCTATATAAATCATGCCCTGGAGAATACTATTTCAACGTCTAAAATAATTAATATAACACACTTGAGCTAAACCTTCACACACGAAAGACAAAAACAACCCAAAAAACCCCTAACCAAACCAAACCAAAGTAAGAGATGTAACCCCATAGAAACAGTGAGAGCACAACAGTCAGGTGCGTGAAATTACGGCCTGAAAAGCTGCAGTGTTCTTTAGTCAGCTAGTTCTTTGTAATGCCGTTTTATACTGGGTCCTTTGTTCAGGATGACAAGTCAACAGTTTTCTTCTTCTTGTTGTTCTTGTCTTGTCTTGCTCGCGTTCTGTCTCTCTTCTCTTCTTCTTCTTCTTCTTCTTTCTTCGTTACATGTTTTAGGGGGGTTTGTTTGATTTTGTTATTGTTGTTTGGTTTATTGTTGTTGTTTTGGGGGGTCCTCTTCCCTTCGATGTGTAAAGATTGATTTATATATATATATATATATATATATATATCGATAATATTTATATATATATATATTTATATATATATGTATATGTATATGTATATTTATGTATTATTTATATATGTAACATACATCACACATATAATGTAGATATATGTTGTGTATATGTAAACAATATATATATATATTAAAATATATATATATATATATATATATATATATATATATATATATTATATGTATAATATAGATATCCCTATATATCTAGCTATCTCTATATATATATATAAATAATAAGAGAGAAAGAGTCCCTCTATTTGCATGTGTAATTCTTTTTGTGTATGTGTTGGTGGTTGTTTGGTGTTTTTCATGTTTGTAATGTCTGTATCTGTCTCTCTGACCTCTGGCTCTGCTCTCCTCTCACTTAGACTATACAAATCCTTTGCAATGTCTTCGCAATTCGTCTTTGCAATTCTTCTTTTCATTTCTCTTCTTCCGTAACGCTTTTTCTTTTCCATTCTTCTCTTTTGCTATTCTCTTATTCGCTATTCTTCTTTGCATTTCTTCTTATCTTTGCATTATTCTTTGGCATTTTTCTTAGCATTCATCTGTACATTCTCTTCTTGTTCGCTTGCTTCTTCTTTCTTTTTCTCGATCATTTGACAGCATTCTTCGCAGTTCTTCTTCTTTTCGCAGTTTCTTCTTCTTTTGCATATCGTCTTTTCATTTCTTCTTCTTTGCTATTATACTTTGCATTATTTTTTCCATCCTTCTCGCAATTTTGCACAAGTCTTCATAGTTGATGCTTCCTCCTCTTCTTATTTTGCAATTCTCTTTGCAGTCTTCTTCTCTGTTTCTTCTTTGCATTCTTCTGCTCAATGTTAATTGCTTCATGCACTTGCACCTGCTTGTGCAATAGCCCCAATGCACTCGATCTAATGTACTCAAACTGAGCTAAAAAGCGTAAATGGGATATGCAGAATGTCTTTGATATGCTATGGGAAGGAGGTTAAGAATACTTTATGGAAAGAATACCGTCCTTTGCCCATTAACTTACATTTGCAGTAAAAGGAGTTTTTATTGGTTGGAGATTAGACTTTTGTCCCTCGATGTCAATTTTAGCCAGGGCATTTTTTCTTTTCCATAAAACTCCCTTTATTCTTCTTTGCATTGTCGTTGTTGTTTTGTGTTTGTTGAGTTTTGCTGTTTGTTGTATATTGATTTGACTGGTTACATGTTATCCATTAATGTTCATTCGATAAGTAGTAGTAGTAGAAGTAGAGTAGTAGTAGTATATAGTAGTACAAGTAGTAGTAGTGAGTGGGAGGAAGAGGATGAGGAGGAGCAGTAGTAGTAGCATCAGCAGCAGAGCAGCAGCACAGCACAAGCAGCCAGCACAGTAGTATAGTAGTAGTAGTAGTAGTAATAGCAGCAGCAGTCGTAGTATTAGCGTATTGTAGCAGTAGTAGCAAGCAGCAGTATTAGGAGTAAAGGAAAATAAACCAGCATCAGCAGTAGTAGTAACAGCAGTAGCAGCAGCAGCAGTAGCTCAGCAGGAAGCAGCAGAAGCAGCCAATATAGTATAGTAGTAGTAGTAAGTAGCACAGCAGCAGCAGCAGCAATAGTAGTAGTAGTAGTAGTAGAAGCAGCAGCAGCAGAAGCAGCAATAGTAGTAGCAGCAGCAGAAGAAGCAGCAGCAGAAGCAGCAACAATAGTAGTGGTAGCAGCAGCAGCAGCAGAAGCAGCAGCAGAAGCAGCAATAGTAGTAGTAGTAGTAGTAGTAGTAGTAGCAGCAGCAAGCAGCAGCAATAGTAGTAGTAGTCAGCAGCAGCAGCAGCAGCAGCAAACAGCAGCAGTAGTAGTAGTAGTAGCTGCAGTCTGACATTCGATGACATTGAGGAAGAAGAAGAAGAAGAAGAAGAAGAAGAAGAATAAGAAAGAAGAAAGAAGGAAGAAGAAGAAGATGAAGAAGAAGAGAAGAGGAGAAAGAAGAAGAAGAAGAAGAAAGAAGACGCAGAAGAAGAAGAAGAAGAAGAAGAAGAAGAAGAAGAAGAAGAAGAAGAAGAAGACGAAGAAGAAAGAAGAATACGAAGACGAAGAAGAAGAAAGAAGAAGACGTAAGAAGAAGAAGAAAAGACGAAAAGAAGAAGAAGACAAGACGAAGAAGAAGAAGAAGAAAAGAAGACGAAGCAGAAGAAGAAGAAGAAGAAGGCAAGACGAAGACGAAGAAGAAGAACGAAGAAGAAGAAAGAAGAAGAAAAGAAGAAGAAGAAGAAGAAGAAGAAGAAGAAGAAGAAGAAGAAGAAGAAGACAAAGACGAAGAAGAAGAAGAGAGTCAAACACATCACTGACAGATTAATAATCCACAGTCTGGTTCCTAGGATGTCGGTTCAAATCCCACAACTATGTTGGTTTTTGTTAAAACCTTTTTCGGGGGTAGATATTTTTTTCTTTCCTTCATTCTATCCATTTATTTATTTATACATTTATTTATTATTTATTATTTAGTTTATTATATATACCACTCTAAGTCACAGCATGTTTCTCAGCGTGAAATTCGGTCTTCTCTCCCCGGAAGAGGCACGGTCGCCACAAGAGCAGGGCCACCCTATTATATTTCTCTACAGACTGTTTGCCAGGGACAAGTCCTTGTTTGCCGTTTTCTTACGGTGCGCTAAATAAGTATGTGTAACACACGGACCCACGCGGGTTTTTTATCGTCTCATCCGAAAGACAGCGACAGACCACACTCAAGATCTAATGGATTGGGGTAAAAAGTTTCGGTCCAAACGGGATTGGAACCACCTCACACCTTCGAGAGAGACAGATAGACAGGATAGAGAGAGACCGACAAACAGAGAGAGAGAGACAGAACGTACAGGAAAGAGTGAGACAGACAAACAGGAGAGAGAGAGACAGACAGACAGAAAGAGAGACAGACAGGCAGACAGGAAAGAGAGAGACAGACAGGAAAGAGAGACAACAGGCAGACAGGAGTGAGAGAGAGATCAGAGACAGAGACAGAACTGGACAGACAGAGACAGTCCCGTGACAGAAAACAAAGGCATCATTAATCTAGAATATCAGACATCAAGGCCATCACCGTTGATTTCAGCCTAGTCAATAGAGTAGGACCATTATCTGATTAGGCCAGATAATAATATGTACAGTGCTACATGTCTGCAAGAGCCACATAACCTAACTTTTCGAAAGTGTGTGCAGATGTCAGGATGGCCGAGCGGTCCAAGGCGCTGCGTTCAGGTCGCAGTCTGGTTCTCCAGGCGTGGGTTCCAATCCCACTTCTGACAACTTTTATTTTATTTTATTTTTTTTTAATTATTATTATTATTTTATTATTATTTAATTTATTTTTTTTTTTTTTTGGGGGGGGGGGGTGGGGGTTGAGGGGCGAGTGAAAGGGAGTTGTTGCTTTTTTTTTTTCTGTTTACATAATCAGGACAAAGAACGTACGCTTTTTCGTCTGCTAATTGCCATGTAACCAGAAACAGGAATTATTGTTTTGTTTTCTGAGAATTAATCATATGACAGATGGATAGGTTTTTGCACATAATGAACAAATTATGTTAATGTCACTAATGGTGACCGAATTCACTGCAGGTCATGACTAGCTCATGCCCTATGGGGACGGGATAGCTCAGTGGTCGGAGCACTCGCTTTCCCCAAGCCAAGTTAACCAGCGTCGAGCGTGGTTACCACTTGGATGGGTGACCGTTTGCGCTGCCTTGGTTTCAGTACAGTTTCCCCCAGGTCACCCACTGGTATAGGGTACCGCCCCGTTAGGTCAGGGAAGTAAACAGCGAGGGAGGGGAAAAGGCGCCGCCCACAATATGCTGGCCCCTAGAGAAGAGAGGTCTCTGACCCTCGATCCCCTACGACCTTATAGGTTATGAACACCTTTGTACCTTTGCCTTACATGACTTATTACTATACCCTGTGGAATGGGAATCTAACAAGAATCTAAAGAATTAAAAACATTGGGATCAAATTGTTTTTTATAGCAGCCACACGGAAATGATCGTCGTGATAAGTCTAACCTCCCTGAGAATTCAAGAACTAACAAAGTGGATCAAATTATGTGTTTCATGACTGAGAGAGCTGAACAAAAACCTTATCAACCATTGTCTGTCTCTTGTTTACCATATAGGCCTATCATTGTCTTTAAACAAAAACTTTCTGCTAGTATTACGGCATATTCTTCATAACTGGTACTCACAACATAGTACCACTGCTTGCTGATATTCATTGCCCAGTTTTTCAATGTACAAAAGTACTATTTGTCAAATATTTCTATTTATTCATTGAGTTAGTAAGTTATTATTTATTCATTCATTTATTTATTCATTCATTCATTTATTTGATTATTTATTCTTTTATTTCGAGGATAATCTTATGTGCTTTATCACATCTAGTCCCCGTGTGTATGCAATTTTGTAAATTGTATCATTCATTCACACCGGCACCCAATGCCCTACTCTTCCAAAAAAACACGACACACGTTTTAATGAGTGCGCATGATGTTCTGCGTTCGTTTGCACACTGGACCTCGGTTTACTTCTTGAGACGAGTGGAGTAGTCACTGATGTTAATTCCAGGAGAAAATATCCCATAGAACAGGATTCGAACCGGAGTCAGCAGATCACAAACGTAATGTGCAACTCTCTAACCAACCAGGCTATCCCGTCCCCCCTATGATCACTAAGACATTGTGCCTTGAAGAAGAAGAAGAAGAAGCAGACGAAGAAGAAAAAAAGAAAAAGACGAAGAAGAAGAACAAAAACAAGAACAGAACAAGAACAACAAGAAACAAGACGAAAAGAAAGAACATAATGTAAATGTTTGTATCTTTATATTTTCACACATTTCAATTTCGAATGTTTTTTGTTGCTGTTTTTAATCAAAAAACAGATTCATATTTTTAAAAAAAAGAATCTAATGATGTATTAGTGCATGCAAAAAGATCACTAATGCTGGCCGGATTTACACTGAGCAGACAAAGATCATTACAAGAAGTCTGCTTCACCTTGGGAAAAAGTCCATAAATTCTGACTGAAGACAGACCGTAATCAGAGACCTTTCGGCCGGGGAGAGGCCAATCTGAAACAAACAACAAGAAAGAAAGAAAGACAGAAAGAAAAAATGAAGGAAGGAGGGAAGAAGGAAAAAAGAAAGGCAGACAGACAGAAAGAAAGAAGGCAGACAGTACAGAAAAGAAAGAAGGACAGACAGACAGAAAAATAGACCAGACAGGAAGAACAGACAGACAGACAGAAAAGAAAGACAGACAGCAGACCGATAGAAATAAATACAGAAAAGAAAGAAAGAAAGAAAGAAACCAACAAACAAACAAACTAACTAACTAACCTAAATAACTACTAGCTAGCTAACTAACAGCTACTAACAGACAAACTACTAACTTACTAGCTAGCTAACTAACAAACAAACAAACAAACTAACAAACAAACAAACTAACTAACAAACTAACTAACCTGTCTAACTACTAGCTAGCTAACTAACCTAACTAACTAACTAACTCTTCGTCTTCATCGTAGTACTCTCAGACCGCAACCAAGTTGCCTGTATATGACCGAAAACGCGTCATGCTGCCCGTTAAGCTCCTGACAAGTCAGGCCGCAGCGCATTCCGCACTTCGCATAAAGTCGATCTGTTATTTGAAGTCTTTCTGGTTAAAAGAAAGCAGAGAGTGGGCCCAAGAAGGCAAACACTAGACAAAGTGGAGTGACAGGGAAAAATGAACAAGACAGAGACAAAGAAAGTGATAGAAAAGAGGAAATTTAAATAAAAATTTCCAGAATTGTGGGGATGCTGTAAACTGTAGGTCCCCGGCATCCCCACGGGGGAAACAAACCAACAAACAAAACAAACAACAAACCAAATAAACAACAAACCAAATAAACAACAAACAAAACAAACAACAAACCCAAATAACAACAAACCAATAAACAACAAACCAAATAAACAACAACCAATAAACAACAAACAAAACAAACAACAAAACCAATACACAACAACCAAAAAACAACAAACAAAACAAACCACAAACCAAATAAACAACAAACCAAATAAACAACAAAACCAAATAAACAACAAACCAAACAAACCAACAAAACAAATAACAAAACAAACATACAAACAAAACAAACAACAAACAAAAGAAACAACAACAAAAACTAACAACAAACCAACAAACAAAACAAACAACAAACAAAACAAACAACAAACAAACAAACAACAAACACAACATACAACAAGCAAAACAAACAACAAACAAACAAACAACAAACCAAAACAAACCAACAAAAAGGGATTTTAATGTTAATTTACTTATTTAGTTATTTATGTTAATCTTTTTATAACGAAGATAGACAAATAAGCACTTATAACGCTTTTGTACATCCAGTTCTCCGTGTGTAAGGCGGTTTATTGTGATTATGTCATCTGTTCCCCCCGCACACAATGGCCTAACTCTACAAAAAACGGAACAGGATTTAACGTGTCCGCAAGATGTTCTGCGTGCATTCACATCACGGGCCTCGGTTTATAGTCCCTCATCCGAAGGACTTTTGGGGAGTGGAGTCTGCACTGATGTTTAACTCCAAGCGGGAAATATCCTCTTGAACGGGAATGAACCTGGTCGTCAGATTGCCAGCGCAATGTTGTAACCACTAGCACCCGTAAGTGAATGGACTTTGGTTAAACGTTCACTTGGTGAGCTGGCAGCCTGGGTTCGAGCCAACACCGAGACACCCTTCAAGGAATAATTTTGTCTCCGCTAATATATATATATCTAAATTTATTCTACTTTAAGCCACGCAGATTCCAGCATGAAATTCCGGGTTACTCTCCTCGGGAGGAGCGCGGTCGCCACAAAAACAGCGCCACCTTTTTTCTTCTTTTCCTGTCTGCAACTGTATTTATTTCCCTATCAGAGTGGCTTTTTTTTCTACATAATTTTGCCAGGGACAACTCTCTTATTGCCGTGGGTTCTTTTACGTGCGCTTAATAAATATGTGTAGCATACGGGACCTCGGTTTATCGTCTCATTCGGAAGTCTAGCGCCCGGACCACCACTCATGATCTAATGGATGGGGGGAAAAGTTTAGAGTCCGAAAGGGATTCGAACCACCGCACACTTCCGACCGCGGGGAGTGGAGGAAGCTGGTTGCAAAGTCTTCAGTGGTGTCCCCACGGTCCACGGGACTACGGGATAGGTGAAAGTGAAGAAAAGATCAAAAATGAAATGCAGTAATGCAAAAGGTATAATAATGTAGTTTTTGTAGATTTTGTAGTTTTTGTAGTTTTTTTCATCCTTCGGATGAGACTATAAACCGAGGCCCCGTGTGCGAACGCATGCAGAACATCTTGCGCACACTTTAAATCCTGTTCAGCTTTTCGAAAGAGTAGGCCATTGTGTGCCGGTGGGAACAGATGACAAAATTTACAAAATCGCATACACACGGGGACTGGATGTTAAAAAAAAGCACCTGAGTCTTATTCCATTATCCTCGATATAAAAAAAAAATTCCATACATTATTACTATTATTATGTAGTTTTTACCTGGTACACCAAACACTACCACAAAATTATAGAGACAAAGGGGGGGGGGGGGAGGGGGGTGGGGGGGGGGGGGATGGGGGGGCTCTATGGGAGTCTTCAAGTCTTCGCCTCAACACATACACACACACCCACACACACACCACACACACACACACACAACACACACACCTCACCACACACACACACACACAACACACACACACACTCACACAACAACACACACACACACCACAACACACAACCACACACACACACACACACCACACACACACACTCACACACACACACCCACACACCACACACACACACACTCACACAACACACACACACACACACACACACCACACACACACACACACACACACACACACACACACACACACACACACACACACACACAGAACACACACACACACACACATGGGGCCCTTTTTAAACCCCAAAAAAAAATTTGGCCAAGTTCCTGTTTCCGCTTTTCGGAAGAGTAGGCCATTGTGTGCCGGTGGAAACAGATGACAAAATTTACAAAACCGCATACACACGGGGACTATATGTAAAAAAGCACATGAGTGCTTATTCCATTATCCTCGATATAAAAGAACAAATAGATAAATGTTGTGTTTCTGTCTGTATGTCTCCTTTCCTTTGTCTGTCTGTGTTTGTCTGCCTATCTATCTCTCTGTCCTTTCTATTTCTCTTTGCTTTACAAATAGAATTGACGGACGGTGTAGCCGAGTGGTTAAGACCGTTTGACTTCAATCCTAATAGTCCATGAAGTCGTGCGTTTAAACCTCGACAGCGTCTGGTGATTTAAGAGTGGAGATTTTTCGATCTCCCTGGTCAATTAAATGAGCTTCGGATGAGACTATAAACCGAGGCCCCGTGTGCGAACGCACGCAGAACACCTTGCGCACACGTTAAATCCTGTTCCGCTTTTGGTAAGAGTAGGCCAGCGTTGTGCTGGTGGGAAAAGATGACAGGATTTACAAAACCACATACACACAGGGACTGGATGTAAAAAAGGCACATAAGTGCTTATTCCATTATCCTCGATATAAAATATATACAAGAAAAATGGAAAAAAACCGCTGACTTGCCAGTGCCTTAATTCCCTTCGTATTGTATACACACATGCAAAAGATCAAATATGCACGTTAAGGATTCCATAACTCATGTCAGCATTTGATGGGTTACAGGTAACACGAACGTACCCAGCATGCATCCCTGAAGCCGGAATGCGGCTACCTTCAAAGTGGGATAAAAACAGTCGATTACTGCACAAACCTCACCACTGACGAATATCAGAGCTCTAGCCGAGGTATATACTGACAAGCCCCCAGTGTCCCCATGGGGCTATTGTTTTGTATTCTCTCTCTCTCTCTCTCTCTCTCTCTCTCTCTCCTCTCTCTCTCTCTCTCTCTCTCTCTCTCTCTCTCTCTCTCTCTCTCTCTCTCTCTCTCTCTCTCTCTCTGGAGATGGGACAGCTTAGTGGTTAGAACATTGCGCTCGCAATCTGACGACCAGGTTCGATTCCCATTCAAGGGGATATTTTCCTCTGAAGTTCACATCAGTGCAGACTCCACTCTCCCCAAAGTCCTTCGGATGAGACTATAAACCGAGTTCCTGTATGCGAACGCACACAGAACATCTCGCGCACATGTTAAATCCTGTTTCTCTTTTTGTGAGAGTAGGCCATTGTATACCAGTGGGAACAAATGACAGAATTTACAAAACCTCATACACACGGGGACTAGATGTAAAAAAGCACATAAATGCTTATTCCATTATCCTTGATATAAACGAATGCAATGAAATAAAATGAAATCTCTCTCTCGCTCCCCTTCTCTCTCTCTCTCTCTCTCTCTCTCTCTCTCTCTCTCTCTCCTCTCTCTCTCTCTCTCTCTCTCTCTCTTCTATTTTTTTTACAGAAAAGCCACCCTCCAATGCTCATTTGCAAAAACACAAAAGACACTCCACATCGAATAAAATTGCAAGGATACTCCGAGGACAAAGGAAAATTGTAAAGTGCTATTGGTTAGTGTCCTTAGGGACGGTAATAACACGTTTGATGGTGGAGGGTAGATGCATTGAAAAAAAAAATGTTTTCGAGGGTTTTAAAGCCTTATATAGATCCACTTTTGTTCTTTCTTCTTTTCTGCATTTAAAAAAAATTACCACACTTTTCAACTGGGTAACAAGGAGAGCAATCAAAAGATAAAATAATTTTGGTGATTTTGTTGGTTTGATTTTTTTTTATGTGTATTGATTTGTTCGATCTTTTTTAAGTGTATAGCTCTTTTTATTCTCTGTCTCTTCTGTCTCAGTGTGTTTGTGAATGTGTGCGTGTGTGTGTTATCAGGGTATTGCTCTTTCTGTATATCTCTCTCTCTCTTTCCTTCTCCCTCTCCATGTCTATGTCTGTCTGTCTGTCTGTCTGACTGTCGTATATCTCTCTCTTTCTTCCTAAGAACAATCATTCAATATTAAAAAACAACAACTAAATGTTTTGCTTTGCACAAGCAAAGAAAAAAAATGCACACCCTCAATTATTTTTAAACAAACAAAATAAATCAGACTATTTTGGATGTAAAAAGGTAGCAGAAAATGTCACTAACACCTATCTCCCGGGAAGAACAGTAAAACATTTCAGAGAGAAAATATAAACCAATGAAAAGCTGAAGCAAAATCCTGTGGTAGTGGGTGGTACTGGGTTGCAAGAAAAGAAGAATGTGTTCAGATTTCATTGCCTTCATTAAGCCTATGTCTTCTCTCTCTCTCTCTCTCTCTGTCTCTGTCTCTGTCTGTCTCTCTCTCTCTCTATTCTCTCTCTCTCTCTCTCTCTCTCTCTCTCTCTCTCTCTCTCTCTCTCTCTCTCTCTCGCTCAGTTGTTTGGTTTAAACAAAGTTTCTTCAGTTCACATACATCCTAAGCAGACAGCAATACAGCAAGGGAAAGGCTGTCTTTCTGTCTGTCTTTCTGTCTGTCTGTCTATCTGTCTGTCTACCTGTCCATCTGTCTGTCTGTCACTCTCTTTCTCTCTCATTGCTTGGTTTTAACAATGTTTAATCAGTACACATCCATCGTAAGCAGACAGCAATACAGCAAGGGAAAGGCTGTCTGTCTATCTGTCCCGGTTTCTGTCTGGCTGGCTGTCTGTCTGTCTGTCTGTTCCTCTCTTTTCTCCCTCTCTCCTTTCTCTTTTCTCTCTTTTTCCTTT
>CM054160.1:49989186-50011686 GCA_028751875.1 Rapana venosa
ACCACTTGGAGGGTGCCCGGGTTTGGGGGCTTGGCTTCAGTCCCAGTCCCCCAGTTCCCCCTGCTGAAAAAGGGGTTTACCTGTTTCTCTTTAGGGTCGGGGAAAGGGTTTAAACCCGGGGGGAGGGGGGGGGATGGGCGACCCCCTCTTTATTTTGGGCCCCCCCTAGAGAAGTGAGGTCTTGGTGCCTCGCTCCATTTCGACCTTGTAGATTAGGGAAAACCCTTTACCTTTCCCTTCTACATTCTTTCTACATACATACTACTTTACATACTACTTACATTCATACATAATAAAACATACTTTACTTTCTTTAAAGATTTTCAGGAAGGAGGGGGGCCCCAGGATGGTTTAAGTTTTGGTTCGCCTGCCAACAATTTTAAACCCTGAGGGGGTGGGTTCGTTTCCCCCACCCTCGCCCTTTCTTCCCGTTCGACAAAAAATTTCGTACTGAATTCAAAGACCTTCGGATGAGGACTAAAAACCGCCCCCCCCGTGTGCGAACGCACGCAAACATTTTGCGAACACATTAAATCCTGTTCCGTTTTTACGAAAGAGTGGGCCCATTGTGTGCCGGGGGGAAGGGATAAAAAATTTTAAAAAAAACCCGCTACAACGGGAAATGGATGTAAAAAAAAAAACATAAGTGCTTTTTCCAAATTATCCTTGATTTTTAAAAAACAATAAATTTTTTCATCCCTTACGCACACACATGCTTTACATAAAAACTTTACATTACAGACAAAATTCCCATCATTTGTACATCCCTACATACAACATCTTACTTTCTTACTTAATACATATTAAAAACTAAAGGGTTTGGCATGCATACGTCACCCACACAGGGGGGAGAGAGAGAGAGGAGAGAGAGGGGAGGAGGGGAAAACCGGAGAGAGAGAGAAAAGAAAAGCAGCGGACAGAAAAACGGGAAGGGACAGACGGGACACAGACGGGACAAGGATAGGGGTTTAGGAAAAAAAAAAAAGCGCAAAAAAACCCCAATAAAAAACATTTAGGCCCGGGACGCCCCCTTGTGTAATGCCCCCAATTTTAAAAAAAAACCAAAAATTTAACACCCCCCCAAAAAAAAAAAAAGAAAAAAGACCCCCAAAAAAAGCCCCAAAAAAAAAACCCCCAAACAGCAGACATCCAAACTAAGAAAAAAACCAAAACGAAAGGACAACAAAACAAAAACAAAACAAAAAACTTTATAAAAAGAAAAAAATAAACAGAAAAAACCCAAAACAGCCCTTTCCCCAAAAAAAAAAAACCTAACCTGATACAAAAACAAAAAACAAAAAAAACGGGAAAATAAACAACCATCCAAAAAAAAGGACAAAACCCACCCCCGAACCAAACAAAAAAAAACAAACCCCCGTAAAACCCAAACGGGGGGAAAACGGGGGGAAGAGAAAAATTCACACAAAAACCCAAAAAAAGGGGATTAGGGAATTTGGGGAAACGAAAAGAAAAAAGGCTGAAAATCCGCGTTTTAATTTTTCCCCCCATTTCATTTTTTTTCCCCTATTAAAAATTTTTTTTTTTTTTTTTTTTGGTGGAAACAGGCACCCCGTTTTATGTTTAAGCCCTTTTAAAAAAGAGGAAAAAAAAAAAAGAGTAAAGGTGTGTTTTGTGTGTGTCAAGTAAAGTCAAAGTCAAACTTTTTTTTTCGAGGGTTCCATTGAAAAAAGCATTTTGCATTGTTTTTTTTCCCCTCAAGCCTTCTTTTCCAAAAGAAAAAAAAGAAAAAAAAAAAACGAGAAAGAAAAGATAATGTATAGCAGAAAATTGAATAAAAAACCTAATTATGGTAAATATCCCAAATCAAAAAAAAAAACAAAAAAAATATGCTTATGTGGAATTAAAAAAAATAACGGGAGTGGGTGTTTTTGTTGTGTGTGTTTTTGGTGTTTGGGTGTTTTGTGTTTTGTGTGTGTGAGTTGGGGGGTGAGAGAGGAGAGAGAGAGAGGAGGGGGGTGGGAGAGAGGGGGATTTTTCGAGAGAGGGGGGTGAGGGGAGGGGGAGGGGGAGAAAAGAAAAGAGGAGGGGGAAAGAGGGGATGAGAAAAAAGGGGGGAAGGGGGAGAAAAAAGGGGGGTTAAGTGGGGGTTAAAATTTTTAAAGTTATGTTTTAAAGAGCCCACAGGGGAATATTGAAAAAGCAAAGTTTTTGCTTTTTTTCGCATTTAGCCCCTCTTTCAAAGGGGAAAAACAAATTTTGTTTTTGTGTGTTTTTTTATTTAAAACTTCTTTTTTTTTCGGGTTTATGGAATAAAAAATCTTTGTGTTTTTTATAAAGCCCCCTTTGGGGATGCAGTTTTAAAAATTTTTGGGCATCCGTTCCCATTTGGCCCCAAAATTAGCCTTTACTCTTCCAAAAAACGGGGAAAAGGGTTTTAAAACGTGTGGGGCAAAAATGTTCTGCGTCGTTCGCACAGGGGGGCCTGGGGTTTTTAGCCCACCCAAAAGGGTTTTTTGGGGGGGAGGGGGGAAAGTCTGCACTAAATTTAAAACCCCAAAGGAAAAAAATTTTTCCCCTTGAACGAAAATTTTGAACCCCCCGTGTCAAAATGCGAGTTTAAAATTTTAAAAACCACTGGCTATCCGCCCAAGAGGGACGAGAGAAAAGAGAGGGGTGGGGGAGGAGAGAGAAGGGGGGAGGGGAAGGAGGAGAAGGAGGAGAGAAAAGAAAAAAATTTTTTTGTGGGGGAAAAAAAAACGAGAATAGGGGGAAAAAGGGGGAGTGGAGGAGAGGGGAGGGAGGAGGAGAGGACGGAGAGAGAGGGGGAGGGAAAAGAAAAAAGAAACGAAAACGGAAAGTCGGGAAAAGAATAAAAACTGACTTTTTTAAACCGGGGAAAGGGGGAAAAACTGGAGGAGGGGAGAGAGAGAGAGAGAGACGAAGGGGGGAGAGAGCAAGTGAAGAGAGCCCGGCGTAGAAGCGAATAAAAGAAAAGGGGGCCCAAAAAGGAGGAAAAAGGACGGGAAAAGAGAAAGAAAAGGGGGAGAGACAGACCGACCCGGAAAGAAAGAAAAAAACAGAGACGAAGAAGAAAGAAGAAGTTATATGGGATGATTGGGGGGAAAAATTTGGAGAGTGGGGGGGAGAGAGGGGGGTTTTGGGGAGCGGGGGGGGACCCTGGGGGGAAAGGGAAGGGGTTGATTAACGGGGAGGGGAGGGGGGGAAAGGGAAGGCCCCCCCAGGGGGGGGGGGGGGGGGGGGGGGGGGAGGGGGGGGGGGGGGGGGAGGGGGGGGGGGGGGGAAGGGGGGAAGGGGGGGGAGGGGGGGAGGGGGGGGGGGGGGGGGGAGTTTGGAGGGGGGGGGGGGGGGAAAAAGGGGGGGGAAAAAAGAATGACGGAAGCGAAAGAAGGAGGGAGAAAAAGGAACAGAGGAGTCGGGGAAGAAACGGGACAGGAACAAAAAAGAGACAGGGGAAAAAGGGAAAAACAAAATAAGGGGTCAGGGGCGGCCCAAAAAAAGGGGTTGGAATAAGACTTTAGAGGGCGCTGAAAAAGAGGAAAAACAAGGGCTTTAAGAGGTGGGGGGAGGGGGGTTTTTGGGGGGTGGGGGGGGTTGGACGGAAGGAAAAGGAGTAAGGGGGGCCGGGTTTTTCCTGGGGCCCAGCCGAAAGGGCCAGACTTTGGGGGGAAAAAAGCAAAAACCGGGGGTGGAGAAGGGGCCCCCCGGGTGGTTCCCCCCAAAACTGGGTAATTTTTTCCCCCCTTTTTATTTCCCCCCCTTCCCCCTTCCAAAAAACCCCCTTAAACCCCTTCCATTCCCATTCCCCCTCCCCCTTGAATTTTTTTTTTTTCCCCCCCTTTTTCCCCCCCTATTTTTTTTTGGGGTTTTTTTTAAATTTTTAATTTTTTTTTTTACCCCAAAAACCCCCCCCTTTTTTTTTTTTTTTTTTTATCCTTTTTTTTCTTTATTTTTTTTTATTTCCATATATTAAGGGGGTTTTTTAATTTTAAAATTAATTTTCCCCCCCTTTTTTTAAAATTCCCTTTTTTCAAAAAATTTATTTAATAAAAATTCCCACCCCCTTTCCCCCCTCCTCCCTCCCTTCCCTTCCCCCTCTAAAAAAATCTCCCCCCCTCCTTCCCCCAACAACCCCCCAAAAATCTTAATTTACCCCCAAAACCCCTTCCCCCCCATTCCCTCAATTTTTCCCCCCTCCTATTACTGATTAGGTCAGATTGAGGTAGTGGGTTTTGTCTGAATGATAGGAATTTTATACTAACTTTGGGGTTTGCCTTTTCCCAGAGGGTCAGGATGGCCAGGGGGGCCCAAGGCGCGCTTTCAGGTTTCCCCAGTCGGGTTCTCCAGGCGGGGGTTTCGAACCCCAATTCTGAAAATTTTTTTTTTTTTTTTTTCCTTTTTTTTTTAAAAACAGGATTTTAGCCTTGGACCCAAAATATGAAAGTGTAATGTGTGTGTGTGTTTTTGTGTGGGGGGACGGTGGTCTAGAGTTTAAACGCGCTGTCTGGAAACCCAAAAATTTCCGGGTTTTGTATCCGTCGGGCCCCCCCGAAATTTTTCCCCCTTTCCTTTTGACCATGAGTGGTGGTCGGGGCCCTAGTCTTTCGGTGAGAAAAAAACCCGGGGGCCCCTTTTTGTGTTACAAAAAATTATGAGGCTGGAAAAAAAAACCCACGGAAAACAAGAGAGTTGTCCTGGCAAAATTTTTAAAAAAAAGCCACCCCTGATGGGGAAAAGAAATACATTTGGCGGGACAAAAAAAAAAAAAAAAAAAAACAAAAAAAAAAGGGGGGTGGCGTGCTTTGTGGCGACGTGCTCCCCCGGGGGGGGAGAGAGCCCGAATTTAGCAGAGAAATTTTCGTGACTTAAATTTTTTTAAAATTTAAATAAAAAAAATTTAAAAAAATTTGCTGAATATTTTGTGTAAAAAGTGGGGTATTTAAAAACTTTGTAAAGGGTTTTGGGGTTTTTGTTTGTTATTTCTTTATTTTTTTCAAAAATTAATACTTTTATCTTTTTCTTTTCTTTTTTTAGTTTGTCTTTGTTGTTGTGGGGTTGGCTTCTTTGTTTTGCGTTACTTTCTGTATTAAAAACCCCAATTTGAAAAAAAACAACCAGAAAAACCCAACACCCCCAATCAAAAC
The DNA here is from genome assembly GCA_028751875.1 of Rapana venosa. NCBI lineage: Eukaryota > Metazoa > Mollusca > Gastropoda > Neogastropoda > Muricidae > Rapana > Rapana venosa. Next base: position 49,994,310 of record CM054160.1, read on the forward strand.
AAAAAGGGAAAAAAAACAAAACCCCAAAAAAATTTAAACTTTTGTGTTTCCCTTTTCCCCCCCAAATTATTTTCCCTTTTTTCGTTTTTGTTTTTGATTTTTTTTTTGTATTTGGGTTTATTTTTTATTTTTGGGGGTTTGGGGTGGGGGGGGGAAGGGGGAAAAGGGGAGGCAGTGAAAAGTTTTGGGATGGTTTTGGGTTTTTGGGTTTCTGAAAGTTTTACCAAAAAAACAACCCCTTTTTTTCCAAATTCCACAAAACCTTTAAAACAATTTGAAGGTTTGGCGTCTGGAGTTTTTTTGGGTTTTTTTTTTTTTTGGTTTTGGTTAAAATCCCCCCCTAAAAATTTGTTTTTTTAAAAAAAAATAAAAATTTACAAAAAAAAATAATGACAAAAAACCCAAAAAAAAAACTTATTTTTAAAAATTTATTATTAAAATTTAAAAAATAATAATAACTAAAATTTAATTATATATGACAAAGGGAAAAAGAATCAAAAAATTTTTTTTTGGAAAAGGTCTTTTTAGGCAAAAATCTTGCAAAAAGAAAAATCAAAGCGCTTTCTGTTTTTTTTTTCCTTTTTTTTTTAAACGAGTTGAGTTTTTCGATTTGGGGCCCCGGGCATTTTTTTCCCTTTTTTCCTTCTATCTTTCTTTCTCTCAATTTTTTTTGGGGTTCCAAAAAGGTTTTTCCCGGGATGAAGTCGTGTATTTTTTTGAAGACTTCACGGCTTTTTTTCCCCTTCCCAAGGGGGGTTAGTGTTTGTAAAAATTGGTTTTTAAACCTTGTTTTTGTTTCTATGCCCCTTTAACTGAAAAGTTGTCTTACAGAAATAAATTGTTGAATGAAAATTTGGGATCAACAACAAATTATTTTTAAATAAAAATTTCAGAAAACAAAAATGAATATAAAAAAAATGTAAAAAGATGTGGGGAGGGGGGAAGGGGGGGGAGAGGGGGGGGGGAGGAGGGGGGAGAGAGAGATTTATTTTTTTTGTTTTTTTTTGGGTTTTTGTGTTTTTTTCTTTTTTTTTCGAAACTTTTTTTGGGTTAAACACTCTGTGCTGTTTTCACCCCTCCTGTATATGTGTGTGGGTGTTTTGTGTTCTGTGGCGTGAATGTGCGGTTTTTTGCAAAGGTTGTTGTGGGGCCCGGGGAGTTTGTTTGTTGGGGGTTTTTCTTTGCGGATTGAAAGGAAGCGCTTTTGATTTTTTAATTGCAGATTAGCGCCTTTTAATTTTCCCTATTTATTAAATTTTTATTATTATTATTATTTTATTATTATTAAATTTTTATTTTATTATTTTTAATTTTTTTAATTTTTTATGTCCCCCTGGTATGGGGAAGGAGATTGAGGGGATTGATTAAATAGCAATTTTTTTCCCAAAAAGGGGTTTCAGATGGGTGAGGGGAGAGACTTCATACAGACAGCAGAGAGAGGGACAGGGCGGCGACAGACCCGACCCCGAAAGACTTTTAGGAAAAGGGAAGGGCAAGGGGGGTTTGGGGGTAGGCCCGGGCAGACAGACGACAGACAGGCAGACGAAAGACCAAAAGGCAAAAAGCTTTTTCCTTTTTCCCCTTTTTATGGGGAAAAAAAAAAACCAAATATTGTGCCCACTGGAAATCTTTCTACCCAAATTTTTTTTTGGGGGTTTTTAATTTATCAAATTGATCCTTTTCTTCTTCACTCTTGGGTTTCCAAACCCAGGAAAATAACAAAAAATTTTTAAATGCCTAACTCCCCTTGGATCTTTGGGGGGGCGCGGGTTTTTGCAAAGCTAAACTTTTGGGAGGGTTTTTGAGTTAGTGTTTTTTAAACCTTTGGTTCCCCTTTTTGTGTTGAAGCAGTGGGGCCCCTTTTAAAAATGTTATGGAAAAAAGGTGGCTTTCTGTGGATATTCCTAGATGGGTTTTGGTTTTAAGGGGGTGTAAAGTCCCGATTTATTGATGTCGGGTGGCGAGCGGTCCAAAGGGGGGGTTTTAGGTCGCGTTCTCGGGCGGGGTTCGATTTCCCCTTTTGACAACTTTTTTTTTTTTTTTTAATTTTTTTTTTTTGAAGGCGTTTAAAAGACTTTTGGAAAAAAATTTGGGAAAACCGAATGTGTGTGTGTGGGGGGGGGGGGGGGGGGGTGTGTGTGTGTGTGTGTGTGGGGAGGGGGGGGGAGGGGTGGGGTGTGTGTGAGGGGGGGGTGTGGTGTTGGGGGGGGGGGGGGGGGGAAGGGGGGGGTGGGGGGTGTGGTTTGGGGGGGGGGGGGTGGGGGGGGGGGGGGGGGGAGGTTGGGGGGGGGGGTTCCGGGGGGGAGGGGGGAAAAATGGTTTTTTGGGGTTTTTTTTTTTTTTGGGGGGGGGGGGGGGGGGGGGGGGGGGCCCGGGGGGGGGGGAAAAGGGGGGAGAGGGGGGGAATTTTTTTGGGGTTTTTTTTTTGTGGGGTTTTTTTTTGGGGGGGGTTTTTTTTCGAAAAGGGGGTTTTGTGAAGGGGGTTGAATGGGGGTTTTTTTTTGTCGGGGGGGGGGGTTAAAAATTTGGGGGGGAAAAAAAAAGGGGGGGGAAAAAAAATGTAAAGGGGGTTTTTAAATTTTCCAATTTAAAATTTTTGGGTGTTTGGGGGGGGGTTTTGGGGAATGGGGGAAAAAAAAAAAAATGGAAATTTCCCCCGGGGGTTTGGGGGGAGGGTTTTTTTTTTGGGGGGGGCTTTAATGGGTTTTTGGGGGGGGTGGAAAATTTTTACTGGGGAGGTTTTTGGAGGGGGGGCCCTTTAATTTGGTCTTTTAAGGGGGGGGGGTTTTTGGGTTTGGGGGGGTTATAGGGGAAATTTTTTTTTTTAATTTTTTTTTTTGGGTTTTTTCAAGGGGGGGGGTTTTGGTTTTTTTGGTTAGGGGACCAAGTGGAATTTTTTTAAGAGGGGTTTTTAAGGGTTTTTTTGGGGAATTTTAATTTTTTTTTTAGGGTTTTTTTTTTTTTTTGGTTTTTTTTTAAGGGCTTTTTTTTTTCCGCAAAACCGGAATTTTTTTTTCTTTTTTACCAATTTTTTTACCCCCCCAAGGAAACGGGGGGTTTTTTTGTTTTGAAGCTTTTCCAATTTTTTTTTTACAAAATTGGAGGAAAGGGGGGAAGAAAAAGGAAGGAAAAAAAAAAAGGAAGGAGGGGGTTTTTTTTTTTTGGGGGGGGGGAAAGGGGGGAAGGAAGGTTTTTTTTTTTTTTTTTTGTTAAGGAAAAAAAAAGGGGAAAGAAAAGAAAAGAAAAACGAAAAAAAAAAAAAAAGAAAAAAAAGGAAGGGCGAAAAAAAGATTAAGGGAAGGAAAAGAAAGACGAAGAAAAAAAAAAAAAAACGAAAAAACCCAAAAAAAAAAAAGGAAAAAAAAAGGGAAGATAAATCAAAAAGGGAAGAAAAATTTGGACCCGAAGAAAGAGGGAAGGGAAAAGGAAAGGAAAAGGGGGGAAAAGGAAAGGGGGAAAAAGGGTTTGGGGACCGGGCCGGGGAATTTTAAGGAAGAAGCATTTTTTAAGAAAAAAAAGGGGGAAAAGCGGGGAAAAGAAGAAGAAGAAGAAAAAGAAAAGAAGAAAGAAGAAAGAAGAAGGAAAAAAGAGAAAAGATGGGAAAAAGAAAGAAGAAAAAGGGAAAAAGAAAAGAAGAAGAAGAGGGAAAAAAACGAGGGAAGAAAAGGGAAAAAGAGGGAAAGAGGGAAAAGGGAAAAAAGAAAAGGGGGAAGAAAAGAAGAAGAAGAAGAAGAAGAAGAAGAAGAAAAAGGAAAAAGGGAAGGAAAAAAAAGAAAGAAAAAGGGAAAAAGAAAAAAGGGGAAAAGAGGAAAGGGGAAAAGGGAAAAAGGGAAAACGAAAAGGGTGAAAGAAAAAGAAGAAGAAGAAGAAAAGAAAAGAAAGGGAAAAAAAGAAAGGGAAAAAGAAGAAGAAGAGGAAAAAAGAAACAAGAAAGAAACAAGAAGAAAAAGGGGAAAAAAAAAGAAGAAAAGAAAAGAAAAAGGAAGAAAAAGAAAAAAAAGGCGCGAAGAAAAAAAAGGGGAAAAAAGAAGGAAAAGAAAAAGGGAAGAAGAAAAAAAAGAAGAAGAAGAAAAAAAGGAAGAAGAAGATGAAAAGAAGAAGAAGAGGGAAAGAGGAAGAAAAGAAGAAGAAGAAGAAAAAAAAAGGGGGGGAAGAGGGAAAAAGGGAAAAAGGAAGAAGAAAGATGGAAAGAAGAAGGAGGAGGAGTAGAAGAAGAAAAAGGAAAAAGGAAAAGGGGGGGAAAAAGGGGGGAGGAGGAGGGGGAGGAGGAGGAGGATGAGAAGAAGAAGAAGAAAGAAGAAGAAGAAGAGAAGGGAAAAAGAAAAGAAAAGAAAAGAAGAAGAAGAAGAAGAAGAAGAAGAAAAAGAAAGAGAAAAAACATCGTGAGAGATTTAATCCAAGTTTGGGTTCCCAGGTTTTTCGGTTCAAATCCCCCAACTATGTTTGGTTTTTTTTAAAAACCCTTTTTTGGGGGGGGGGTTATTTTTTTTTTTTTTTCATTCCCACCATTTTTTTATTTATTTATTTTTTTATTTATTTTTTTTATTTTTTTTTTTTTATTTATTTTTTTTATATAACCATTAAGTCACGATGTTTTTTTGCGGGAAATTCGGGCCCGCTCTCCCGGGAAAAGCACATCGCCAAGAGCCAGGGGCCCCCCCCCAAATGTTTTTTTTCTACAGAATTTTTTCCCGGGGAAAATCCCCTTTTTGCCGTGGGGTTTTTACGGCGTTTAAAATTTAAAAATGTTTTAAAACGGGGCCTCGGTTTTTTCGTCTCATCCCAAAAAACTAGCGCCCCCCCACCATCAATCAAGATCTAATTTGGGTTTTGGGTTAAAAAAATTTCGGGGGGGAAACGGGATTCGAACCCCCCCACCTCCCTTTTGGGAAAAGAAAACAGACAGGGCAGGGGGAAAAACAGGAAAAGGGGAGAGGGCAGGGGAAAAAAGGGAGAGGGGAAAGAAAAAAGGGGCAAGACAGAACAGGAAAGAGGAGGGAGGGGACCGACCCAAAACCCGGAAAAAAAAAAAGAAAAAAAAGGGCAGAAAGAAAAAAAGTAAAAAAAAAGGAAAAAAAAAAAGAAAAAAAAAGAAAAAAAAAAAAAACAGACAAAAAAAAAAAGGAAAAAAAAAAAAAGAAAAACAAAAAAAAAAGACAAAAAAAAAAGAAAAAAAAAAAAAGAGAGAAAAAAAAAAAAAAAAAAAAAAAAAGGGAAAAAAGAAAAACAAAAAGGAAAAAAGAAAAAAAAACAAAAAAAAAAAGGACAGAAAAAAAAAAAAAAAAAAAAAAAAAGGAAAAAGAGAGTGGGGGGGGACAGAAGGAAGAGAAGGGGGAAAGAAGACAGGAAAAAGGGGGAAAAAAAGACGGGGGGAGAGGAGGGGAGAGGGGAGAGAAAAGGGGAGGAAAGGGGGAGAGAGAGTGGGGTGAGAAGGGGGAGGGGGGGAGGGGAAAAGAGAGGGGAGAGGGGGGGAGACAGAGGCAGGGAAAGGGGGGACAGGGCAGTGACATCAAATGACAGTGACAAAGGCATTTTATCAAAATATGACCTTTAGGGCCTTTACGTTGATCTCAACCTAGTCAATAGAGTTGGGGCCATTTTTTGATTTTGGGCCCGATAATTTAAAATTTGTAAATGCTACTTGTCTTTCAAGAGCCCTATAAACCAACTTTTTGAAAAATGTTTTGGGAGTTTTCAGGTTTGGCCCCGGGGGTCCAAAGGGGCTGCGTTCAGGTTTGCGTTGGTTCTCCCGGGTGGGTTCGAATCCACTTCTGACAGTTTTTATTTTAAATTTTTTTTTTTTAATTATTATTATTTTTTTTTTTTGATTTTTTTTTTTTTTTGGGGGGGGGGGGGGGGTTTAGGGGGCGGAGTGAAAAGGGGGGGTTGTTTTTGCTTTTTTTTTTTTGGGTTTTAAAAACAGGGGCAAAAAAGTCGCCCTTTTTTTTTGCTAATTTTCCAAAGTACCAGAAAACCCGGAAAAATTAAAAGGGTTTTTTTTATGAGAATTTTTCATAATTTTTACAGATGGATAGGGTTTTCACATTAAAGGGAAAAAATTAGGTTTAAAGGCCCTAATGGTGACCGAAAAATTTATGAGGGCTGACTTGCTCATGCCCTATGGGGGACGGGATTGCTCAGTGGGCGGGCACTCGCTTTTCCCCCAAACCAAATTAACCAGCGGGCGAGCGTGGTTACCATTGGGGTGGGTGAACCCTTTGCGCTGCCCTTGGGTTTGTCAGTTTCCCCCAGTTCACCCGCTGTTTAAAAGGGTACCTGCCCTCTTTAGGGTCAAGGAAGGTAAAAGCAGCGAGGGAGAGGAGATGGGCGCCGCCCTCAATATGCTGGCCACTGGAGAAGTGAGGTCTCTGACGCCTCGCTCCCCCTATGACCTTATAGGTTTTGGGACACCTTTACCTTTGCCTTATATGACTTATACTATCCCCTGCGGAAATAGGAATCTAACAAGAATTCTAAGAATTAAAAAGTGGGATCAAATTGCGTTGTAGCAACCACTACGGAAATGATAATCTAATAATCATACTCTGAGAATTCTAAGAATTGAACAAAGTGGGATCAAAATTATGTGTTTCATGACTGAGAGAACGGAAACAAAAACCTTATCAACCATTGTCTGTCTTCTTGTTTACATAGTAGGCTATCATTGTGGTATAAAACTTTTTGCTAGTATTACGGCATATTCTTCATAACTGTACTCACAACATAGTCAACTGCTTGCTGATATTCATTGCCCAGTTTTCAATGTACAAAAGTACTATTGTCAAATATTTCTATTTATTCATTGAGTTAGTAAGTTATTATTTATTCATTCAATTATTCATTCATTCATTCATTCGTTTATTTGATTATTTATTCTTTTATTTCGAGGATAATCTTATGTGCTTTATCACATCTAGTCCCCGTGTGTATGCAATTGTGTAAATTTTGTCATCCATTCACACAGGCACCTAATGCCCTACTCTTCCGAAAAAACGACACACGTTTTAATGAGTGCGCATGATGTTCTGCGTGCGTTTGAAACACTGGAACCTGGGTTTACTTTTTGGGAAACGAGTGGAGTAGACACTAAATTTATTTTCCGGGAAAGAAAATTCCCAAGGAACAGGATCGAACGGAGTAAACAGACACAAAAAACGTAATGTGCAACTCTCGAACCAACCGGCTAATCCCGCCCCCCTAGATCATAAGACATTGTGCCTTGAAGAAGAAGAAAGAAGAAGAAGAAGAAGAAAAGAAGAAGAAGAAGAAGAAAGAAGAAGAAGAAGAAAAGAAAGAAGAAAAAAGAAGAAGAAGAAGAGGAACAAGAAGAAGAAGGAAGAAAGAAGAGGAAAAACAAGGAAGAAGAACAAGAAGAAGAACAAGGAAGAAGAGGAAGAACAAGAAGAACAAGAAGAACAAGAAGAAAGAACATAATGTAATGTTGGCATCTTTATATTTGTCACACCATTTCAAATTCGAAGTGTTTTTGCTGTTGTTTTTAATCAAACAGATACATATTTTTAAAAAAAGGATCTAATGATGTATCAGTGCATGCAAAAAGAACACTAATGCTGGCTGGATTCTACACTGGGCAGGACAAAGATCATTACAAGAAGTCTGCTTCACCTGTGGGAAAAAGTCCCATAAATCTTGACTGAAGACAGACGTAATCCCAGAGACCTTTCGCGAGAGGCCAATCTGAAACAAACAAACAAGAAAGAAAGAAAGAAAGAAAGAAAGAAAGACAGAAAGAAAGGAAGGAAGGAGGGAAGAGGGAAAAAAGAAAGGCAGACAGAAAGACAGAAAGAAGGGCAGACAGACAGAAAGAAAGAAGGACAGACAGACAGAAAAATAGACAGACAGAAAGACAGACAGGTAAAAAAGGTAAAGGTAAAGGAGTCCATAACCTATAAGGTCGTAGGGAGCGAGGCGTCAGAGACCTCACTTCTCTTTGGGCCAGCATATTGAGGGCGGCGCCCATCTCCTCTCCCCTCGCTGCTTTACCCTTCCCTGACCCCAAAGAGGGCAGGTACCCATTTACAGCTGGGTGAACTGGGGAACTGTACTGAAGCCAAGGCGCGCAAACGGTCACCCATCCAACTGGTAACCACGCTCGACGCTGCTTAACTTGGCTGGGGGAAAGCGAGTGCTCCGACCACTGAGCTATCCCGTCCCCAAGACAGACAGACAGACAGAAAAGACAGACAGACAGACAGACCGATAGAAATAAATACAAGAAAGAAAGAAAGAAAGAAAGAAACGAAAAACAAACAAACAAACAAACAAAAAAAACTAACTAAATAACTAACTAGCTAGCTAACTAACTAACTAGCTAACTAACAGACAAACTAACTAACTAACTAACAAACTAACTAACTAACAAAACAAACAAACAAACAACAACAAACAAACAAACTAACAAACTAACTAACTGACTAACTAACTAGCTAGCTAACTAACTAACTAGCTAACTAACTTTTTCGTCTTTATCGTAGTACTCTCAGACAGCAACCATTGTTGCCTGTAATATAATATGACCGAAAATGCATCACGCTGCCGTTAAGCGCCTGACAAGTCAGGCCCAGCGCATCCAACTTCGCCCTAAGAGAGATATGTTATGTTGTAAGTCTTTCTGGGTAAAAAAGAAGGCCGGAGAGTGGACCAAGAAGGCAAAAACTAGACAAAGTGGAGCTGACAGGAAGAAAAGGAACAAGACAAAGACAAAGAGATAGATAGAAAAGAGGACATTTATATAACAGAATTTCCAGATTGTGGGAATGCTGTTTAAACTGGTAGGTCCCCGGCATCCCCACGGGTAAACAAACCAGCAAACAAAACAAACAACAAACAAACAAACAACAAACAAAACAAACAACAAACAAAACAAACAACAAGCAAAACAAACAACAAACAAAACAAACACAAACAAAACAAACAAAAACAAACAAAGCAAAAAAACAAAACAAACAAAGCAAACAAACAAAACAAACAACAAACAAAACAAATAACAAACAAAACAAACAACAAACGAAACAAACAACAAAAAAATCAAACAACAAAACAAAACAAACAACAAACAAAACAAATAACAAACAAAACAAACAACAAACAAAACAAACAACAAACAAATCAAACAACAAAACAAACAAGCAGCAAACAAAACAAACACAAACCAAACAAACAACAAACAAAACAAACAACAAACAAAACAAACGACAAACAAAACAAACAACAAACAAAACAAACAACAAACAAAACAAACAACAAACAAGGAGATTTTAATGTTTATTTTACTTATTTAGTTTGTTAATCTTTTATAACGAAGATAGACAAATAAGCACTTATACGCTTTTGTACATCCAGTCCCCGTGTGTAAGCGGTTTTTGTGAATTCTGTCATCTGTTCCCACCGACACACAATGGCCTACTCTTATGAAAAGCGAAACAGGATTTAACATGTACGCAATATGTTCTGCGTGCGTTCGCACACGGGTCCTCGGTTTATAGTCTCATCCGAAGGACTTTTGGGGAGACTGGAGTCTGCACTGATGTTAACTCGAGGGGGAAATATCCTCTTGAACGGGAATCGAACCCGGGTCGTCAGATTGCCAGCGCAATGTTGTAACCACTAGGCTATCCCGTAGTGAAATGGCCTATTGGTTAAAACGTTGCACTTGTGATCTGGCAGCCTGGGTTCGAGCCAACACCGAGACACCCGTTCAAGGGAATAATTATATATATATATATATATATATATATATATATTATATATATATATATTTATATATATATAATTATATATATATATATTATATATATATATAATTTATTCTACTTTAAGCCACGGCAGATTTCGCTGCATGAAATTCGGGTTACTCTCCTCGGGGAGACGCGTCGACAAAAAAAGCAGCGCCACCTTTTTTTTTTCTATTTCCTGTCTGAAAACTTTATTTTTTTCCCCTTTCAGGTGGCTTTTTTTTCACTATTTTCCCAGGGACAACTCTCTTATTGCGGGGTTCTTTCGTGCGCTTAATAAATATTTTAGCATACGGGCCTGGTTTTGTCTCACCGGAAAGTCTAGCCCCCCGGCCCCACCACTCATGACTAATGGATGGGGGGAAAAGTTTTAGAGCCCGAAAGGGATTCGAACCACCGCACCTTCCGACCGGGGAGTGGAGGGGGGGTTGCAAATCTTCAGGGGGTGTCCCCTCCACGGGACTACGGGTTAGTGAAAGTGAAGAAAAGTCAAAAATGAAATGCAGAAATGAAAAAGGGTATAATAATGTAGTTTTTGTAGATTTTGTATTTTTTTGTGTTTTTTTCATCCTTGGGGATGAGACTTAAACCGGGCCCCGTGGCAAAAACGCATGCAGAACATCTTGAGCCAGTTAAATCCTGTTTCCGCTTTTCAAAAGAGTGGCCATTGTGTGCGGTGGGAACAGATGACAAATTTAAAAAAATCGACACACCGGGTTGGATTTTAAAAAAAAAGCCCAAGGGTTTTATTCATTATCCTCGATAAAAAAAAAATAAATTCCAACATTATTACTTTTTTATTTATTGTTTTTACCGGTACACCAGACACAAAACAAAAAATTAAGAACAATTGGATTCTTAAGTCTTCCCCCTCAACACACACACCACACACCCCCACACACAAACACACACACACACAAACACCACACACACACACCACACACACACACCACCAACACACCCCCCACACACCACAACCACACCCCACCCACACACACCCCAAACCCCCACACCCCACACACACACACACACACACACACACACACACAAAAACACCCAAACCAACACCACACACACAACACAACCACACACACACCAAACACAAACACCCACAACACACACACAAAACCACACACACACACAACACCACAAAACCCCCACACCACCACAACCACACAACCCACAACACACACACCACACAACCGCACACCCCCACACACACCCAACACAAAACCCCACACACACCACACACACACAACATACACAACCACACACACACACACATACACCACATACACACGCACCACTAAAGGACGTACTATTATAAACCGGGGTCCCGGCGCAAACGCACGGAACACTTGCGCACATTTAAAACCCGTTCCGCTTTTGGGGAGTAGGCCATTGTGTCTGGGACGAACGGGTGACAAATTTACAAAAACGAAAAAGGGGGGAAAAAAAAAATTTCTTATTCCCTATCCCAAATAAAACACCCCCAAAAACCCAAACCCCCCACCCAAAACACACCAAAACCCACAAAAACCCCCCCCCCCCACCCCCCCCCCACCCACCCAAAACCCCCCACACACCAAAAACCACAAAAACCAAACCCGGGGGCCCCAAAACCCCCCCCAAACAAACCACCACACCCCACGCGGCGGGCCCCCCCCCCCAAACACCCATAAACACACAACCCCCCCACCACCCACCACCACCCCACACCAAAACCCCCACCCCACAACCACCCCCCCCCCCCCCCCCCCAACACCCACCCCCCAAAAAACCCCCCCCCCCCCCCCCCCTCCCCCCCCTTTTTCCCCCCAAAAACCAAACCCCCCCGGGCCGCGGGCACCACCACAAATAACCCCCCCAAAAAAAAAAAACCACCACCACCCCACACCACCAACACCAACACACACAACACACACGCAACCCCCCCAAAAAACCCCCCCCCCCACACCACCACACAACCACCCCACCCCACCAAACCCCCCCCCACCAAAAACACACCCCCAAACCCCCACCAACACCCCCCCCCCCCCCCCCCCTCCCCCCCCCCCCCACACACACCACAAAACACCCAACCCCACACACCCAGGGGGGGGGGAAACGGGGCGCGGCCCCACACACACAACACACTTTTTAAAAAACAAAAAAAAACCACCCCACCACCCCCCCAAAAAAACCCCCCCCAAAACCCCACCCCCCACCCAAAAAAACCCCCCCCCCAAAAAACCCACCCCCCCACACCACACCACCCCCCCCCCCACCACCAAACCCCCCCCAACCCCCACCACCTCCCCCCCCCCCCACCCCCCTTCCACCCCCACAACCACCAAAACCCAACAAAACACAAACCCCCCACCACCCCCCCCACCCCAAACCACAAAAACCACAACACCACCAAAAACCAAAAAAATCACAACACCACCCCACCCCAAAAAAACCAAAAAAACCCCCACCACCCCCCCAACCACCCCCCCCCACCCAAAAACCAACCCCCAAAAACCCCACCCCCCCCCCCCCCCCAAACCCCCCCCACCAACCCAAAACCCCCCCCCCCCCCCCCAACACCCCAAACCAAACCCAACCCCCCCCCCCCCCCCTCCCCCCCCCTTTCCCCCAACCAACCACCAAAAACCCCTCTCCCAACCCACCAACCACCCCCCCCCCACACACCCCCACCAACCCCCAAAAAAAAAACCCCCCCCCCACACACCCCCACCCACACCCCCCACCACCAACCCCCCCCCCCCCCCCCACCCAAAAAACCCCCAAACCCCACCACCACCCCCCCCCACCCCCCCCCCCCCCAAAAACCCCCCCCCAAAAAAAAAAACAAAAAAACCCAAAACACTTAAAAACCCCACACACCACCCACCCCCACCAAAATTTAAAACCCAAAAACCAAAACACAACCCACCACCACCCCCCACCCAAAACCCCCCAAAAACCCCCCACCCCAAAAAAACCAAAAACACCACCCCCCCCACCACCCCCCCCCCCCCCCTCCCCCCCCCCCCCCCCCCCTCCCCCCCCCCCCCCTCCTCCCCCCCCCCCCCCCCCCCCACACAACAACCACACCCCCCCCCCCCCAACACACACCACACACCCACCACACCATTTTCCTTTTCCCCCCCCCTCACACAAAAACAAAATAACACAACTCCAACAAAACCCCCCGGGGCCCCCCAACCCAAGGGGGGGGGGCAAAAAAATCCCCCCCAAACCCAACACACAACAAAAAACAGGGGGTTTCCCCACCAAAAACCCCCAAAAAAAAGGGGAAAACAAAAAAAAAAAAAAAAGGGGGGGGGATGGGGGGGGGGGGGGGAATAATTTTTAAAATATAAAAAAAAAACAAAAAAAAAAAAAAAAAGGGGGGGGGAAAAAAAAACCCCCCCCCCAAAAAAAAAAAAAAAAAAAAAAAAAAAAAAAAAAAACAACAAAAACAACAAAAAAAACAACCAGGAAATTTTAAAAAAGCTCCTCCCTTTTTCCCCCTTTTTCCCCCTTCCCCTCCTTTTCCCCCCCTTTTTAAGCCCCCCCTAAATTTTTAAAAAAAAATTGTAAAAATTAACCCAAACACAAAAACTTTAAAAAAAAGAAACCCTGAGTAGGGGTAAAAAACCCCCAACCCCCCAAACCCAAACCCCAACCCCAAGAAACAAAAAAACCCAAAAAGAAAAAAAAAAAAAATTAAAAAAAAATTTTTTTAAAAAAAAAGGGGCCCCCCCCCCCCCCCAAAAAAAAAAAAAAAAAAAAAAAAAAAAAAAAACAAAAAAAAAAAAAAAAAAAAAAAAAAGAAAGAGGAAAAAGGGCCCGGGAAAAAAAAACAAACGGCTTTTTAAATTACCCAAAAAAATTTTTTGACTTCTTACCCTACCCCCCAAAAAAAAATCCTCCCCCCCTTTTTTTTCCCCCCCCCCCCCCCCCCCCCCCCCCCCCCCCCCCTTTTTTCCCCCCCCCCCCCCCAGCCCCCCCCTCCCCCCCCCTTCCCTCCACCCCCCTACCCCCCCCAAATTTAAACCAAAAAACCAAACAAAACCGAAAAACAAAGCCCAAAAAAAAACCATATTAGAAGAACCATTTACCAAAAAAAACCCCCCCCCAATCCCCAACTTGCCCCACCCCCCAAAAAAAAGGGGGGGGGGAAAAAAAAAAATTTTTTTTTTTTAAAAAAAAAAAAAAAAAAAAATTTTTGTTTTTTTTGTGTTGGGGGGGTTTTTTTTGGGTTTAATTTTGGGGGTTTGTCACACACACACACCCCCCCAACACACACACACACCCCCTACTCACACCCCACGTAACACCAAAAGCAACACAATAAGAAAACACAACCAACCCACCCCACCCCCTCAACACAAAAAACCACACCACACCACACCCCCAAAATACCCCAAAAACACCCCCGCAAAACCCAACCCCACAAACCCACCCCACACCCACAAAAACACACACACAAAAACAACACCACACACACACACACACACAAAAACACCCACACCCCCCAAAACAAAACACACACACACCACACCACCCCAAAACACAAACACACACGCCCTTTATATCTTCTTTTCTTTTTCCCCCCCCCCCCCCCCCCCCCCCCCCCCTTTTTTCCCCCCCGCCCCCCCCCCAAAACCCCCCCCCCCCCCCCCCCCCCCCCCCCCCCCCCCCCCCCCCCCCCCCCCCGCGCCTTCTCTATTTCTCCTCTCCCTCCCCCCCTCCAGCCCTCCTTCCTCCACCCCCATTCTCTCTCTCTATTCTCTCACACCTTGGCCTCCCTGCCCCCTCCAAATGCAAAAACCAAAAACTACAAAAACTTCCTTTGTACCATAAACAAAGTAGCGTGCAAAACAGCCCAAGTGTAAAGATGATTCCATGTCACGCAGAGTGAGTGTTTAGTTGTTGTCCAAGTCAATCTCTTGGCCAGACTTGCTTGTCCCGTTCCTTTGGGGGTGTTGGGTGTGTTGTTAGTGTGTGTGTGTGAGTGTGTGAGGTGTGTGTGTGTGTGTGTTTGGGGTTGTGTTTGTGTTGGAGGTGTGTGGGGTGTGGTGAGTGTGTGTGTGTGTTGTGTGTGTGTGTGTGTGTGTGGTGTTGTGGTGAAGGTGTGTGTGTGTGAGTGTGTGTGGTGGGTGGTGTGGGTGTGTTGTGAGTGTGTGTGTGTGTGTGTGTGTGTGTGTGTGAGTGTGTTGTGTGTGGTGTGGGTGTGTGGTTTTGTGTGTGTGGTTGTGTGGTGTGTGTGTGAGTGTGTGGTGAAGAGTGTGTGTGTTGAGTTGTGTTTTTGGGAGTGTTTGTTTTTGTGGGTAAGTGTGTTTTGTGTAGTGTGTGTGTGTGTGTGTAGTGTGTGTGTGTGTGTGGGTGTGTGTGTGTTGTGTGTGTGATGTGGTGTGGAGTGTGTGTTGTGTGTGTGGTTGTGTGGGGGTGTGTGGGTGTGTTTGTGTGTGTGTGGTGAGTGTGTAGTGTGTTGTGTGAGAGTGTGTTGTGTTGGTGATGTGTGTGTGTGGTGGATGTTGTGTGTGGTGGTGTTGTGTGGTGTGGTGTGGTGGGTTGTGTGTTTCCTTTGGGTTTGATCACCCGGGGCCTCTTCTATTTTGCAGGGGATAGCAATTTGCTGCTGGTCGTGGTCAAATGAATAAAGAGAATAGTGAAGAACAAGGATGATGATGTTGATTAACAACGATGATGATGACAGTGATGGAGATGATGATAAGAACGAGGAGGATGAGAACGATGAGGAGGAGGAGAAGGAGGAGGAGGACGATGGTGATGATGATGATGATGATGATGATGATGATGATGATGATGATGATGGTGATGGTGATGAAGACTGCAGTGATAATAATTCTGCTGCTGCTGATTCTACAACTGCTGCTCTTTCTCCTCCTCCTCCTCCTCCTCCTCCTCCTCCTCCTACTACTACTACTACTACTACTACTACTACTACTACTACTACTACTACTACTACTACTACTGCTACTACTACACTACTACTACTACTACTACTACTACTACTACCACTACTACTACTTACTACTACTACTACTACTACCACTACTACCACTACTACTACTACTACTACCACTACTACTACTACTACTACTACTACTACTACTACTACTACTACTACCACTACTACTACTACTACTACTACTACTACTACTACTACTACTACTACTACTACTACTACTACTACCACTACTACTACTACTACTACTACTACTACTACTACTACTACTACTACTACTACTTCTACTACTACTACCCACTACTACTACTACTACTTACTACTACCACTACTACTACTACTACTACTACTACTACTACTGTTTAAACAACAGCAACAACAACAACAACAACAACAACAACGACATCAAAACAGCAAATGCAATGATGATGATGATGATGATGATGATGATGATGATGATGATGATGATGATGATGATGACGATGATGATGAGAGAGAGAGAGAAGAGAGATGAGGATGAGGCCCTGAGTGTGAATGCACGCAGGACATACTGTGCACACGTTGAAACCCGTTTTGCCTTTCGGAAGAGTAAGCCATTTGCGCTAGTTGGAACGAACGGATGATCAAATTTTCAAAATTGCATGCGCACGGAAACTGGATGTAAAAAAGTGCACGGGCGTTGCTTTATTGTCCTCGAAATAAAACAATGAATAAACAAAGTAAACTTTCTCTCTCTCTCTCTTCTCTCTCTCTCTATCTCTCTCTCTCTCCTCTCTCTCTCTCTCTCTCCTCTCTCTCTCTCCTCTCTCTCTCTCTCTCTCTCTCTCTCTCTCTCTCTCTCTCTCTCTACCTCCCTCCCCCTTCTCTCTATTCCCTCTGTCTCTCTGTCTGTCTGTCTCTTTATTTCTTTCTCTCCCTCCCTCTCTCCCTCATCTTTCTTTCTCTCCCTCCCTCCTCTCTCTCTCTCTCTCCCTCTCTACCTCTTTCCCTCTGTCTCTCTCTCCCTCTCTCTCTCCCTCTCCATATCTCTCTCTCCTCCCTCTCCTCGCTGTATCTCTTTCTTTCTTTCTCTCCCTCCCTCCTCTCTCTCTCTCTCCTCTTTTCCTCTCTATCTCTTTGCCTCTGTCTCTCTCTCCCTCTCTCTCTCCCTCTCTCTCTCCATCTCTCTCTCATCCCTCTCTCTCTATGTATCTCTTTCTTTCTTTCTTTCTCTCCATCCCTATCCCCCCTCTCTTTCTCTCTCTCTTTCTCTCTTTCTTTCTTTCTCTCCCTCACTCCCACTCTCTCTCTTTCTCTCCCCACCCCTACTCTCTCTCTTTCTCTCCCTCACTCCCACTCTCTCTCTTTCTCTCCCTCACTCCCACTCTCTCTCTTTCTTTCTCTCTCTCGCTCTGTATTCATTTACCATATGCTTCCACCTATACACAGAGCACACATTCCAATACATCATTTCTTTCAGTCAGTGACAAAACAATGATGTAACGCCACAAAACTCCGCTGCATCTTTTGAGCAGGGTAAGGAATTCCTTGAGTCTGGCGTGAAATTGGAGCTAGAGGGCTGAGTTTGCTAATGCTAGATTATTTCATTGTTTGACTTCTCTGTCTGTCAGTCTGTTCTTCTGTCTGTTTGTCTCTGTATGTCTGTCTCTGTCTGTCT
>CM054160.1:50019186-50021686 GCA_028751875.1 Rapana venosa
TTATCGTCTCATCCGAAAGACTAGCGCCCAGACCACCACTCATGGTCTAATGGATGGGGGAAAAGTTTCGGGCCCAGACGGGATACGAACCCGGACTTTTCGCTTTCTAGACAGGCGCGTTACCTCTAGACCACCGATCCACCGTATCTCTCTCTCTATCTGTCTATCTATCTCTCTGTCCTTTCTATTTCTCTTTTCTTTACAAATAGAATTGACGGACGCTATAGCCGAGTGGTTAAGACCGTTTGACTTCAATCCTAATAGTCCATGAAGTCGTGGGTTTAAACCTTGACAGCGTCTGGTGATTTAAGAGTGAAGATTTTTCGATCTCCCTGGTCAATTAAATGAGCTTCTGATGAGACTATAAACCGAGGCCCCGTGTGCGAACGCAGGCAGAACACCTTGCGCACACGTTAAATCCTGTTCCGCTTTTCGTAAGAGTAGGCCAGTGTTGTGCTGGTGGGAAAAGATGACAGGATTTACAAAACCATATACACACAGGGACTGGATTAAACAAGGCACATAAGTGCTTATTCCATTATCCTCGATATAAAAGACATAAAAGAAAAATGAAAAAAAACCGCTGACTTGCCAGTGCCTAATTCCCTTCGTATTATATACACACATGCAGGGGATCGAATATGCACGTTAAGGATTCCATAACTCATGTCAGCATTTGATGGGTTACAGGTAACACGAACGTACCCAGCATGCATCCCTGAAGCCGGAATACGGCTACCTTCAAAATGGGATAAAAACAGACGCTTACTGCACAAACCTCACCACTGACGAATCTCGGAGCTCTAGCCGAGGTATATACTGACAAGCCCCCAGTGTCCCCATGGGGCTATTTATTTATTTATTTATTTATTTATTTATACCACTTTAAGTCACGGCAGATTTCTCTGCGTGAAATTCGGGCTGCTCTCCCCGGGGAGAGCGCGTCGCCACAAAAGTAGCGCCACCCATTTTTTTCTTTTTTTTTCCCTGTCTGCAACAGTATTTGTTTCCCTATCAGAGTGGCTTTTTTCTAAGAATTTTGCCAGGGACAACTCTCTTGTTGCCGTGGGTTCTTTTACGTGCGCTGAATAATTTTGTGTAACACACGGGACCTCGGTTTATCGTCTCATCCGAAAGACTAGCGCCCAGACCACCACTCATGATCTAATGGATGGGGAAAAAGTTTCCGGTCCAAACGGGATACGAACCACCGCACACTTCCGACCCGGACTTTTTGCTTTCTAGACAGGCGCGTTACCTCTAGACCACCGATCCACTGTTGTTTTGTTTTCTCCCTCTCTCTCTCTCTTTGGAGACGGGATAGCCTAGTAGTGGTTAGAACATTGCGCTCGCAATCTGACAACCCAGGTTCGATTCCCATTCAAGGGGATATTTTCCTCTGAAGTTCACATCAGTGCAGACTCCACTCTCCCCAAAAGTCCTTCGGATGAGACTATAAACCGAGTTCCTGTATGCGAACGCACACAGAACATCTCGCGCACATGTTAAATCCTGTTTCTCTTTTCGTGAGAGTAGGCCATTGTATACCAGTGGGAACAAATGACAGAATTTACAAAACCTCATACACACGGGGACTAGATGTAAAAAGCACATAAATGCTTATTCCATTATCCTCGATATAAACGAATGCAATGAAATAAAATGAAATCTCTCTCTCACTCCCCCTTCTCTCTCTCCTCTCTCTCTCTCTCTCTCTCTCTCTCTCTCTCTCTCTCTCTCTCTCTCTCTTCTTTTTATTTTACAGAAAAAGCCGCCCTCCAATGCTCATTTGCAAAAACACAAAAGACACCCGACATTGAATAAAAATGCAAGGATACTCCGAGGACAAAGGAAAATTGTAGAGTGATATTGGTTAGTGTCCTTAGGGACGGTAATAACACGTTTGATGGGGAAGGGTAGATGCATTGAAAAAGAAAAAAATGTTTTCGAGGGTTTTAAAGCCATATATAGATCCACTTTTGTTCTTTCTTCTTTTCTGCATTTTAAAAAAATTACCACTCTTTTCAACTGGGTAACAAGGAGAGCAATCAAAAGATAAAATAATGTTGGTGATTTTGTTGGTTTGACTTTTTCTATGTGTATTGATTTGTTCTCTATTTTGTTGAGTGTATATATATTTTAAAATTCTTTGTCTCTTTCTGTCTCAGTGTGTTTGTGAATGTGTGTGTGTGTGTGTGTGTGTATCAGGCTGTTGCTCTTTCTGTATATCTCTCTCCCTCTTTCCTTCTCCCTCTCCATGTCTATGTCTGTCTGTCTGTCTGTCTGACTGTCATATATCTCTCTCTTTCTTCCTAAGAACAATCATTCAATATTAAAAAACAACAAATAAATGCTTTGCTTTGCACAAGCAAAGAAAAACATGCACACCCTCAATCATTTTTAAACAAACAAACAAAAATCAGACTATTTTGGATGTAAAAAGATAGCAGAAAATGTCACTAACACCTATCTCCCGGGAAGAAGAGTAAAACATTTCAGA
>CM054160.1:50024186-50049186 GCA_028751875.1 Rapana venosa
TGCCATTTGCATAATTTGTATGCCTTATTGCTCTATTTCTGTTTCTCTCTCTTTCTCTTTCTCTCCTCCCCCCCCCCCTCTCTCTCTTTATTTCTCTCTTTCTCTCTCTGTGTCTGTCTCTCTCTGTCTGTCTCTTTTACTCTTTCTCTCTATCTTTTTTTTTTTTTTTTACTTGGTTTAAACATTTTTTTATTTGTAACAAAATAAAACACAGCAAGAAATGGGAAAACCCGTCTGTTTTTTTGTTGTTTTTTTCTCTTCTCTTTTTTGTTGTCGTTTTTTTGTATTTTTTTGTTTTCTTCCCTTTTTTTGGGCTCTCCCCTCTCCTCTCTCTCTCTTTTTGTTGTTTTTTGGGCTGTTTTGTTGTTTTGTCTGTGTCATGTCTTTTTTTCTCTTTTCCCGCTTCAATTCTTCCGTTCCCCTTTTATCCCTTTCTCTCTCTTCTCCCCTTCCCTTTTCCCCCCCCCTCTCCCCCCCTCCCCCCCCCCCCTTCCCCTCTTCCTTTTCTTTCTTCTCTGTATCTCTCTTCTCTCTTCTCTTCGTCTCTCTCCCCTTTAAAAATAAAATTGCTTTTTACCCTTTGCTGCTCATTTCAAAAAAAAAAAAAAAAAACCCCCCCAAAAAATAAACTTTTGCCAGGCCAAAAAAAAAAAAAATTGGGGGCCGGGGGAAAAGGTTTTTTTGGGTTTTTTTTTTGCAGTGAAAAACAAAACCAAACCCCAATAAAAACCGAGTTTTCATGTATGATGACATTTTTCTTTTTTGGGGGGTTTTTTTGTGGGGGGGGTGGGCGGGGGGTGTGTGTGGGGTTTTTTGGGGGGGGGGGGGGGGGGGGGGGGGGGTGGGGGGTTTGGGGGTTGGGGTTTTGTGGGGGGGGGGGTGGTTGGGGTGTTGGGGGGTTTTGGGGGGGGGTTTTTTGGGTTTGGGGGGGGGGTTTTTGGGTGGGTGGGGTGGGGGGGGGGGTGGGGGGGTGGGGGGGGGGGGGGGGGGGTTTGGGGGGGGGTGGGGGGTTGGGGGGGGGGGGTGGTGGGTTTGGGGGGGGGGGGGGGTTTTGGGGGTTTTTTTGTTGGGGGGTTTTGGGGGGGTGTGTTGGGGGGGGGGGTTTTTGGGGGGGGTTTTTTTTTTTTTGGTTGGGGTGGTTTGGGGGTGTTTGGGGTGTGTGTGTGTGGGGGTGTGTGTGTGGTTTTGTGTGTGTTGGTTGTGGGGGTGTGGTTGGGTGTGTGTGGTGTGTGTGTTTGTTGGGGGTGGGTGGGGTGTGTGTGGTGTGTGTGTTGGGTGTTGGTGGTTTGGGGGTGTGTGGGGTTTTTGGGGGGGGGGGTTTTTTTTTGGGGGGTGGTGTTTGTGTGTGTGTGGTGTGTGTGTGTGTTGGTGGTGTGTGTGTTGGGGGGGGTTTTTTGTGTGTGTTTTTGTGTGTGTGTGTGTGTATGTGTGGTGGTGGTGTGTGGGGGGTGTGTGTTGTGTGTGTTTGTTTTTTGTTGTGTGTTGTGTGTGTGTTGTGTGGTGTGGTTGTGGTTTTTGTGTGTGGTGTGTGGGGTGTGTGTGGGGGGTGTGGGTGGGGTGGGGGTGGTTTTTTGGGTTTTTGTGTGGGGGGGGGGGGGGTTTGGGTGGGGTGGTGGGGGGTGGGGGGTTGGGGGGTGTTTGGGGGGTGGGTTTTGGGGGGGTGGTTTTGTGTGTTGGTGGGTGGTGTGGTGGTGGGTTTTTTTTTGGGTGGTGTTGTTGGGGTTTTGTGTGTGTTGGTTTTGTTGTTGTGTGTTGTTTTTTGTGGTTTGTTGTGTGGGTTTTGTGTGGGTGTTGGTTTTTTTTGGGGGGTGTGGTTTTTTTGGGGGGTGTGTTGGGGTGTGTGGTTGGGGTGTTGTTGTGTGTATGTTGTGTTTGTGTGGTGGTTTGGGGGGTTTTTTTGTGTGTGTTGTTTGTGTGTGTTGTATTTTGTGGTGTGTGTTTTGGGTTTGGGGGGGGGGGTGTTGTTTGTGTGTGTGTGTGGGGTTTTGTGTTGTATGTGTGTTGTGTGTGTTTTTGTGGGTGTGGTGTGTGTATGGTGTGTGTGTGTGTTTTGGGGGGGTTTTGGTTTTTGTTTGGGGTGTGTTTTGGGGGGTGTTGTGGTTTTTGGGGTGTGTGTTGTTTTGGGGTTTTTGTTTGGGGGTGTGTGGTTGTGTTGGGGTTTTGTGTGTGTTTTGTTGTGTGTGGGGTGGTTGGGTTGGTGGGTTGTGTGTGTGTATGTTGTGTGTTTTGTGGGTTTTTTGGGTTTTGTTTTTGGGGGGGTGTGTGTGTTGTGGTGTGTGGGTTGTGTTTTTTTTTTTTTTGTGTTTTTTGGGGGGGGGGTTTTTTTTTTTGTGTGTGGGGTTTTTGTGTGTGGTGGTTTTTGGGGTTTTGTGTTTGTGTGGTAGTGGTTTTTGGGGGGGTTTTTTGTTGGGGGTTTGGGGGGGTTTGGGGGTTTTTGTGTGTTTTGTGTTGTGTGTTAGTTGGGGGGTGTGTTGTGTTTGGGGTGGTGGGGTTTTTTTTGGTTGGGGTGGGGGTTTGGGTGGGGGGTGGTTATGTTGGGGGGTGTGTGTGTGGTTTTTTTGGGGTGTGTGTGTTGTGGTGTGTGGTGGTGGGGTGGTGTGTGTTTTTGTGGGGGTTTTTGTGTGGGTGTGTGTTTGGGGGGGGGGTTGTTGGGTTGTGTGGGGTGTGGGTGGTGGTTGGGGTGTGGGGTTTGGGGGGTTGGGGGGTTTTGGTGTGGTGGTGTGTGTGTGGTGGGGAGGGGGGTTGGGGTGTTTGTGGGTGTGTTTGGTTTGTGGTGTGTGGGTGGGTGTTTGTGTGTGTGTGTTGTGTGTGTGGTGGTGTGTGTGGGGTTGGTGGTTTGGGGGGGGGGTTTTTTTGTGTTGTGTTGTGTGTGTGGGTTTTTGGGGTGGTGTGTGTTGTGGTGTGGGGGTGTGTGGGGGGTTGGGTTTTTGGTGGTTGTGTGGTGGGGGTGTGTGTGGGGTGTGGTTGGGGTGTTTTTGGGGGTGTGGTTTTGGTGGGTTTTTTTGGGGTGTGTGTGTGGGTGGTTTGGGGGTTTTGGGGGGGGTGTGGGGGTGTGATTTTGTGTGTGGGGGGTGGGTTTTGGGGTGTGGTGTTGTGGTTTGTGTTTTTTGGGGGGGGTGTGTGGAAAATTTTGTTGTGTGGTGGTTTGTGGGTGTGTGTTGTGTGGGTGTTTTTGTGGTGTGGGGGTTTTGTTTGGGGTGTTTGGGGTGTGGGGGTTGGTTTGGTGTGTGGTGGGGGTGTGGGGTGTGGGTTGTGTTTGGGGTTGGGTTTTTTGTGTGTTGGGGTGTTGTTGTGTGTGGTTTTTGGGGTGTTTTGTGTTGTGTTTGTTAGTGTGGGTGGGTTTTGGGTTATGTGGGGTTTTGGGTGGTGTGTGTTGTGTTGTGTGTTGGGTGGTGTGTGTGTTTGTGGTTTTTTTGGGGGGGGGGGGTGGTGTGTGGTTTTGGGGTGTGGGTGGTTTTTTTTGTTGGGTTGGGTTTGGGGGGTTTTTTTTGGGGTTTGATGTTTGTTTTTATTGTTTTTTGTGGGGGTTGGGGGGGGGGGTTGGGTGTAGGGGGGTTGAGGGGGTGTTGGTTGGGTTTTTTGGGTTTGTGGTTTTGGGTTGGGGATTGGGGTTTGAAAATGTGTGGTTTGGTTGTGGTGTGTGGGTGGGAGGGGTTTTTTGGGTTGGGGTGTTTTTTGGTTGGGGGGTGTGGTTTAAAGGGGGGGGGGGGGGGGTTTTTTTTTTTTTGGGGGGGTTTTGGGGGTGGTTTTTTGTTTGAAGGGGGGGGGGGGGGGGGGGGGGGGGGGGGGGGGGGGGGGGGGGGGGGGGTTTTTGGGTGTGGGGTGGTGTGGGTTTGGGGGGGGTGGGTTTTTTGGGTTGGGGGGGGGTTTGGGGGGGTTTTTTTGGGGTTTATTGGTGTGGTTTTTGGGTATTTTTTGGTTGGGGGGGTTTAGGGGGGAGTGGGGGTGTGGATTGGGTGGGTTGAGGGGGGGGGGGGGGTGTGTGTATTTGGTTTTTTTGGGGGGGGGTGAAAAAGTTGGTTGTGGGTTTTGGGTGTTTGGGGGGTGTTTTTGGTTGTGTGATGGGTGGGGTTTGTGTTTATTTTTTTGGGTATTGGTTGGGGGGGGTTTAGGGGGGGGGTAGGGTTTTTTGGGGTTGGGTTTTTTGGGTTTTTTTTGGGGGGGGTGTTTTTTTTTTTTTATTTTTTTTTTGGGGGGGGTTTTTTTTTTGTTTGGGGGGGTTTTTTTATTTGGGTTGTTTTTTGGGGTTTGTTTTTGTGGGGGTTTTTTGTTGTGTGTTTGTGGGTTTTTTTGGGGGTTTGGGGGGGGGGGAGGTTTTTTGGGGGTTTTTTTTTTTTTTTTTTTTGGGGTTTGGGGGTTGTTGGGTGTTTTTTTGGGTGTTGGTGGGTTGTTGTTTTTTTTTTGGTTTGTGGTATGGTGTTTGGTTTTTGGGGGTTGTGGGGGTTTTTTTTTTGGGTGTAAAGGGGGGGTTTTGGGGGGTGTGTATTTTGGGGGTTGGGGGTTGGGGTGTGTTGGGGTTTGGGGTTTGGTTTTGGTTTTTTTTGGGTTTTTTGGGTTTTGGTTTGGGTTTGTTTTGGGGGTTTTTTGGTTTTTGTTTTGGTGGTGGGTTTTTTTGGTTGGGGGGTTTGGGTTTTTTTGGGGTTTTTTTGGGGATTTTTTTGGTGTTTTTTTTGTTTTTTTATTTGTTTTGGGGTTTTGGGGTTTTTTGGGGGGGTTTGGTTTTTGGGGGGTTTATTTTTTTTTTATTGGGTTTTTTGTTTTATTTTTTTTGTGATTTTGTTTTTGGGGTTTGGGGTTTTGTTTTTTGTTTTTTTTTTTGTAATTTTTTGTGTGGGGGTTTTTTGGGGAAAAGGGGGATTGGGTTTTTGGGTTTTTTTAGGGTGTGGGGTTTATTGGGGGGTGGGGTTTTTGGGTTTTTTGGGGTTTGGGGGTTTTTGGGGGGTGTTTTTTTGGGGGGTTTTTTGGGGGTTTATTTTGGGGGTTTGGGGTGTGTTTGTGTGTGTGTGTGTAGTGTGTGTGTGTGTGTGGGGTGTTGGGGTTTGGGTGTTGTGTGTGTGGGGGGTGTGGTGTTGTTTGGGGGGTGTGGGGGGGTGTGTTTGGGGGTGGGGTTTTTTTGGGGGGGGGTTGTGGTGGGTTTTTGGGTTTTTGGGTTTTGGGTTGTGGTGGTGTGGGGTGTGGGGTTGGGGGGTTTTTTTGGGTGTTGGGTGGGGTTGGGGGTTTTGGGGGGGGTTTTGGGGGGTGGTTTTTTGTTGTGGGTGTTGGTGTGTGTGGGGGTTGTGGGGTTGTGGTTGTTTGTTGTGGGGGTGTTTTGGTGGGGGGTGTGGTTTTGGTGTTTTGGTGTTTTGGGGGTTTGGGGGTGGGTTTTTGGGGGGGGGGTGGTTAAAGGGGGTTGGGGGGTTTTGGGGGGTTTTGTGTGAGGTGTTTTTTTGGGGGGGTGTTGGTTGGTGGGGGGGGTGGGTTGGGGGGTGTGTTGGGTGTTGTGTGTGTGTGTGGGGGTTGTGGGGGTGTGTGTGTGGGGGGGGGGGTGGGGGTTTTGGGGGGTGGGGTTTTTGTGGTGGTGTGGGGGGGGTTGGGGGGTGGTGTGTTGGGGGGGGGGGTGTGGGGTGTGTGTGGGTGTGGGGTTTTTGGTTTTTGTTGTGTGTGTGTTTTTTGGGGGGGGGGTTGGGGTGTTTGGGGGTGTGTGTGGTGTTGTGTGGGGTTGGTGGTTGGGGGTTGGGGGTGTGTGGTGGGGGTGGTGGGTTTTGGGTTTGGGGTGATGTGGGGGTGTTGTGGGGTGTGTGGGTAGGTGGTTGTGGGGGTTTGTGTGTTGTGGGTGGGTGTGGTTTTGGTTGGGTGGTTGTGGGGGGTTTTTGGGGGGGTTTTTTTTGGGGGTTTTTTTTTTGGGGGGGGGGGGTGTGTTGGGGGTTTGTGTGTGTTGTGTTGTGGTGGTGTGTGTGTGGGTGTGTGTGGTTGGGTTTTGGGTTTTGTTTGTGTGTGGTTTTTGGTGTGGGGGTTTTGGGGTGTGTGTGTGTGGTTGTGTGTGTGGTGTTGGGGGGTTTTTTTGGGTTTTTTGGGGTGTGTGTTGTGGGGTTGTGTTGGGTGTGTGTGTTTGGGGGGGTTTTTTGTGGTGTGTTTGGTTTGGGGGGTTTGGTGGGGTGTGGGTTTTTGGGGGGGGGGGGGTGGGGTTTTTGGGGGGGGGGGGTGGGGGGGTGGGGTGGGTTTGGGGGGGGGTTTTGGGGGGGGGGGTGGTGGGGGGGGGGGGGGGGGGGGGGTGTGTTGGGGGGTGGGGGGGGGGTTTTGGGGTGTGGGGGGGTTGGGGGTGTGGGTGGGTGTGTGGGGGTTTGGGGGGGGGGGGGGTTTGGGGGGTGGGGGGGGGGTGGGTGGTTTTTGGTGGTGGGGGTTTTTGGGGGGGGGGGGTGTTTGTGGTTGTGGGGGGGGGGGGTGGGTGTGGTGGTGTGTTGTTGTGTGTGGTGTGGTGTGGGGGGGTTTTTTTTTTGTGGGTGTTTGGGGGGTGTGTGTGTTGGGGTTTTGGGTTGGTTTTTTGTTTGGGGTGTGGTTGTGTGTGTTTGTGTTGTGGGGTGTTTGTGTGTGTGGGTTGTGTTTTTGGGGGGTGTGTGTTTGGGTTTTGTGTGTGTTGTGTTGGGTGTGTTTTGTGTTGGTTTTGTGTGTGTGTGGGGGGTGTGGTTTTGGGTGTGGGTTTGTTGGGGTTTTTGTGGGGGGTTTTTTTTTGTGTGTGGGTTTTTTGTGTGTTGGTGTGGGTTTTTTTTTTGTGTGTGTGTGTGTGTGTGTGTGTGTTGTTGTGTGTGTGTTGTGTGGTGTGTTGTGGTGTGTGTTGGGATGTGTGTGTGTTGTGTGTGGGGGGGTTGTGTGTGTTTTTGGTTGTGTGGTTTGTTGGTGTGGTGTATTGTGTGTGTGGTTGTGTTGTGTTTGTGTTTTTTTTGTGTGTTGTGTGTGTGGTTTTGTGTGGGTTTGGGGTGTGTGGGGGGTTGGTTTTGTTGGGGTTGGGTTTTTGGTGGGGGTTTTATTTTTTTGGGGGGTTGTGTTGTTTTGTTTGTTTTTTTTTTTTTTTTTTTTAAAAAATTTTTTTTGGGTTTTGGGTTTTTTTTTTTGGGGGAAATTTTTTTTTTTAAAAAAAGGGTTTTTTTTGGGGGGTTTTTTTTTTGGGGGTTTGTGTGTGTTGTTGGATGTGTGTTGTAGGGGTTGGGGGTTTTTTTTGTGGTTTTTGTGTGGTGTTTTTTGTGTGTGGGGTTTTTTGGGGGGGTGTGTTGTTTTTGGTTGGGGTGATGTGGGTGGGGTTTTGGGGGTGTGTGGGTTTGTTGGTGTGGTTGGGTGGTGGGGTTGGTTTTAAAAGGGGGGGGGGGGGGGGGGTTTGAAAAGGGTGGGTTGGGGTTTGGGTTTTGTTTGGAGTGTGTTGGTTTTGGGGGTGTGTGGGGGGTTGTTGTTGTTGGTGGTGGGGGGGGTTTTGTGGTGGGGGTTTTGTGGGGTTGTGTTGTGTGTAAATTTTTTTTGTGTGTTTTTGGTTTTGGGGTGTGTTGTTGTGTGGTGTGTTGGGGTTGGTTGGGGGTTGGGTGGTTGTTGTTTGTGGTTTGGGGGGTTTGGGTTTTTGGGGGGGGGTGGGGGGGTTAGGTGTGTTTGGGGGGTGTTTTGGGTGTTGTGGTTTTAGGGGGGGGGTTTGTGTGTTGGGGGGGGGTGTGGGTGGGGGGATTTTGGGTGTGGTGTGGGTGTTTTGTGGTGTGGGGAAAGGGGGGGGGGGTTGGGGGGGGTGATTGGGTTGGTGGGTTTTTGGTTTTTTTTTGGTTTTTTGGGGGGGGGGGGGGAGGGGGGGTTTGTTTAAAAGGGGTTTGGGGGGGTTTTTGGGGTTTTGGGGGGTTTGGGAGGGGGGGTTGGGGTTTTTTGTGGGGGGTGGGGGGGGTTTTAATTTGGTTTGGGGGTTTTGTGTTTTATGGGTTGGGTGGGTTTTGGTTTGGGGGGGTTAGGGGTTTTGGGAGGGGGTTTTGGTTGTGGGGTTTTTGATGTGTAGGGGTTTTTGGGGTTTTTGGGTTTTTGGGGGGGGGTGTGGTAGTGGGGGTGTTGGGGTTTGTGTTTTGGGAGGTTTTTTTGGGAGGGGGGTTTTTTTTTTGGGGGTTAGTGGGGGGGGTTTGGGTGGTGGGGGGTTTTTTTTGGGGGGGGATTTTTTTGGGGGTTTTGGGTTATTTTTGGGGTTTTTTTGGTGGGTTGGTTTTTGGGTGTTGGGGTTTGGGGTGTTTTTTTGGGTTTGTTTTGGAGGGGTGGTGTTTGGGTTGGTGGGGGAGGGGGGGGGGTGGGGGTGGTGGTGTTTGGGGGGTGGGAGGGGGGTGGTGGATGGGGGTTTTTGGGGGGTATGGGTTGGGGGGTGGGGGGGGGAGGGGGGGTTTTGGGGGGTTTTTTTGGGGGGTTTTTGGGGTTTGGGGGGTGGTTTTGTTTTGGGGGGGGGGGATTTTTTGGGTTTTGTTTTGGGTTTGGGGTGGGGGGGGGGGGATTTTGGGGGGGTTTTTGGGGGGGGGAGGGGGTTTTTTGTTGGGTTTGGTTGGTTTTGGTTTTGTTGGTTTGTGGTTTGGGGTGTATTTTTTTTTGTTATGGTTTTGGGTTGGTTTAAAGGGGGTTTTTGGGTTGGGGGGGTTTGGGGGTTTGGGTTTTTTGGGGGGGGGTTTTTGGGTTGGGGGTGGGGGGGGGGGGGGGTTTGGGGGTGGGTGTAGGGTGTTGTTTGGGGGTGTTTGGGGGGGGTTGGATGGTTTTTTGTGGGGGGGTATGGGGGGGAGGGGGGATTTTGTTTTGTTGTTTGGTTTTGGGGTTTGGTTGTGGGGGGGGGTTGGGGGGGGGGGGTGTTTGTGGTTTTAGTGGGGTTTTTTTTTGTGGGGTTTTTTTTTTGAGGGGGGTTTTGGTATGGGGTGGGTGGTGGGGTAGGGGGTTTTTTGGGGGTGGGTTTTTTTTGTTGGGGGGGGGGGTTTTTTATTTTTGGTTGTTTGTTTTGGGGGGTGTTGGGTGGGGGTGAGGTTTTTTTGGGGGGGGGGGGGTTTTTGGGGGAGGGGGGTTTTGGGGGGGGGGTTTGTGTTTGGGGGGGGGGTTTTGGTGTGGGGGTATGGGGGGTTTGGGGGGTTTTTATTTGTGATTTTGGGTTTTTTTTTGTAAATTTTTGGGGTTTGTTTTGGGTTTGGGTTTTGAAAAGGGGTTTTAGGGTTTTGGGGAAATTTGGGGGGGGGTTTTTTTGGGGTGGTTTGGGGGGGGTTTTGGTTTGGGGTTGTTGGGGGGGTTTTGGGGGGGGGAGTTTTTTTGGGGGGGGGGTTTTTTTTTTTTTTATGTGTTTTTTTTTGTTATTGTTTTTTGGGGTTTTTTTTGTTGTGTAATTTATTTTTTTTATTTTTTTTTTTTTATGGGGGGTGGGGGTTTTTTTGGGGGTATGGGGTTTTTTATGTTTTTTTGGTGGTTTGGTTTTTGTGGGTTTTGGGGGGGGTGGTTGGTTTTTGGGGGTTTTTTTTTGTTAGTTGTGGGGTTTTTGGGGTTTTGGGGGGGGTGTGGGTAATTTTTGGGGGGGGGGTTTTTTTGGGGAAAATTTTGGGTGTGTTGTTGTTTTAGGGAAGTTTTGGGGTTTTTGGGTTTTTTGGGGGGTGGGGTTTTTTTGGGTTTTTGGGTGGATGTGTGGGGTTGGGTTTGGGGTGGTTTATTTTGGGGGTTTTTTTTAAAGGGGTTTTTAAAGGGGGGTTTTTAAATTTTTGGTTTTGGTTTTTTTGGGGGGTTGGGGGGGTTTTTGGGTGGTTTTTTTTTTGGGTTTTGGTTTTTTGGGGGTTTTTTAATTTTTTTTTTTTGGGGGGTTTATTGGGGTTTTTTTTGGGTTTGGTTTTTGTTGTTTTGTTTTTTGTTTGTTTGGGGGTTTTGGGGGGGGTTAAAGGGGGGTTGGGGGGGTTTTTTGGGGGTGTTTTTTTGTTTTGTTAAAATTTTTTTGTGGGGATGTTGGGGGTTTTTGTGGTTTTTTTTGTGATTTTTTTGGGGGGTTTTTTTTTTGGGTTTTTTGTGGGGTTTGGGGTTTGGAATGGGTTTTTTTTTGGGGTTTTTATGGGGTTTTGGGGGGAGGGGGTTGTTTTGTTTTTATGGGGGTTTTTTTGGGGGGTTTTTGGGGGGGTGGTTTGGGGGGGGTGGGGGTTTTGGGGGGGGGGGGGGTTTGTTTGGGTGTGTGGGGGGTGTTATTTTTTGGGGGGGGGGGGAGGGTTTGGTGTGGGGGGTTGGGGGAAGGGGGATTTTTA
This sequence comes from Rapana venosa, assembly GCA_028751875.1. Taxonomy (NCBI): domain Eukaryota; kingdom Metazoa; phylum Mollusca; class Gastropoda; order Neogastropoda; family Muricidae; genus Rapana; species Rapana venosa. Next base: position 50,034,422 of record CM054160.1, read on the forward strand.
TGTGGGTTGGGGGTTTTTGGGTTTTGGGTTTGGGGGTTTTGGGGGGTTTTTGGGGTGGGGTTTTGGGTGGTGTGTGGGGGGATGGGGGGGGGGGTGGGGGTTGGGTTTTTTTGGGGGGTTGGGTTTTTTGGGTTTTGGGGGTTTGGGTTTTGTGGGGGTTTTGGGGTGGTGTTGTTGGGGTTTTTTGGGGGGTGGGGGAAAGTGGGGGGGGTGGTTTGGGGGGTGGTTTTTTTTTGGGTTTTTTGGGTTTTTTTTGTGTGATTTTTGGGGGTTTTGGGTTTTGGGTTTTTATTTTTGGTTGGGGGGGGTGGTTTTGTTTTTGGGGGGTGTTTGTGGTTGGGGAGGTTTTTTTTGGGGGGTTGGGGGGGTTTTTTGGGTTTTTTTTTTATTTTTTGGGGTTTGGGTTTTTTGTTTTTTTTTTTTTGGGGGGTTTTTTGGGGGGTTTTTGGGGTAGGGTGGGTTTTGTGTTTTTTTTTTTTTTTTGTTTTGGGTTTGTTTGGGGGGTTTTGGGGTTTTTGGGGTTTGGGTTTTGTGTTTTTTGGGGGTTTTTTTTTTTTTTGTTTTTTAAATTTTTATTTTTTTTTTTTTTTTTTATGTGGGGGGGGTGTGGGTTTTTTTTTTTGGGGGGGGGTTTTTTTTTGTGGATGATTTTTTTTTTGGGGGGGTTTTTTTTTTTTTGGGGGGGGTTTTTTTTTTTTGTTTAGGGGGGGGGGTGTTGTTTGGGTTTGGGGTTTTTTGGGGGGTTTTTGGGGGGTGGGGTGGTTTTTTTTTTTGGGGTTTATTTTTTTTTTGTTTTGGGTTTTGTTGGTTGGTTTTTGGGGGTTTTTGGTTTTTATTTTTTTTTTTGGGTTTTTATTTTGTTTTTTGGGTTTATTGGGTGTTTTTTTTTTTAGGTTTGTTTTGGGTTTTTTTTTTTTTTTTTTTGTGGTATTTTTTTTTTTTGTTTTTTTTTTTTTGGTGGTTATTTTTTTATGGTTTGGGGGGTGGGGGGTTTTTTTTTGGGGGTTTGGTTGTGGGGGTTTTTGGGGTTTTTTTTTTTTTGGGGGGGGGGGGGGGGTTTTGGGGGGATTTTTTTTTGTTTTTTTGTTTTTGTGGGGGGGTTTTTTTTGGGTGTTTGGGGGTTTTTGTTGGTTTTTTGTTTTTTTTGGGGTTTTTGGATTGGTTTTTTGTGGGTTTTTTTTGTTTTGGGTTTTTTTTTTTTTTTTTTTTTTTTTTTTTTTTTTTTGTTGTTTTTTGTTTTTTTTTTTTTTTTTTTTTGGGGGGTTTTTTTTTTTTTTTGGGTGTTGTTTGGGTTTGGGTTTGTTTGGTTTTTTTTTTTTTGTTTGTTTGTGTATTTTTGGGTTTTTTGTTTGTTGTGGGTTTTTTTTTTTTTTTTTTTTGAGGGGGTGGGTTTTTTTGGGTTTGGGAGGGGTTTTTGGGGTTTTTTTTTTTTTTTTTTTTTTTTTTTTTTTTTTTTTTTTTTTTTTTTTTTTTTTTTTTTTTGTTTTTTTTGTTTTTTTTTTTTTTTTTTTTTTTTTTTTTTTTTTTTCCCCCCTTTTTTTTTTGGGGGGGGGGGTTTTTTTTTTTTGGAGGGGGTTTTGGGGTTTTTTGGGGTTATGGTTTTTTTGGGTTTTGGGGGGGGGTTTTTTTTTTTTTTTGTTTGTTTTTTTTTTGGTTGGTTTTTTGTGTGTTTTTGTTTTTTGTTGTTGTTGTATTTTTTTTTTTTTGTTTTTTGTTGGGTTTTTTTTTTTTTTTTTTTTTTTTTTTTGTTTTTGTTTTGTTTTTGTTTTTTTGGGTTTTTTTTTGGGGGTTTTGGGGGGGGGAAATTTTTTTTTGTTTTTTTGGGGTTTTGGGGGGTTTTTTTTTTTTGGTTGGGGTTTGGGTTTTTGGTTTTTGGGGGTTTTTGGGGGGGTTTTTTTTTTTTTGGGGGGTTTGTTGTTTGGGTTTTTTGTTAGGGTGGGTTTTTTGTGGGTGGTTGGGGGGGGGGGGGGTTTGGGGGGGGGGGGGGGGGGGGGTGGGGGGTGGGTGGGGGGGTGGTTGGGGGGTGGGGTTTTTGGTGGTTGTGGGTGGGGGTGGTGTGTTGGGGGGTTTGGGGGGGGGGGGTTTTGGGGGGGTGGGGGGGGGGGGGTGGGTGGTGGGTGGGGGGGGGGGGGGGGGGGGGGGGGGGGGGGGGGGGGGGGGGGTGGGGGGGTGTTTGGGGTTGGGGGGGTGGGTGTGGTTTGGGGGTTTTTTGGGTGGGGTGGGGGGGGGTTATGGGGGGTGTGATGGGGGGGGTTTTGGGGGGGGTGTTTGGGGTGGGGTGGGGGTTTGGGGGGTTTTTTTTGTTTTTGGGGGGGGGGGGTGGTGGGGGGGTTGTGTTGGGGGGGGGGGGTGGGGGGGGTGGGGTGGGGGGGTTGGGGGGGGTTGGTTTTGGGGGGGGGGGGGGGGGGGTGTGGTGGTGGGGGGTGGGGGGGTGGGGGGGGGGGTTTTGGGGGGGTTGGGGGGTGTTTGGGGTTTTTTTGGGGGGTTTTTTTTGTGGTGTTTGGGGGTGTGTTTGGGGGTGGGGTTTTTTGTGTGGGGGGTGTGGTTTTGTGTGTTTTGTGTGTATGTGTGTGGGTGGTGGGGTTTTTTGGGGGGGGGTGGTGTGGGTTGTTTGGGGGTTTTGGGGTTGTGTGTTGGTTTTGGTGTGTGTTTTTGTGTGTGTGTGTTTGGGTTGTGTGTGTGTGTTTTGGGGTGTGTTTTTTGGGGGGGTTTTTGTGTTGGTTTTTTTTTGTGTGTTGTTTTGGGTGGTTTTGTGTGTGGTGTGTGTTGTGGGGTGTGTGTGTTGTTGTGTGTTGTTGTTTTGGGGTGTGGTGTGTGGGGTGTTGTGTGTTTGTGGTTTGGGTTTGGGGTGTGGGGGTGTTGTTTTGGGGGGGGGTTTTTGGTTTTTTTGGGGGGTGTTGTGTGTTTGGGGGTTTTTTGTGTGTGTGTGTGTTGTGTGTGGTTTTTGTGTTTTGGGGTTTTGGGATTGTTTGGGGGGGGGGGTTTTGGGGTGTTTTTTTGTGTTTTGGGGGGGTTTTTGTGTTTTGTGTTTATTGTTGGGGTGTTTTTGGGTTTGGGGGTGTTTTGTTTGTTTTTTTTTTTTGAATTTTTTGTTTTGGGTTTTTTTGTTGATTTTTTATTTTGTTTTTTTTTTTTTTATTTTTTTTTTTTTTTTTTTTTGGTTTTTTTTTGTTTTTGTTTTAATTTTTTTTTTTTTTTTTTTTTTGGTTTGTGGGTTTTTTTTTGGGATTTTGGGGGTTTGGGGGTGGGGGGTTTTTTTGGGTTTGTTTGGGTTTTGGGGTTTTTTTTTTTTGGGGGGTTTTTTTGGGGGTTTTGTTGTTTTTGTGTGGTTTTTTTGTTATGGGTTTTTGGGGGTTTTTTGGGTTTGGGGGGGGCTTTTGGGTTTTTTTTGTTTGGGGGGGTTTTGGGGGGTTTTGTGTTTTGGGGGTGTGTGGGTTTTTTTTTTGGGGGGTTTTTTTTGTTTTGTGTGGTTTTTTTTTTTTTTTTGTTTTTGTTATTTTTTGGGTGGGGTTTTTTTTGTTTTTTTTTTGTTTTTTTTTTTTTTTTTTTTTAGGGTTTTTTTGGGGGGCTTTTGGGGGGTTTTTTGTGTTGGGGAAATGGGGGGGGTTTTTTTTTTTTGGGTGTGTGTTGGGGGGTTGGGTTTGTGGGATGTTGGTGGGGGGGGGGGGTTTGTTGGGTTTGTGAATTTGTTTTGGTGGTTTTTTGGGGGGGGGTGGGGGTGTGGGTTTGGGTTTTTTTGGGGGTTTGGTGTTGGGGTGTTGTGTGTGTTGTGTTTTTGTGGTGTGTGTTTTTGTGGTGTGGGTTGTGTTTGGGGTTTGGGGTTTTGGGTGGTGTGTGTTGGGGGTGTGTTGGGTTGTGTTGGTTTTTGGGGTGTTTGGGGGGGGTTGGGGGGTGGGTGGTGGGGGTGGGTTTTGGTTGGGTGTGGGGGTTTTTTTGGTGTGGGGTTTTGGGGGGTTTTTTGGGGGTTTTGGGTGTTTTTTTGGGGGGGGGTTTTTTTTTTTTGTTTGGGGGTGGAAGGGGGGGGGTGTTTGGGGGGTTTTTTGGGGGGTTTTGGGGGTGGGTTTGTGGTGGGTGGTGTGTGTGTGTTTTTGGGGTGTGGTTTGGGTGTGGGGTTTTTTGGGGGGGGTGAGTGGGGGTTTGGGGTGTTTGGTGGGGGGTTTTTTTTTTGGGGGGGGGGGGGGGGGGTTTTGTTTGGTGTTTTTTTTTTGGGGGGTTGGGGGGTGGGTTTTTGTTTGGGGTTTTGGGGTTGGGTTTTTTTTTGGGGGGTTTTTTTTTTGGGGGTGGTTGTATTTGGGTGGGGAGGGGGATTTTGGGGTGGGGTTTTGGGTGTGTTTGGGTTGGGGTGTGGTTGGGGGAGTTTGGGGGTGTTGGGTTTTTGGGGGGGGGGTTTGGGGGTTTTTTTTTGGTTTGTTGGTTTTTTTGGGGTTTGTGGGTTTTTTTTTGTGGTTGGGGGGGGGGGTTTGGGGGGGGGGGGGTTTTTGGGTTTGGGGGGGTTTTTGGGGGGGAGGGGGGGTTTTTTGTTTTGTGTGTGGGGTTTGGGTGGGTGGTTTTGGGGATGGGTTTTGGGGGTTTTTGGGGGTGTTTTGGGGTGTTTTTGGGTGGGGTTGTGTTTTTGGGGATTTTGGGTTTGGTGGGTTGGGGGGTTTAGGGGGGGGGGAGTTGGGGGTTTGGTTTGGGGGGGGGGGTTTTTTGGGTTTGGGGGTGTTTTTTTAAATTTTTTTTTAGGGGTTTTTTTTTTTGTATTTGTGTTGTTGTTTGGTTGTTTTATTTTGGTTTTTTGGGGGGGGTTTTTGTATTTGGTTTTGTTTTTATTTGGGGGTGGTGGGGGTTTGGGGGTTTTGGGTTTTATGTTTTTTTTTTGGGTGGGGTTTGGGTTGGGTTTTGGGGGGGTTTTTGGGTGGTGGGGGGTTGTTGTTGGGGTTTTTTTGGGTTTGTTTTGGGGGGTTTTTGTGTTTTGGTTTTTGGGGTTGTGTGTTATTTTTGGTGTGGTGGGTTTGGGGGGGTTGGTGTTTTGTTGGGGGTGTTGGGGGGGTTTTTTTTGGGGGGTTTTTAGGGGTTTTTTTTGGGTTTGGGTTTTGTTTTGGGTATTGGGTTTTTGGGGGGTTTTTTGTTTTGGGGTGGGGGTTTTGGGGGGGGGGGTTTGGTTTGGGGGTTTTTTTTTGGGGGGTTTTTTTGTGGGGGTTTTTTTTTTTTATTTTGTTGGGGGTTTTGGGGTTTTTGGGGGGGGGTAGGGGTTTGGGGGGGTTTTTTTTTTTATTTTTTTTGGGGGTTTTTTTTTGTTTTTGGTTTTTGGGTGGAATTTGTTTTTTGGTTTTTTTTTGTTTTTTTTTGGTTTTTGGGGGTTTTTTTTTGTTTTTGGGTTGGGGGTTTGGGTTTTTTGGGGTTTTGGGGGAGGGGTTGGGGGTGGGGGGGGTTTTTTTTTGGGGGGGTTGGTTTGGGGTTTTGGTTTTGTTGGTGGTTGTGGGGTTTTTGGGGGTTGTGTTTGGGGGGTGGGTGTTGTTGGGGGTTTTTTTTGTGTGTGTGTGTGTTTTTGGGGGGGGGGTGGTGGTGGGTTTTTGTGTGTTGTGTTTTGTGTTGGGTGTGTGGTTTGGGGTTTTTTTGTGTTTTGTGTGTGTGGTTTGTGTGTGTTGGGGTTTTTTGTGTTGTGGTGGGTTTTTGTGTGTGTTTTGTTAAATTTTTTTTTTGGGTGTGGGGGTGTGTTGGGTGTGTATGTTGGGGTGTGGTTTTGTGTTGGGGGTGTTGGGTTTTGGGGGTTTTTTGTGGGTTTTTGTGTGGGTGGTTGGTGTTGGGGTTTTGTGTGTGGTGTTGGGTTTTGGGGGTGTTGGGGTGTGGGGGTTTTGGGGTTGTTGTGTGTGTGTTTGTGTTGTGGGTTGGGTTTTTTGGGGGGGTTGTGTGTGTGTGGGTTTTTTTGGGGTTTTGTGTGTGTGTGTGTTTGGGGGTGGTTTTGTGTGTTGGGGTGTGTGGGGGTTTTTTTGTGGGGTGTGTTTGTGTTGTGTGTTTTTGGGGGGGTGTGTGTAGGGGTGGGGGGTGTGTGTGGTTGTGGGTGTTTTGTTGTGTGGGGTGTGTGGTGTTGTGTTGTGTTGTTTTGTGTGTGTGTTGGGGTGTGTGTGTGGGTTTTTTGGTGTGGGGGTTTTTGTGTTGTGTTGGGTGTGTTTGTGGGATGTGTGTGTGTGTGTGTTTGTTGTTTTTGGGGGTGTTGTGGGTGTTTTATGGGGGGGGGTGGGGTTTGTGTGGGGTTGTTTTGGGGGGTGGTTTTGGGGGGGTGTGGGTTTTTGTGTGTGTGTGGGGTGGGGGGGGGTTGGGGGTTTTGGGTTTTTTGTGGTGTTGTGGGGGGTGGTGGGGTTTTGGGGTTTTTGGGTGTGTGGTGTGTGTGGGGGGGGTGTGTGTGTGTGTTTTGGGGGTTTTTGTTTTGTGGTTTGTTTGGGGGGGGGGGGGGGGGGGGGGGGGGGGGGGGGGGGGGGGGGGGGGGGGGGGGGGTTTTTTGTGGGGGTGGTTTTTGTTGGGGGGGTTTTGGGTGGGGTTTTGGGGGGGTGGGTGGGGGGGGGTTTGGGGTTTGGGGTGTGTGTTTGGGTTTTGGGGGTGTGTTTGGGGGGGGGTTTTTTGTGGGTTTGTGTGGGGTTGTGGGGGGGGTGGTGTGGGGGTGTGGTTGGGGGGGGTTTGGGGGTTTTTTGGGGGGGTGGTGTTTGTGGGGTTGTTGGGGGGTTTTTGTGGGTGTTGGGGTGTGGGGTGTGGGTTGTTGTGTTGTGGGTTGTGTGTGGTGTGTGTGTTGGGGGGGGGTTGGGGGGTGTGTTGGTGTTTGGGTTTTGGGGGTTTTGTGTGTGTGTTGTGGTTGTGTTGTGTGTGGGGTTGGTTGTATGTTTGTGTGTTGTTGGGGGTGTGTGTGTTGGGGGTGTGTTTTGGGGGTTGTGTGGTGTTGGGGTTTTGGGGTGTTGTTGGGGTGTGTTGGTTGTGGTTGTTTGGGGGGGGGGGTTGTGTTTGGGGGGTGTGTGTTTTTTGGGGGGGGTGTTGTGTGTGTTTGGGTGTGGGTGTGTGTTTGTGTGTGTGTGTGTTTGTGTTGTGTTTTGTGTGTTTGTGGTGTGTTGGGGGTGGGTTTGTGTGTGGTTGTGTGTGTTTTTGGGGGGGGGTGTTTTTTTTGGGGGTGTGTGGGGGTGTGTATGTGTGTGTGTGGTTTGTTTTGGGGGGTGGTGTGGTTTTTGTGTGTTTGTGGGGGGTGTGGGGGGTTGGGGGGGGGTGGGGTGTGGGTTTTTGGGGGGGGTGGGGGGTGGGGGTTGGGGTGGGGGGGGGGTGGGGTTTTGGGGTGGTGGTGGGGGGGGGGGGGGGGGGGGGTGTGGGGGGTTTGGTGGGGGGGGTGGGTGGTTTTGGGGGGGGGGGGTTGGGGGGTGTGTGGGGGTTGGGGGGGGTTTTGGGGGGGGTATGGTGGGTGGGGGGGTTTTGGTGGGGGTGTGGTGGGTTTTTGGTGGTGGGGGGGTGTGTGTGGGGTTTTGATGTGTGTGGGGGTGGGGTTGGGGGGGGTGGGGTTTTTTTGTTGGGGGGTTTTTTGGGGGTGTGTGTTGTGTTGTGGTTGTGGTGGGGTTTTTTTTTTTGGGTTTTGGGTTTTTGGGGGGGGGGTTTGGGGGTTTTTTTTTGGGGGGTGATGTGTGTTGGGGGGGTGATGGTGGGTTTTTGTTGGGGGGTGTGGGTGTTGGGGTTGGGGTTTGTGGGTTTTGGGTGGTATTTTGTGTGTGTGTTGGGGTTTTTGGGGTGTGTGGGTTGTTTTGTTGGTTTTGTTGGGGTTTTTGTGTGTGTGGTTGGGGGTTTTGGGGGGTTGGGGGTTTTTTGTGGTTGTGGGTTGGTTTTGTTTTGATGGTTTTGGGGTTTTGTGGGGGTTGGGGTTTGGGTGGTTGGGTTTTATGGTGTGTGGTGTGGTGGTGGTTTTGGTTGGGTTTGGGGGTGGGGTTTTTGGGTTGGGGTGTTTTTGGGGGGGGGGGTTTTGGGTGTTGGGGTTTTGGGTTTGTGGGGTTTTTGGGGTTTTGGGGTGGGGGGATTTTTGGGTTTTTGGAGGTTTTTTGTGGTGTTTTTTTGTGTTGGGGTTTGTGGTTTGGGTTTGGGTTTTATTTTTTTTTAAATTTTTTGAAAATTTTTTGGGGGTTTTTTTTTTTGTATTTATTTTTAGGGTTTAGTTTGGGGGTTTGGGAAATTAAAATTTTTTGGGGTGTGGGTTGGGGGTTTTTAAAAGGGGTGAGGGTGGGTTTTGGGGGGGGGTGGGGGAAAATTTTTGGGTGTGGGGGGTATTTTGTTAGTGTTGGGGTGATTTGGGGTGGTGGTTGGGGGAGTTTGGTGGGTTGGGGTTTTTTTGGGGGTTGGGGTGGGTAAGGAAAGGGAGGGGGGGGAGTGGTTTGTGGGGTGGGGGTTTGGGGGGGTGGGGGGAGGTTGGATGGGGGGTGTTGTGTTTGGGGGGGGGTGGTTTTTGGGGGGTAATTTTTTGGGGGTGTGTGTTTTTGGGTTTTTTGGGGGTTTGGTTTTGGGGGGTTTTGGGGTTTTTTGGGGAAAGGGTTTTGGGTGGTATTTTTGGGGTGGGAGGGTTTTGTTGGGGGTTGGTTTTAAAAAGGGGGGGGGGGTGGGAAAAAATTTGGGGTTTGTGTTTGGGGTAAAGGGGGTGGGGGTTTTTGTTTAGGGGTTGGGGGGTTTTTTTGGGTTGGGTGGTGAGGTTTTTGGTGGTTGGGGGTAGGGTGTGGTTGGGAGTTTTTTTGGGGTTTTTGGTTTTTTTTGTGGGGGTTTGGGTTTTTGGGTGTGTTGGGGTGTTTGGGGATTTGGTTTTGTTTTTGGGGTGTAGGGTGTGGGGTTGGTGAAGGGGGGGGGGGGTTGGGGGAAAAGGGGTGTGTGTTTGGGGGGGGGATGGGGGGGGGGTGGTGATTTTTGGGGTGGGGTTGGGTTTTGGGTGGGGGTGTGGGGGGGGGGGGGGGTTTTAAGGGGGGTTTGGGTTTTGGGGTGGGGTTTGGGGGGGGGTGGTTTTGTGTTGGGGGGGGGGGTTTTTGTTGGGGGGTTTGGTTGGTGTTTTTGGGGGGGGGGGTTTTGGGGGGGTTTTTGGGTTAAAGGGGGTGGGGGGGGGTTGGTTTTGGGGTTTTTTTGGGTTTTGGGGGTTTGGTTTTGGGGGGTTTTTTTGGGGGGGGGTTTTTTGGGGGGGGGTTTTTTTGTTTGGTTGGTTTTGGGGTTTTTTTGTTTGGTGGGTTTTTGGTGGGTTTTGGGTGTGGGGTTGGTTTTGGGGGGGGGGGATTTTTTTGGGGGGGGGGGGGTTTGGGGTGTTGTTGGAGTGTTGTTTGGGGTTTTGGGTGGTTGTTTTTTTTGTTTTGGGGGGGGGGTGTGGGGGGGGGGGGGGGGTTTTGTTGTGTGTTTATGGGGTGTTTTTGGTTAGTGGGGGTTTTTGGGTTGGGTGGGGGGGGGGTGTTTTTTTGTGGGGTTTTTAGGGTTTTTTTTGAGTTTTGGGGGTTTTTGGGGGATTTTTGTGGTGGGGTGGTGGGGTTTTGGGGGTGGGGGGGATGTTTGGGTTTTTGTTGGTGGGGGGTTGGGTTTGTGTTGGGTTGTTTTGGGGGGGTGTTTGGGGGGGGGGGGAGTGGTTTTTGGGGGGGAGGGGGTTGGGGGGTTTTGGGGTTTGGGGGGTTGTGTGGTTGGGGGGGTGGTTGTGGTGGGGGGTTTGGGGGGGTTGGGGGTTTTTTTTGTGGTTTTGGGTTTGTTTTGTTATTTTGTGGTTTTTGTTTTTTGGGTTTGGGTTTTGTTGGGGTTTGGGGATTTGGGGGTTTTTTGTTTTTTGGGGTTTGTTTGGGGTTTGGGGGGTTTTGGGTGTTTTGTGTTGGGGGTTTTGGGGGGGGGTTTTTTGGGGGGGTTTTTTTTTTTTTTTTGGGGGTTTTTTATTTGTTTTATGTTGGGGGTTTTTTTTTTTTTTGGGTTTTTTTTTTGGGGGTATTTTGGGGGGTTTTTTTGGGGTTTTTTTTTGGGGGTTTGGGGGGGGTTGGGGTTTGGGGGGGGTTTGGGGGTTGTTTTTTGGTTTTTATTTTGGTGGGGTTTTTTTTGGGGTTTTTGGGGGGGGGGGGGGGTTTGGGGATTTTTGGTGGGTTTGGTTGGGGGGGGTTTGGGTTGTGTTTGGGGGGGGGGGGGTGTGATGTGTGTTGGGGGGGTGTTTTTTTGATTTTTTTTTTAGGTGTGTTGTTTGTTTTGGGGTTTGGGGTTTTTTTTTGGGGTTTTTTGTGTTGGGGGGGGGGGTTTTTTTTTTTTTGGGTGTGTGTTTTTGGGGTAGGGTTTGGGGTTGGGGATTTTGGGGTTTTTTGGGGGTTTTTTGTGGGGTTTTTTTTTTTGTTGGGGGGGGGTGTTTTTGGGGGTTTTTTTGGGGGTGGGTGGTTTTGGGGGGATGGGGTTTTGGGGTTTTATTTTTTTTGGGGTTTTTTTGGTTTTTTTTGGGGTTTTTTTTTTGGGTTTTTTGGGTTTTTGGTTTTTTTTGGTTGGGTTTTTTGTTGAGTGTGTTTTTTTGTTTGTTTTTGGGGGGTTTTGGGGGGGGTATTTGTTGTTTGTTGGGGTGGGGGGGTTTTTTGTGTTTGGGGGGGTTTTTTTTGGGGTTGGGGGGGATGTGTTTGGGGGTTTTTTTGTTTTTTGTGTTGGTTTTTTTGGGTTTTTTGTTTTGGGGTTTGGGGGGTTTGGGGGGGGGAAGGGTGGGTTTTGTTTTTTGGGGGTAGTGGGAGGTTGGGGGTTTTTGGGTTTTTTGGGGTGGGTTTTTGGGGGGGGTTTGGGGGGGGGTGGGGGGTGGGGGGGGGGGGGTTTGTTGGGGGTTGTTGGGGGGTTTGTTGTGGGGTTTTGGGGGGGTGGGAGGGGTGGGGGGGGGAAAAAAGGGGGTGGGGGGGGGGTGTGTTGGGGGTTTTGGGGATTTTTTATGGGTGGTGGTTGGGTTTTTTGGGGTTTGGGGTTGGGTGGTGTGTGGGTGTTTTTGGGGGTATTGGGGTGAAAGGGGGGTTTTTTGGGGGTTTTGGGTTGTTTGGGGTTTTATTGTATGGGGGTTGGTGTGTGTTGGGTTGTTTAGGGGGGTGGGTGTTTGGGTTTGGGGGGGTGGTTGGGTTTTGGGGTGGTGTTTTTGGGTTTTTTGTTGGTTGTTGTTGTTTGGGGATTTGTTGGGTTTGGGTTGGGGGGTTTGTTTGGGAGTTTTTTTGGGGTTTGTTTTTGTGGTTGTGGGGGTTATTTGGGGTTTGGGTTTTTGTTGGGGGGGTTTTTTTTTTTATTTTTTGTTTTTTTGGGGGGGGTTTTTTTTGGTGTTGTGTGTGTTTTTTTTTTTTGTTTTGTGGGGTTTTTAGGGGTTTGGGTTTTTTAAGGTTTGGGGGGGGTTTTTTTTTTTTTTTTTTTGTTTTTTTTTTTTTTTTTTTTTTTGGGGGTGTTTGGGGTGGGTGGGTTTTTGGGTTTGTTTGTTTTTGTGGTGTTTTTTGTTTTTATTTTGGGGATTTTTTTTTGTTTGGGGGGGGGTGATTGGGGGGTTTGTCACCCACACAAGCCCCCCCCCCACACAACACACACACCAAAATCAACAACAAACATCAACTGCCAACCCCCCCCCCCCCCTCCAAAACAAACAAACAAACAAATAAACAACAACAACAACACCAAAACCAAAACAAAAAACACACACCAATTGCGCCCACCAACCCCTTCCTCCCTTCCATAAAAAAGAACAACAAAATAGAACAACAAAACCAGCAAACTATTGGCGTAAAAGCTTAGTACAAAATGCCACTGATATCCTTAGGAAAGAACGAAAGAACAGTTAAGGGGGGCAAAATACAGACCACCAGAGAGTTGAAATAGAACTGGTGGGTGTTCCCTTGCTGAACAACAACGACAACAACAACGACAACAACAACAACAAATTCTCCTGGATTCCATTGCCACTGTTAAGCCTACGTCTATTTCTTTTTGGCTCTCTGTCTCTGTCTGTCTGTCTGTCAGTCTGTCTATCTGTCTGTCTGTCTGTCTGTATGCATGTCTCTCTGTCTGTCAGTCTGTCTGTCTGTTTCTCTCTCTCTCTCGCATGTTATTGTTCATTTCATTTGAGAATTGTGTGTTTATTAACGCATATCTTTTTTTCTAAGAAAAAAATTAGAATCTATGTATCTCTTGATATTAATGCTCAGGTCAGTTAGGGATTATGTATTGTACAATATACACTTATCTTTTTTTTTTTAAATCCTGTTGTCATTGTTGTAGTAGGGTTTTTCCCTTGTTTTATTGATAGTCCCTAATCAGGGCAAGGGCCGGATGAGAAAATGTTTGCCTATGCTTGTTCTGTTACCCTTGAAAAATAAAGACAAGATGTATTCATTCATTCGTTCATTCATTTATTCATTCTCTTTCTCTTTTTCTCTCTCTGAAAAAAAAATTCTTTCCAAGTTCCACAACTCATTTGCAAAAAACAAACACAACAATACTCTTTAGGCAAAATACAATTCCACCTTTCACTACGCCTAGCATTTTTACAAACACACACACACACACACACACACGCCGATAATGTGGTTATGTTGGAGATAGTTAGTTGTTTGTTAGTTGTTAGTTGTTTAGTTTGAAGCCCTGTTGGCAAACTTTTGTAATTGTTCTTGCTGCGGTTTAAGCTGTTTAAATGCCTCCCCCCCTTACCCCCGTCCCTCCCATAATTTCTTTGTATTTTTTTTCTTTTATCTCGTGCACAGACACTAATAGGTAAACACACACACACACATACACACACACGCGCGCACGTATGCGCGTGCACACACACACACACACACACACACACGTTCTCTATATATTGTAACACTATCTTTTGTCTAATATCACCTTGAGTGAACAGACATTAAATTAAAGAAAGTACACACACACACACACACACACACAAAATGCACACCATTCACAAACAAAAGAAAATGAACACCAACAAATATTGGTGTGAAAATATGGTACAGAATGTTCACAGATATCCTTAGGAAAAGGCAACAATCAAACTATTCTGGGAAGCAAGGACAAAGTGATAGAGAGCTAAGAATGGAAACTGGGTGGGTGTTTCATTGTTGAAAAAAGAAACAGGATTTTCTTGGGATTTCTTTGCCATTTATAGGCTTATGTATTGTTCGTGTCTTACATCTCTCTCTCTCTCAATATAATATTTAATCTCTCTCTCATAATGGTTTGCTACTTTGTAAATAATAATTCTTCACTGTAATATTTTTTCTCTCTCTCATGTTAGTTTGTTACCTTGTAAAGTGAGTGTCCTTCACTCTTAGGATCACTATGATATTTTTTAATGTTCCTTCTTTCTGCTCTCTCTATCACATTTGGCTATTACTGGAAACGTGATGAGTTTGCATTATTTCCTTCTTCGTTTTTGATTGTGCGTGTATGTGTTTATGCGTGTGTGTAACATTTATTTTATCTATTTATTTTGAGAATACTGGAGTTAGCAATCATCTATGTGTGTGCTTGCGTAGTAGTAGTTCTTCAATTTAACGTCCATCCACCAAATCGTGATATCAGACGGAAAAGTGTGTATGTGTGTGTGCATGTGTGTGTGTGTGTGTGTATGTGTGTTTCCGCGAGCGTGTGTAAGCATTATTATCCAATCAAATCAACAGAGAAGCGAATGGATGGGACCCACATGTTTGTTGTTTTTCCCCCAGCAGAGCAATGAAACGGTGTAGCGGGGAACAAACGCACCCACACTTGAAATGACACCTGGGACATTCTATTGTTACGTTTAAGCCTTTTTTTTTTAGTGTTTGTTGTTTAACTACTTGTCCTTTTTTTCCTTCGCTTTTCATTTATTCGAGGGTAGCAGACACTATATTCAAATGGTTAAGACCTTTCGAATTGAGTAACATGGGCCCATTTAGTCGTGGGTTCGAATCACAGGGGCGTGTGCGGAATTAAGGGTGGGGAGTTTTTATTATCTCCTAGTGCATGCTTGTCTATGTGTTCAAGTTTGTGTATGTGTGTGTGTGCACACACGCGGGTGTGTGTTTGTGTGTTTGTGTGTGTGTGTTTTGGCGCGCGTGCGTGCTAGTCTCTGTGTGTGTGCTTGCAATCCTGTGCATTCGTGAATGAACGCATGTGTAATTGTATATACCAATGTCCCTGTGAATAACTGCACGACTCTATAACTTGTTATGTCTCCAAACTACCATGGACAGGGGTCTTTGCAAGCCAGAATCCTACACAAGACACACACAACCTTCCCACAGCAATTTCAATAAAACCCTGTAGAGACAATGACATCGCCATTCGCTCTTGGCTTTTATTCGTTTGATTATTTATTGCCTTTTCCTTTAACAATATGTAGAGGGGAAGAAAAGAGAGAGGGAGGGGGAGGATAGGGGAAGAGGAAGGATGAGGGAGAAGGGAGAGGATAAGGGAGGGAGTGTGTAGGGTGTGTGACCTGAAAAAAGCAATTTGATAAGTAGACCTAAATTTGAACATTGTTTTTGATTGGTTCTTTAACCCTTTTCTGTTTTTGCTTGTCCTCGCTCTCTCTCTTACACACACACACTATCTCTCTCTCTCTCTCTCTCTCTCTCTCTCTCTCTCTCTCTCTCTCTCTCTCTCTCTCTCTCTCTCTCTTCTTTTAAAATCATGTTGTCATTGTTGTAGTAAGATTGTTACCTGTTTTGTTGGTAGTCCCTAATCAGGGCAAGTATGCGCATGCTTATTCTGTTACCCTTGAAAAATAAAGATTCATTCATTCATTCTCTGTGTGTGTCTCTCTCTCTCTCTGACTCTCTCTTAAG
>CM054160.1:50061686-50071686 GCA_028751875.1 Rapana venosa
AACAGCGTCACTTACGTAATTGTCTCCCATGTGACAATGTCATTGTGTGTACACTACCTTAGCAACAGTTCCTACAACGCTCACTCCAACCCTGCGTAACATCTGACAAGAGTTATCAGTCACACTGATTGTCCATTTCAGTATGACGCAGTGTGTTTGATTAGCGGTTTACATAACAGAAGCTCACTCCATTATCAGTGACAACATGAAGTGGCCAAAATAAATTGGTCCTGTCAATAGCGTAAGGCCACAAAGCAAATTCAAGCATTGAGCTCCTCGATCTGATGGCATTGGTTCCACACTCATTTGAGGGGATTTTGCCTCTGCTATTACAAATGGGGACGGGATAGCCCAGCGGTTAGAGCACTCACTGTCCCCAAACCAATGTCATAATATAACTACTATATACAATTATATAAAAGAATGAAATACAATTTAAAATAAATTGTTAAGCAGCATCGAGCGTGATTACTAAGTGGATGGGTGACCATTTGCATGCCTTCACTTCGTTAGAGTCCCCCAGTTCACCCAGCTGTAGGATACTTGCCTGTTTTAGGGTCAGGGAATATAAAGCAGTAAAGGAGAGGAGATGGGTGCTGCCCTCAATATGCTGGATCCTGGAAAAGCTGAGGTCTCTGATGCCTCACTCCCCTACAACCACAAAAGGTTATGGGAACACCTTTACCTTTTATCTTTATAATTACTGCCAGCTCCATCTCAGATTCCATGAAAGTCCTTCAGATGAGACTATAAAAACTGAGACCCTGACTACAAACTTATGCAGGATATCTTGTGCACAAGTTGAAAACCATTTCGCATATTGGAAGAGTAGAACTTTGATTGCTGGCACGAACAAATCAGAAACATAATAATAACAAAAACAGATGCACAATGGTGTTGTGTTTACACATAATCCCGAAATCAGAATGTGGCTATCTACTTTAATGGTGAGCAAATGGTCACATACACACGACATCTCACCATTCATGAACCTCGAAGCTCTAGTTAGGGGGAAAAATAAATTTTAAAAAAGAATAAAATAAAGGTAGCACTCACTGTGACTGAAACCAGAGTACTCAGGCAAACAGACAGCTAGATGATCAAACACCATAGCCTGTTACGCACACAAAAGTATTACAAACGATCAGCCTTGAGATACAGATCGATCAGGTAAACGTCCCTTCCACGAGTCACACACTCTTTGTTTCCTGCTGTTGTAAGTTGCCTGGGTGTCAGTTTTCATGAGGTGGGGGTGTGAATTGTCAACACCGCTAGTGACGTGATTAGTCACGTGAAGCGCTGATTATGGATTGGCTGTCAGAGGAGAGAAGTAGCCAATTATCTGGCAGGAAAAGCAAGTCACTCTGACCTGCCTGTGTGCAGGTGATTGATTGTTACTAGTTAAGGGGGGAAAGAGAGAGAGAGAGAGAGAGAGAGAGAGAGAGATGAAGGGAGAGAGAGAGAGAGAGTGTGTGTGTGTGCGTGCATGTGTGTGTATGTCTGTCTGACTGTGTGTGTGAGTGTGTGTGTGTGTGTTTGTGTTTGTGTGTGAGTGTGTGTGTGTGTGTGTGAGTGCACAAAAACATACTTTTGCAAAAGCACATTAGCATGTAAATTGGAAATGATCCTATGAAGTGCATACAATATTTTTGGTAACAAAAATACTTGCACATAAAAATTAATATGCTTATTCATTCCATTGGAACAAGCACCACATGTGAAGTCTCTCTCTCTCTCTCTCTCTCTCTCTCTCTCTCTCTCTCTCTCTCTCTCTCTCTCTCTCTGTGCAATTAAATCTTTCTCCTTCAGACACTCTTTCTCTGTGCAATCAAATAGTTGTCGCTCTGTCCATCTGAGAGAGAGAGAGAAAGAGACAGACAGACATACAGACAGACACAAACACACACATTCTCTCTCTCTCCCTCTGACGGTTTGTTTGCCTGTCTTTCTCTGTCTCTTGTTCTCTGACCATCTGTCGGTCTGTCTGTTTGTATGCCTGTCTGTTTGTCTGTCTGTTTGTATGCCTGTCTGCCTGCCTCTATCTCTGTCTCTCATTGTTGATGAATCGTCTGCCTGTCTTTCCCCATCTCTCTCTCTATTCGGGATAGCCTAGTGGTTAGAACATTGCGCTCGCAATCTGACGACCCGGGTTCAATTCTCGTTCAAGGGGGATATTTTCCCCTGGAGTTAACATCAGTGCAGACTCCACTCTCCCCAAAAGTCCTTCGGATGAGACTATAAACCGAGGCCCCGTGTGCGAACGCACGCAGAGCATCTCGCGCACACATTAAATCCTGTTACGGTTTTCGTAAGAGTAGGTCATGGTGTGCCGGTGGGAACAGATGACAGAATTAACAAAACCCGCATTCACACGGGGACTGGATGAAAAAAAAAGCACATAAGTGCTTAGTCCATTATTTTCGATATCAAAGAATAAAATAATTTAGAATATAAATATTCTCTCTCTTTCTCTCTCTCTCTCTCTCTCTCTCTCTCTCTCTCTCTCTCTCTCTCTTTCTTTCTCTCTCTCTCTCTCCCTCCCTCTCTTCTCTCTCTCTTTCTTTCTCTCTCTCTCTTCCCCTCTCTCTCTCTCTCTCTCTTCCCCTCTGTCTCTCTCTCTCTCTCTCTCTCTCTCTCTCCCCTGGCCCCCTTCCTCCCCCCCCTCTCATCCCCCTCACCCCCACCCCTTCCTCAACCATCCCCTTTTCATTCAGTAATCTGTTTTAAATGTCTGCACAGTTTAAGCCGTTCCCCTTCCAGAGTGAAACTGACACGGCCAGCAGACGTCGCAGTCTCATTTGCACGCGAAAGTGGATCCTCCATGTTGTTAAGTCTGCCTGTGAAATTGACAACCTCCTAACCCTTGTCAGTTGCTCCACAGCAGAGAAAGGGAGGGAGGGAGGGAGGGAGGGAGGGAGAGAGAGAGAGAGAGAGAAGAAGAGAGGGGAGAGGAGAGGGAGGGGATGGGATAGAGAGAAGAGGGGGTGGGAGGGAGAGAGAGAGAGAGAGAGAGAGAGAGAGAGAGAGAGAGAGAGAGAGAGAGAGAGAGAGAGAGAGAGAGAGAGAGAAAAAAAGAGGGGAGGGTCTGGGGATAGTGAGAGGGAAAGAAAGAGAGGGAGAGAGAGGGGGGAAGAGAGAGAGAATAGGAGGGGAAGGGGAGAGAGAGAAAAGATAGAGAGAGAATAGGGGGAGGGAATGGGGATAGAGAGAGAGGGAGAGAGAGAGGGGGGAGAGATGTGGCTTGGCCCTGCCCCCCACCCCCCTCCCTCGCACACATTCTCTCTCTCTCTCTCTCCTCTTCTCTCTCTCTCTCCTCTCCTCTCCTCTCTCTCTCTCTCTCTCTCTCTCTCTCTCTCTCTCTCTCCTCCTCTTTCTCTCTCACACACACATACACACACACTCTCTCAAACACACACACACATAATCGTTACACAAAGTAGGTCATATTTTGCGCTGGCAGCAATGGATGACAAAATTTACATAATGGCATGGGCACAGGGACTGGATGTTAAAATAAACACGTCTGTGTTTTGTTCCCCATTATGCTCGAAAATAAAAAGTGAAACAAAATAAAGGGAAGCACACAGACACCCACCCACACACACACACACACACACACACACACACACTCGCACGCAAACACACACAACAAACACACACACACACTCACTCACTCAACACACACAAACACACACAACACACACACTCATAACACACACACACACGGGGACTGGATGTAAAAAAGCACATGGGTGCTTATTCATTATCCTCGAAATAAAAGAATTTGTAATTGTCATTGTCATTGTCATTTGTCACACACACACACACACACCACACACACACACACACACACACACGCGCGCGCGCGCGCGCGAACCTTATCTTTCCCTACAAAACCATAAAAAAGTGAAGAACTAACTAATACACATACACTCACTCACTCACACACATCCGCGCGCGCGCTTGCACACACACACACACACACACACACACACACACACACACACACACACACACACACACACACACACACACACACAGACACACACACACACGAATTTTATCTTTCCCTACAAAACCATAAAAAAGTGAAGAACTAACTAATACACACACTCACTCATTCACACACACACACACACACACTCACACAACACACACACACACACACGCGCGCGCGCGCGCGCGCACGATTCTTATCTTTCCCTGCAAAACCATAAAAAGTGAAGAACTAATACACACACTCACTCATTCACACACACAACACACACACACACACACACACTCACACACAAACACACACACAACACACAAACACACACACACAAACACTCACACACACAAACACACACACAACACACACTCACACTCACACACACAAACACACACACAAGCACACACTCACACTCACACACACACACAAACACACACACAAGCACACACAACACACACACACACACACACACACACTAATGGCTTATGCTAGGCACTGCATCACCCTGAAAGTCTGCTCTTCCATTGTCTGCCAGAAGAGTTAATGCCAAGAGAAATGGTCTGGAACTGTCCCTCTGTATCTCTCACGCACTCAGTTACCACAGTCATCTTGCTATTGAGTTTCTCCCATTGTAGCACATTCCGGTGTTTTCTTCTGTTGGCTTTATTCTCACCATTCTTTAAATGTGAACAAGACGGATACCATAGCTGAGTGAGTGGTTAAGGCCGTTTTTTTTTCAACCGCATTCATCCATGAGGTTGTGGGTTCGAATCTCGGCGGCGGAATCTGGTGGGGGACGGGATAGCCTAGTGGTTAGAACTTTGCGCTAGCAATCTGACGACCCGGGTTCCATTCCCGTTCAAGGGGGATATTTTCCTCTGGAATTAAGACTCCACTCTTCTCCAAAGTTCTTCGGATGAGACTATAAACCGAAGCCCCGTGTGCGAACACACGCGGAACATCTTGCGCACACATTAAATCCTGTTCCGCTTTTCGTAAGTGTAGGCCATTGTGTGCCAGTGGGAACAGATGACAAAATTGACAAAACAGCGTACACACGGGGACTGGTTGTAAAAAAGCACACAAGTGCTTATTCCATTATCCTTGATATAAAGTAATAAAGTAAAGTAAAAAGTAAAAGTAAAGAATTAAGGGTGGGGATTTTTGCCATGTTTCAGTACCACTTCAAGTGTAAACCTATCCGCCAGCGCCTTAATCTCCTTCATGTGTATATAAACACACATGCAGAAAATCACATATGCGCGTTAAAGATCCTGTCAGTTATGCCAACGCTCGGTGGGTTACGGAAACACGAACATACCCAGCATGCATCCCCGAAGGCGACATGCGGCTACCTTCGTGGTGGACAAAAACGGTGGCATCCGCAAAATCTGACCTCGAAGCTCCTCTTCTGTGACGTCCCCCGTCCTGCTGTTCCCACGCCGCTCATTCCAATCTCCCCGCCACAGCCATACTACCCAGATTCGTTATGTCTCATCCCCAGGGTCGGAAATCCACGGGGAGCCTATCAAAATCAGGCCGCCACCGTAAGACCACCAGCCAGAGGGGCCCTGCACTGCTGCTGGGGTCACTTTGGTGGTGTTCAGAGGATGCCTGTTCTGAGCTAACATACGCAGGACACCACCACAGAATTTACAAAATTACATACACACGGGGACTAGGTGTAAAAAAATGCACATACATGCTTATTCCATGATCCTCGATATAAAAGAATAAAATAAAATTAAAATAAATAAATAAATAAATAAACCTCCTAAGCCCTCTACTAACGACAGTATTAGCTCAGTCGCGGAGCCAGACTGAGTGAGTTGCCCACCCAGGGTAGATGAAGCAGCAAAACAATATATGAATAAACAAAAACAAATAACAAAAACAAAAACAAAACTTGGAGCTTCAACTGAGGAACGAAAAGATGAGACTATAAACCGAGGCCCCGTGTGCGAACGCGTGCAGAACATCTTGCGCACACGTTAAATCCTGTTCCGCTTTTCCAAAGAGTAGGCCATTGTGTGCCGGTGGGAACAGATGACAAACTTTACAAAACCGCATACACACGGGGACTAGATATAAAAAAAAAGCACATGAGTGCTTATTCCATTATCCCCGATATAAAAGAATAAATAAATAAATAAATAAATAAATCCTCGGGGGAAAAATATCTGAGCGCTTTGATTTGTTGCTTTACAAGATTCAGCGCTATATAAATTGGCAGGAAGGTGGCAGGATGGTTAAGACGTTTACCTGCCAACAAGTAAACCGTGAGGTTCTGGGTTCGATTCCCAGCCTCGCCCTTTCTTCCCAATTTGACAAAAACATCGAACTGAATGTCAAAGTCCTTCGGATGAGACTATAAACCGAGGCCCCGTGTGCAAACGCATGCAGAACATCTTGCGCACGCGTTAAATCCTGTTCCGCTTTTCGAAAAAATAGGCCATTGTGTGCGGTGGGAACAGATTACAAAATTTACAAAACCGCATACACACGCATAAAATTTAATTTTAAAAAAAGTCATCTGAGCGCTTTGATTTATAGCTTTACAAGATTCAGCGCTATATAAATTCCATACATTATTATTATAAATTCCATACATTATCATTATTATTATTTGTTGCTGGTCTGTTTGTCTTCTTTCTTTACTCCATGTGGAAGAGGAGCTGTTGCTGATGTTCAGCACTTGACTGGGGGATCTCTGTCTTTTCTCTGGGCCAGGTTGAGTCTGGTGAAATTGTTCCCCTTCCACTAGACCTTGAGTGGTGGTCTGTGCGCTAGTCTTTCGGATGAGACAATAAAACGAGGTCCCGTGTGTTACACAACAATTATTTAGCGCACGTAAAAGAACCCACGGCAACAAGAGAGTTGTTCCTGGCAAAATTCTGTAGAAAAAAGCCACTCTGATAGGGAAAACAAATGCACTTGTAGACAGTAAAAAAAAAAAAAAAAAAAAATGGGTGGCGCTGCTCTTGTGGCGACGTGCTCTCCCCGGGGAGAGCAGCCCGAATTTCACGCAGAGAAATCTGTCGTGACTTAAAGTGATATAAATAAATAAATAAATAAATAAATAAATAAATGAAGCCCATTCCTCTCCTCCAGGTACTACTGCTGAAACCTGACCCTACGCCACGAAATGAGTGGCGTGGCGCCTGACATCGCCTTTCAGCAAGAAGCCATTATTTTCAGGCAGGTGGGAGTCAAGGTTATCGGATTTGAGATTTGGATTGAGAAGGAAGTTTGGTTTTTTTTGTTTTGTTTGTTTCTGTCTTTGTTTCTTTTCTTTTCTTTTCTGTTTTTCTGTCTTTCTGTCTTTCTGTTCTTTTCTTTTTCTGTCTGTCTTTCTGTCTTTCTTTCTTTCTTCCTTTCTTTCTTTCTTTTCTTTCTTTCTTTTTTCTTTCTTTTCTTTTCTTTCTTTCTTTTCTTTTCTTTCTTTCTTTCTTTCTTTTCTTTTCTTTCTTTTTTCTTTTCTTTCTTTCTTTCTTTCTTTCTTTCTTTTCTTTTCTGTCTGTCTGTCTGTCTATCTTTCTTTCTTTCTGTCTCTCTGTCTGTCTTTCTTTCTCTCTTCTTCTTTTTCCAGAATAATGAAATAAACCCTCAGGTGCTTTATTTTACATCCAGTATCCGTACTCAAGAAGTTTTGTACATTTTGCCACCAATTCCCACCGACATACAATAACCTACCCTTCCCTAAAAGCGGAACGGGTTTTAACGTGTGCTAAAAGATGTCCTGCGGTTAAAGCTATGAGCTTTCTTCAACCACGCTCTGAAACACCAAGGTAAAAATGTTGTTACCTTTTGCTTTACAACATTAAAGAAAAACCCTAAACCATTATCCTGGCCATAAAATACGATGCAAGATGTGTCAAGTTGTTCCTGTCGTTGCTTCCTGAAGTGAAGTCCTTCAATTTGTGATACATATCACCGCACACGAATCCACCATGACTCAGTCAAGGGGTCCAGGGCCCAGTGCTAAAACCAGCACACCCCTTCCTTTTAACCAAGTCCAAGTGTGGTGGTCAGTTCCTGCTATAATCAGCACCAGCTGGAATGGAAGATATAGCAGCTGAGAGAAGATGAAAGTGGGGGAAACTGACAGATGTGATATTCATAGAACTGTCCAATTTTCATCTGTTTTTTGTGGGGGGTGTGGAATAGACTTTTCTATAAATAATTGATGTGTTAACAATAATTAGATATTGACTTCCCGTGCATGCACTGCCACTCGTAGTGTGGTAGAGTGTCACCATCAATCTGATATTTTATTTATTTATTTATACCACTTTAAGTCACGCAGATTTCTCTGCGTGAAATTCGGGCTGCTCTCCCCGGGGAGGGCGCGTCGCCACAAGAGCAGCGCCACCCATTTTTTTCTTCTTTTTTTTCTGTCTGCAACAGTATTTGTTTTCCCTATCAGAGTGGCTTTTTTCTACATAATTTTGCCAGGGACAACTCTCTTGTTGCCGTGGGTTCTTTTATGTGCGCTAAATAATTATGTGCAACACACGGGACCTCGGTTTATCGCCTCATCAGAAAGACTAGCGCCCAGACCACCACTCATGATCTAATGGATGGGGAAAAAGTTTCGGGTCCAAACGGGATACGAACCACCGCACACTTCCGACCCGGACTTTTCGCTTTCTAGACAGGCGCGTTACCTCTAGACCACCAATCCATCAATGATATTAATAGAATTGTCCAGTTTTCATCTGGTTTTTCGTGGGAGGGGGGGGGGGGGTATGGAATAGCCTTTTCTATAACAGAGTAATAACATGTCAACAATTAGACATTAACTTTCGGTGCATGCACTGCCACTCGTAGTGTGGTAGAACGTCACTATCAATCCGATATCCTTTATATTCATAGAATTGTCCAATTTTCATCTGGTTTTTCGGGGGGGGGGGGGGGGGGGGTATGGAATAGCCTTTTCTCTAACAGAGTAATAACATGTTAACAGTAATTATACAATAACTTCCAGTGCATGCACTGCGACCCATTGTGCGGTAGAGCGTCACCATCAATCTGATGTCAATGACATTCATAGAACAGCAGCACATGGCATTTTCGCTCATATAGGGGACACACATACTTGCTGCCTGAGCGTTTGATGAACAGGAAGAAGAAGAAGAAGAAGAAGAAGAACAACAACAACACAACATTTGCGAAGAAGAAGAATAGCGAAGAAGAAAAAGAAGAAGAAGAATTGCAAAGAAGAAACAGATTTACGAAGAAAAATTGCAAAGAAGAAGTAGAATTGCGAAGAGCAAGAAGAATTGCGAAGAAGACGAAGAAGAATTGCGAAGAAGAATTGCGATTAAGAAGAATTGCAAAGAAGAAGGAGGAGGAGGAGAAGAATTGCGAAGAAGAAGAAGAAGAATTGCGAAGAAGAAGAAGAATTGCGAAGACTTGCGAAGAATTGCGGAGAAGAATTACGAAGAAGAGGAAGAATTGCGAAGAAGACGAAGAAGAAGAAGACGATAATGAAAAAAGAAGAAGAATTGGGAAGAAGAAAGAAAGAAAGAAAGAATCATCACCACATCCCCTGCTCCACTATGACGTAAAATCTAAAAGAGTCATCAATCACGTCAATCATTTACATCAGCATGATGCAACAGGTCTAATTGGCTGTTTACACAAGGGGATGTCACTCCGGTACTAAGGACCAGAGGGGAAGCAACTGGACACACAGGGGCAGCTCGGCTGAGTGGCCTTTGTGGTTGGTGAGGTTCTGAACATCATGAACATAAGCATAATGATAATTTCATTTATATTATGCTTCTCTGATTGTGACAATATTCATTGCTAATGATATTTTAATGGCCAATTTGTTCCTAGTAAAATGTCACGTTTGTCATATATATATATATATATAATATATATATATATATATATATATATATATATATATATATATATATATATATATAGATAGATAGATAGATAGATAGATAGATAGATAGAAAGATAGATATATAGATATATATATATACACAGAGAGAG
>CM054160.1:50076686-50079186 GCA_028751875.1 Rapana venosa
ATTCTTCTTCTTCGCATTCTTCTTCTTCGCATTCTTCTTCTTCGCATTCTTCTTCTTCGCATTCTTCTTCTTCGCAATTATTCGCAATTACTCTTCTTCTTCGCATTCTTCGCATTCTTCTTCGCATTCTTCTTCTTCGCATTCTTCTTCTTTCGCATTCTTCTTTTTCTTCGCATTCTTCGCATTCTTTTTCTTCGCATTATTTTTCTTCTTCGCATTCTTCTTCTTCTTCTTCTTCTCCGCATTCTTCTTCTACACATTCTTCTTCTTCTTCGCAATTATTCGCAATTCTTCCCAATTCTTCTTCTTCGCAATTCTTTGCAATTCTTCTTTTTCGCATTTCTTCTTTTTTCGGAATTCTTCTTCTTCTTCTTCTTCTTCTTCTGCTCCTCCTCCTCCTCTTCTTCTTCTCTTCTTCTCTTCTTCTTCTTCTCTTCTTTCTTCTTCTTCTTTCTTCTTCCTTTCTTCTTCTTCTCTTCTTCTTCTTCTTCTTCTTCTTCTTCTTCTTCTTCTTCTTCGAACGCTCAGACAACAACTACTGTTGTCTGTCATATAAGCGAAAATGCGTCGCGCTGCCGTTAAGCGCCTGACAAATCAGACCCAGCACATCTGCCTTTGGCATGGGAGAGAACCGTTATATTTGAAGTCTTTCTGGAATAAAGACAAAAAAGGCAGGAGAATGGATCAAAACAGCAGACGATAGACAAGAAATAGGTGACACGGAAAAAAAAGGGGAACAAGGCAGAGACAAAGAGAGGGATAGAAAAGATGGAATTACTAGCATAGTTTAAAAATCCAAATAGAAAACACATCATGTCACATAGAAGCTAGTTTATACGGTTTGCTTGTTAAATGTGTGTGTGTGTGTGTGTGTGTGTGTGTGTGTGTGTGTGTGTGTGTGTGTGTGTGTGTGTGTGTGCACGCGCGCCAGAGAGAGAGAGAGAGAGAGAGAGAGAGAGAGAGAGAGAGAGTGTGTGTGGTGTGTGTGTGTGTGTGTGTGTGTGTGTGTGTTGTGTGTATGTTGTTGTTGTGTCTGTTAACAGTTATTGCAAGGATTTTTACTGCCTTTGTTAAAAAAAGAAAACATGAATTAAAAGAAAATGTAAATTGGAACCTGTCGTAACATATTCTTAAACAGCATGTATATGCGTGCGCCAGACACACACACACTCATACACACTCACTCACACACACACAAACACTCACACACATTCACACACACACGCACACGCACACACACACACTCACACATACACACACTCACACACGCACTCACACACACACACACACACGTACACACTCACACACACACACTCATGCACACTCACACACACACACACACACACACTCATACACACACTCACACACACACTCACACACACTCTCTCTCTCACACACACACACACACACACACACACTCTCTCTCTCTCTCTCTCTCTCTCTCCCTCTCCCTCTCTCTCACACACACACACACACCACACACACACTCACACATACACACACACAGTTACGAGACAATACACTTCTGCTGTCTGGCAGCAAGCATTGCAGGAAATGATCCGTATATCCTCTCTTTCTTTTGTGTCTGCTTGTGTCTGTTTGTGTTGTGTGTGTGTGTGTGTGTGTGTGTGTGTGTGTGTGTGTGTGTGTGTGTGTGTGTGTGTGTTGAGTGTTGTGTGTGTGTGTGTTTGTGTGTCTAATGCTGCTACAATTGTGTGCAAATGCATGGAAATGTCAGTTCATCGCAGCTATCAATTTTGTTGATTTTTTCGGCAGTGTGTGTGTGTGTTTATGTGTGTGTGTGCGTGTGTGTGTGTGTGTGTGTGTGTGTGTGTGTGTGTGTGTGTGTGTGTTAGTGCGCGTGGTGCGTATATACATATCCATAATCATACATACATACAGACAGACAGACAGACAAGCAGGCAGGCAGGCAGACAAGACATAGGATACATACATACAGACAGACAGACACGCACACACACACACTCTCACACACACACCACACCCACACCCACAAACACCCACCACCCACCCACCCCACCCCACCCCTACACCCACACACACACTCTCTCTCTCACACACACACACAATCACACACACACACACACACACACACACACACACACACACACACACACACACACACACACACACACACACACACATACACTAATTTCCCTATCTTCAATTGTTTTCTGTCACGCTATGTACACACTCGATTCCCCAACACACTTCCCCCTCACCAGGCAATAATCTTCACAGTCGCCACATCCCAACTCCACCTCACAGCTGCCATCAGTCATCAATCATCAGTCTCCTTATCATCCACTGGAGCACCCTGTAACACCTTGTGTTGAACCAGCCGCCATGGCGCAGTGGTTAGCGCCTTGGATTTTGGACTGGAAAGTCAAGGGTTCGATTCCCATAAGAGTCACAGGGATTTTTCGGACTCCGGCCGGCTCCTACCCAGAGTGAGTGTGCTGTGGGCTCAGTGGGAAGA
>CM054160.1:50086686-50091686 GCA_028751875.1 Rapana venosa
ATTTTTGTCTCTCTTTTTTTAATTATAGGATAGATGGCTTGATGAAAAAAGCAAATGCACTGCTTATTCAATGTACCATCTGGAAATAAAAGTTTGACTTTTTGACTTTGACAAACAGACAGACACACATACACACAGAGACAGACAGACAAACAGACAGGCACACACACCACACACACACACACACACACACACACACACACACACACACACACACACACACACACACACACACACACACACACACACACCACACACACACACAGAGGATTAATGTGAAATTGTATGTGTTTATCCGTGCATTCAACTGTTTATGTGCTAGAGACCATATCCCTATGTGTTCATGTAAAAACAAGACCAACCAAACCAAGAAACCCACGCTCATATAAACGCCCTGAACGAAGACAAATGCATATGTAATATATTTCATAGTAAGCAATGTGGTTTATTTACATACTGTTTACTGGAATCAGACAAGTAAACACCTTTAAATACCTTGGTTGTACTATCA
Organism: Rapana venosa; assembly: GCA_028751875.1. NCBI lineage: Eukaryota > Metazoa > Mollusca > Gastropoda > Neogastropoda > Muricidae > Rapana > Rapana venosa. The sequence continues at coordinate 50,087,198 of CM054160.1, forward strand.
CCCCAGACGGCAAGTGTGACACAGAAATCAAGAAGAGAATCGGTCAATCTAAGGCAACTTTTAACAACATGAAATGCATTTTTACCAACAGTAAGATAAGCCTCAAGACAAAGATCCATGTTTTGAGAGCCTACGTATGGTCCATTCTTCTGTACGGATGTGAGTGCTGGACCCTAGCCAAAGACACAGAACAGCGACTAGAAGCAGTGGAAATGTGGTTCGTCCGGAGAATCATGAAAATCTCATGGACAAAAAGAAAAACTAATGCAGAAGTAATGGAAATAGCTGGGTACAAGAGATCCCTTCTCAACACCATCAGAGAAAGACAGCTCAAATTTTTCGGCCATATAATCAGGGCTGACGGACTAGAGAAACTGTTATGGAGTGGCAAAATCTGTGGAAACAAGAGCAGAGGAAGACAACGCACAAAATTCACAGACAGCTTAAACAAATTCGCAACGAATAAAGAGGGCACTAACAATGAGCTCATGAGAGGGACCGAGAACAGGGAAGAATGGAGAGCCATGATCGTCGATGTCTGCAGGACCAGACCGGACACTTGAAGAAGAAGAAGTTTACTGTAACTCACTAGTCTAAACAAATAACGAAAGCAGCAAGGAAGACAAACAATGATGCAATATATTTCAAAGTAATCAGTGTGGTTTATTTACATTCATTTTATCAAAACCGCTTGTCTAGAAAACAAACAAACAACAACAACAACAACAACAGTAAGAGCATACATACAGTTTGTCATAACACACTTGTCTAGAAAATAAACAACAAAAACAACAACAACAACAGTAAGAGCATACATACTGTTTATTATAACGCTCTTGTCTAGAAAACAAAACAATAAAACAACAACAAACAGTAAGAAGCAAAAACAGTAATGTAAACACGCTTGTAGAAACAAACAACAACAACAACAACAACAACAAAGAAGCATACATAGTTTATATAACGCTTGTCTAGAAAATGAAATAAGCAAACAACAAAAACAAAACAGTAAGAGCAACACACAAACAAAGAACCACGCTATCCGGATAGCAAAAGATAGTTCTGAAACAGAACAGATTGCTAGTGATGCGTTATCTCAGTTTCAAACAGGTACTGTTCTCAGTGGATTGAAATCCCCTTGCTATCTGATAATTTTCACGATGAGTAACCGAGAGAGATAGAAGAGGAGGGAGATAAGAGAGAGGGGAGAAAGAAAGAGAGAGGGAAGGAGGAGAGAGAGAGAGAGGAGAGAGAAAGGAAGAGAGAGGGAGGGGGAAGAGAGAGGAGAGAAAGAGGGGGGGGGGGAGAAGAGAAGAGAGAGAAGGAGGGGGGAGAGGGGGGGGGGGAGAGGGGGAGAGGAGAAAGGGGGGGGGGGGGGAAGGAGGGAGGGGAGGGGGGGGGGGGAGGTGGGGGGAGGAGGGGGGGAGTGTGATGTGTGGCCTGTATTGTCGCTGTGTGTGGTGTGGTGTGGTGTGTGTGTGGGGGTGTGGGGGTGGAGGAGGAGGGTGTGGTGGGGTGGGGTGCGTGCGGTGGGTGTGGGGGGGGCGGGGCGAGGGGGAGAGGAGAGAGAAGACGACGGCAGCAGAGCAGACGACAGGAGCGAAGCACCAATCCTCTGTCAAAAGCAGCAATTTTGGACAGTAATGCAAAAGCACTTGAAACCCAACGCAGCAAACGTCACAAGAAACAACTTTCAAGAAAACGAACAATGCAGACAACAACAAAAAAACAACACAAAACCCACGCAAGAAACTTAACCACTAAACCCAAACATTCCTGTATCATTCCCAACGCTTTTTTCAATCACAAAAAAGCAAACAACCAACAAAAGCTCACCATCAAACCCATTTCAAAATCCCATTCAAACGTCTCCACCCCCCACCCCCTCCTCTCCCCTCCCACGCCTTACCCACTTTCCACACCTTTTCCCCACCACCCATTCCCTCCCCTTCCCACCCCCACCCCCCCCCCCCCCCCCCTTCCCCCCCCCCTACCCCTCCCCCCCCCCCCCCCCCCCCCCCCCCCCCCCCCCCCCCCCCCCCCACTCTCTCTCTTTTCCCACTTCAGCAACTGACAAGGGTTAGGAGGTTGTCAATTTCACAGGCAGACTTAGCGATTTGAGGGATCCACTTTCAGGTGCAAAGTAGAGTGAGCCTTCGGCTGCACGTGTCAATTATCCCATTGAAGTGGAGAGGCTTTAAACAGTTAAGGCGTTTTGAAAAGAGATAAGATGAAAAGAAAGAAAGAAGAAAGGAAAGAAAGGAAGAACAGAAAAAGAAAAGAAGGAAATAAAGGAAGAAAGAAATGAAGAAAGAAAGACAGAGAGAAAGGAAGACAGAAAAGAAAGAAAAAGAAAGAAAGATAGACAGAAGATGAGAAGGAAGGAAGGAAAGGAGGGAGGAGGAAGGGAGGAAGGAAGGAAAGAAAGAAAAGAGAAAGAAAGAAAGAAAGAAAAGAAAGAAAGAAAGAAAAAGAGAAAGAAAGAAAACAGACAGAAAGACAGAGAGACAGACAAAACACAGACAGACGGAAACAAAGACAGACAGAACAGGCATCAGCTAAAGGCAAATCAGACAGACAGGCAGACGGGACAGACAGGCAGAAGAAGAAACAAGCAAAAAAGAAAGATCGACAGACCAACAGGCCAGACGACAGTGCAGACGCCTGTCAGACAAAAAACATCAAAGAACAAAGAAAAGAGAAGAGAAGAAAGAAAAAGAAGAAAAACGAGAGAAGGAAAACTGGGAGATGCAAAGGGGGCTGTCAGTATACTAAGCATCCCCCCCTTCTAGAACTTCTTTTCAAGGAATTTCAAGTCATTTTAGGTGCCTTTGTCTTGCACGTGATATTTAAAAAAAAATTTATATCGAGGATAATGGAATAAACACTCATGTGCTTTTTTTTACATCCAGTCCCCGTTGTTTATGCGGTTTTTGTAAATTTTGTTATCTGTTCCCACCCGCACACAATGGCCTACTCTTTCGAAAAGCGGAACAAGGTTTAACGTGTGGGCAAGGTGTTCTGCATGCGTTCGCACATGGGGCCTCGGTTTATAGTCTCATCCGAAGGGCTTGTACAGAGAGAGAGAGAGAGAGAGAGAGAGAGAGAGAGAGAGAGGAGGGGAGGGGGAGGGGGGGGGGAGAGAAAGAGAGAGAGAGAGAGAGAGAGAGAGAGAGAGGAGAGAGAGAGAGAGAGAGAGAGAGAGAGAGAGAGAGAGAGAGAGAGAGAGAGAGAGAGGGAGAGAGAATGAATGGATAAGCATTTTTATTGAGGGAAAAGAATCAGCACAATGGTGGGTTTTTTTTTCATCCAGCCCTCAGTTCAAAAGGTAAATCAATCAACCAAACATTCAATTAAACAAACAACAATGAAATGTCTAAAGAATTAGGTAAAATGTAAACATGTATAAAAAGAAACGGAATAGAGATAGTTGTATACACAGGATAGATATGAGAGAGAGAGGAGGGGAGGGAGGGAGGGAGGGAGGGACAATGACAATGACAATGACAATATTTTATTGTAATAAGCTGTTAAAGCCCATTTACAAGGGGACAGTGGGAAGGGGACTGGGCACAAAACACGTATTTCAGAAATACAGATGTATCATTTCTACAGCCCAAATGGTCGACATGGCATGGATTCCACGACATGGTGAAGTGTTTTACATTACGATTCAGATGAATTGGTGCCTAACACTTTCGCCCATTGCTAATGGGGAAAGGGAGGGGTGGAGGGTAACAACAACCACAAACATCATTTAAACACCGAGTCTGTGACAGGGCTTCCTGTCCCTACATTCCGTCTGATCCGGTAACTCATGCTCTTTCCAACACGTGAAAAACCTAACTCACAATATGCCTAACCTCCTGTTTTGCTCCTCCTCTCTCTCTCTCCTCTCTCTCTCCTCTCTCTCTCTCTCTCTCTCCTCTCTCCCTCTCCTCTCTCTCTCCTCCTCTCTCTCTCTCTCTCTCTCTCTCTCTCTCTCTCTCACACACCACACACACACACACATATGCACACACATATGCATGCACACACGCATACACACACGCACGAACACACACACGCACGAACACGCACACACGCACGCACAAACACACGCACGCACACACACACGCACGAACATACACAACACACACATACACACACGCGCGCACGCACGCACAAGAGGGTGCGCATGCACACACACACACACACTCACACACGCACATATACAGGCAACCACAGTCACTTCTAACCCAGAAAAAATCTGATAGCATCCATCATAACATGTAAAACATCCAGTCCAGCACTAATTCTGTCTTTGATTCTGTCACGATCGGCAGGTGTCCACAGCTGCAGCTTGGAATAAATGTCTTTTTTCCTCCTGAGTCAGTTGCCTGGTGTTCTTTTTTGCAAACCAAAAGTAATCAGCAGGAGAGAGAGAGAGAGAGATAGAGGGGATGAATGAACGAATGAATGAATGAATGAGGAGTATGCAAGAGGAGAT
>CM054160.1:50109186-50114186 GCA_028751875.1 Rapana venosa
TCAATCTCTCAACACAACATTTGTACAACATAACAACATTTTAGTGTAGGTCTTAGCACTTACCTGACATCAATAAGCGCTTTGATTTGTTTACTTTACAAGATTCAGCGCTATATAAATTCCATACATTATTATTATTATTATTATTATTATTATTATTATTATTATCAATAACTGACACAGCTTTTAGCCTGGACCGTTGGGTGACCGTTTGCACGCCTTGGCTTCAGTACAGTTCCCTCAGTTCACCCAGCTGTAAATGGGTACCTGCCCTCTTTAGGGTCAGGGAAGGTAAAGCAGCGAGGGAGAGGAGATGGGCGCCGCTCTCAATATGCTGGCCCTAGAGAAGTGAGGTCTCTGACGCCTCGCTCCCCTACGACCTTATAGGCTATGGGACACCTTTACCTTTTACCTTTTTAGCCTGGACCAAAGGCCCGATTGTGCAGTAAGGAATCGTTGATACTAAAAAATATGATTTTGGCCACTTTTAGACTCGTGGTCTACCCTTCAACTAGTTGTGTTTGGGTTTGGTTTGGGGTTGGTTTTTAAAAAAAAAATGATATTCATTATTTATTTATTTATTTACTTATACCACTTTAAGTCACGCAGATTTCTCTGTGTGAAATTCAGGGTGATCTCCCCGGGGAGAGCACGTCGCCACAAGAGCAGCGCCACCCATTTTTTTTCCTTTTTTTCTGTCTGCAACAGTATTTGTTTTCCCTTATCAGAGTGGCTTATTTCGACATAATTTTGCCAGGGACAACTCTCTTGTTGCCGTGGGTTCTTTTCCGTGCGCTAAATAATTATGTGCAACACACGGGGCCTCGGTTTATCGTCTCATCCGAAAGACTAGCGCCCAGACCACCACTCATGGTCTAATGGATGGGGGAAAAGTTTCGGGTCCAAACGGGATTCGAACCACCGCATACTTCCGACCCTGACTTTTGGCTTTCTAGACAGGCGCGTTACCTCTAGACCACCGATCCACCGATTGCAAAATCTTCAGTAGTGCCCCAAGGGTCTGCTTGACTACGGTATAGGTCAAGGTGAAGTGTGAGGCCCAGTGCTGTTTGTTGACTAAGCCGACATGTAGAAGAACTTTTACTTTACTTTTTTACTTTCATACCGCTTTAAGTCAGGTGAGGCTGTGGGTTCGATTCCCAGCCTCGCCCTTTCTTCCCAGTTTGACAAAAAAATCGAACGGAATGTCAAAGTCCTTCGGATGAGACTATAAACCGAGGCCCCGCGTGCGAACGTATGCAGAACATCTTGCGCACGCGTTAAATCCTGTTCCGCTTTTCGAAAGAGTAGGCCATTGTGTGCCGGTGGGAACAGATGACAAAATTTACAAAACCGCACACACAGGGGGACTGGATGTAAAAAAAGCACATAAGTGCTTATTTCATTATCCTCGATATAAAAGAATAAATAAATAAATAAATAAGTCACGGCAGATTTCTCTGCGTGAAATTCGGGCTGCTCTCTCTCTCCGCTCTGGGGAAGAGCGCGTCGCCACAAGAGCAGCGCCACCCTTTTTTTTCTCCTGTCTGCAACTGTATTTGTTTCGCATATCAAAGTGGCTTCTTTTTCTTCAGAATTTTGCCAGGGACGATTCTCTTGTTGTCGTGGTTGTGTTTTTTTACGTGCGCTAAATAATTATGTGTAACACACGGGACCTCGGTTTATCGAAAGACTAGCAGCCAGACCACCACTCATGGTCTAATGGATGGGGGGGAGAGTTTCGTGGTTGTTTTTTTGAGCGCTTTGATTTGTTGCTTTACAAGATTCAGCGCTATATAAATTCCATACATTATTATTATTATTCTTATTCTTCTTCTTCTTCTTCTTATCATCATCATCATCATCATCATCATCATCATCATCATCATCATCATCATTATTATTATTATTATTATTATTATTATTATTATTATTATTATTATTATTATTATTTTCCCGAAGTCGGAATGCAGTTGCCTTGATTGTGAGCAATAACGTCACATACGCTAAATGTCACCCTTGTTTAATCTCAGAGCTTTAGCGGAGGAGCGTACAGCGAATATTACTATGGGAAACATGTCTGCTTTTTGGCATAAGTAGTCAACAAACAATGAAGTGAAAGCTCGCATTGCAACAGCAACATCTGCTCTAGCCAGACTCGAGAGGATCATCAGAAGCAACAACATCAGCTTCTGCACCAAATATCACCTCTACAAATCCCTCGTGATATCTATCCTCCTATATGGCTGTCAATCATGGACTCTGTCAGCAGAGCTAGAGAGGAGAATCCAAGCATTCGAGAACAAGTGCCACAGAAGACTCCTCAAAATATCATACAAAGAACACAAGACCAACAACTATGTGAAAAAAGAAATCAAAAAGCGTGTGGGCCCCCAAGAACCTCTGCTCTCCACCATAAAGAGGAGGAAAACTGATGTGGTTTGGTCACACCACAAGACACAACACCTAGCAAAAACCATCCTGCAGGGAACAGTTGAAGGCAAGAGAAGAAGAGGCCGCCAAAAGAAATCATGGGTTGACAACATCAAAGACTGGACCGCCCAACCCCTGCAACACCTTCTACTAGCCACACAGGATCGTGAAGCATGGAAAAAGATCTCTGTTGCGTCTTCTCTCATGTCCCCCATACGTCCTTTGGGACATGAGACTGAGTGAGTGAGTCAACAAAATTAAGGAATGTTCATTATCGAAAACAAAACCAAAATAATGGAAGAAAAATGCTGAACATAATGATTTTTTATATGTGATATTGTATGTTGGCTTATGTAAATGCAAAGAAAAAAGTGTTGTTGTTTTTTTTCCTTTCTAATCAGAAGAATCATTCCAAGATGATTTATAGTTAGTTAGAAGCTAGTGGGATAGTGGACTGATTGACTGATTTAGTGACTAACTGATTATTGACCTGTTCATCGTGTTTATTTTTTTAGATTGTAGACTGACTCATCTGATTTATTCGTTTGATACAATTTTACTTGTAATGATCTACTGACCAATTCATTGACTGATTTAATGGTTGACTGATTAACTCGCTGAAATAATCGTTACAAGGTTTTATTTTTCACATTTGATTTTGATTGATATTTTGGGGGCATTAATTAACATAGTTACAATACTATAATAACTTTCTAGAAAGTGTGAATTTATCTTTATGGACTGCAATTGCCAAGAACTTATAATACATGATACAATGCAGTTTTCTAATAACACGTTTGTAATTTTCATAAGCTACTTTACAAATTGAAAGTATCAAAACTTGCTGTAACTTGTTGTTTTTTCCCCAATGAAACAACTCCCCTCCAATCTTCATAATATACACACACGCACGCATGCACGCACACACACACACACAACGCGCGCGCGCGCGCCACACACACACACACACCACACAAACAAACACACACATGACAAAAATAATTTTACAAACACATACACAGGGGACTGGATGTACAAAGCACATTCCATTATCTCGCTATAAAAGATAAAAATATACATAAAAAACACACCTTATTCAAGATATTGCTTTGGCATGAGAAAAAAGAAAAACTTTGCCGCAGTAATAATATATAAAAAACACACACACACACACACTACAACACACACACATCACACACACACACACACACACACACACACACACACACACACACCAAACATAATACCACCACAGCACAACACACACACACACACACAAACACAACACACACCACACAAACACACACACACACACACACACCACATCACCAAATCACACACTACACACACTCTACATAACACACACGCACTACACACATCATACTACACTACACACACTACACAAACACACACACACACACAAACACACATACATCCACCTCTCACCTCTCTCTCCGTTCCTCTCCCTCTCCCTCTCTCTCTCTCTCTCCCTCCTCTCTCTCTCTCTCTCCTCTCTCTCTCTCTCTCTCTCTCTCTCTCTTCTATACATAACTGTCCCAGGGGATCAAATTTAAGCTGGGAACAGTTGGAGAACAGAAAAGGTCACGCTGGCTTTAACTTTCTCACTCACCTACACACCAGACCCCCATTCCTCCAAAACTTGTCCCCCCCCCCCCTCTCTCCTCTCTGCTCTCTCGCTGCTTCTCTTCTCTTCTCTCGCTCTCTCTCTTCTGTTTTCTCTCTCTCTCTCTCTCTCTCTCTTCTCTCTCTCTCTCTCTCTCTCTCTCTCTCTCTCTCTCTCCTCTCTCTTCTCTCTTCTCTCTCTCTCTCTTTCTTCTCTCTCCTCTCTCGTCTCTTCTCTCTCCTCTCTCTCTCTTCTCTCTCTCTCTCTCTCTCTCTCTCTCTCTCTCCCTCCCTCTCTCTCTTCTCCCTCTCTCTCTCTCTCTCTCTCCCTCCCTCTCTCTCTCTCCCTCTCTCTCTCTCTCTTTCTCTCTCTCTCTCCCCCTCTCTTTCTCTCTCTTCCCCCCTCTCTCTCTCTCTCTCTCTTTCTCTCCCTCTCTCTCTTCTTTCTCTCTCTTTCTCTCGTTCTGTCTTTCTCTCTCTCTGGTGTTTTCTCCGGGCTTTTACTCTCTCGCTTGATTGACGTAGCTCTGGTGATGACTTTGACACCTGGGGAAAAATGCTGCAACGGAGAGAGGTGGGGGTGGGGGTGGGAGAAGGGGGGGAGGGGAGGGGAGGGAGAGGGGGGGGGGGGAGAGGGGGGCGAGCATGTGCCCTTGTGGCGCGCTTGCTTGCTTGCTTGCTTGCTTGCAGCTTGCCTGTGTCTGTGTCTGTGCTTGTGCTTGCATGCCGCTCGCAAGGAGTAGACAGCCAGTTCTTTGTCGGGAACGGTGGTAGGGGTATATGGTTCGGCTCCTCGGGAAGGAACGAAGGAAGGAAGGAAGGCAGAGTTGATGAGAGAGGGAGTATACAGTCTATACTAGTCTTTTTGGGGTGGAGAATGGTTTTCGCAAGGTTTGGGAGGGGAGAGAGACAGGTGCGCCTTATAGGCGGCTTTAGGGCTAGCT